>JAAIXI010000247.1:3415653-4015653 GCA_013403645.1 Heliconius nattereri | reverse complement strand
AGGAGATAATCCCTGTTTCTGATACTATTCTTTATACTATGGATTACGCGTTCGATGTTATAGTGACACTACTTAAAAGTCCACAATGAAAAATGTACTTAGGTGTATTTTTTTATATGTCTATTTTTATATTTAAATCTCTTATTATTAAACTATTTTCAATAAAGCTTACTTTATAACAATAGCAGGTAGAAATATATTCGACAAAATCAGTGAAAAATATATGGCTGCCAGTGTGAAGATCCCAGCTGACGCGTCAGTGTTGACAGAGCTCTGCAAGTTCGCGGCGCCGTGGAAAGCAGTGAACTGCACCATGAAAGCGAATCCCAGCACCAGAATATTCCTGTTTATTCGCCATTTTTCATTATTTCCGAAAACCACTGAGGTAGGCATCTGCAAACAATAATATAATAAAAATTATATATATTTTTTGAAAAAAATATCCATAGGTATAGATAAATGTCTGTAGATAGAAAACACATATTTTTAATATGGAAAACATTCTATAGTTGTTCTTTATTCTAATTTCTATATTTTAAATTTCTATATTCGATCAGTATTCAGTATTGGGAAACCTGAACGCTTATAACTCAACTTCAGTTTTAAGTTTTTAGTTTTAAGAGACCAGTCGTGGCGTAGGAGCACAAAGTGCGCTGCAAAATCGACTGACTCGAGGAAAGGAAATATTTATTTAAATTTATATTTTTATTTCTTCGCTATCGTTCGAAGCAAAGTGCGGCGTTAAGTTCCGCCACTCAACACACAACTCCTCCAGAATTCAGCGGAAAATGGGGAACGGAGTTAACACGAGGTTCCCTCTGCCTATCCTGCTGTGTGCGGGAAGAAATGAAAATGCATATTTTTTAATAACTATGCATTTTCAAAATTTTATAAATATGCATTTTCATTATGAAAATTATCATAACTTGTCATATTAATCTCTGCTGTAACGCGTCCCGTCACGCCGCTATTAGCTACAATAAGTTTGCTAATGTCCTTTGAGAATTTTATTGAGGTTGAACTATTTAACATTCTTCTTCGATAATATTTCGTCTTCAGACAATTCAAATCTATGTGGCCAGTCCAGTCGTGTCACAGGGGCTCAAGTACCCACGACAAGTGTAGGCACGACAGATTGTGAGTTCGATTCCCATTGGAGGAAATAAAATTTTAATATTTTCACTTCTTCGCTCTGGTGTCAAGACAAAGCGCGGAGTACCGCCACTCAACGTGCAATGTCTCCATAATTCCGCGGAAAGGGTGAGCGGGTTGTCTTACTTAATACTAGGCGTCCTCTACCTACTATTTGAAATAAAAAAAAATTGTAGCTCAAAGTCAATAACAGTCGTAGAACATTTATTTGTATGGTAATACAGTAATTATTTTATTACATTGCTATGTTGCTATTTGTAAATAATAGATATAATTAAATATTACATTAATACGTAATTAACAATTAATTAAATACGTTAAATAAATATAAAACTCTGAAGCTTACTACTCGCCTCGCCGCGTTTCGCCTTATTCGATCTGGTAAAATTAAGTTCCGCCACTCAACATGCAATACGTCCAGAATAAATTTATAAGGCCCATTTACATATTTATATAGTTAACCTTCCGTAATGGTAACCTTCATACATATATTTATACTAAAACTTGCTAAATTGTGTCTAATAATTTACTATATCTGTGACTTATTGAATAGTATATTACAATGTTTTATCATCGTCAATGGCCGCATTTCGTCAAGAGGCCAAGGAAATGAAATATTTAAAATTTTCATTTCTTCGCCCTGGTCTCAGCTGCCTCTTTGGGCCTTCTCAAACGCTTCACTAGATTCCTCCCTTTTAGGGGCCGCTCTTTTCCAATTTGAAGCCTATATTATTATACAAATTTAATTAGTCAATAAAAGCAATATGACATGGATCATTAGAAAACATAAATAACAAGTTAACAATATTACATTTACGAGTATATATGTATGTTCAAGGTTTAACTTCATACTAAAAAATAGAGGAAAATCTTGGCTTAAAGAATAACTAAGTCGCTTGGATCCTACGACTATAAACGTCACTAATATAAGTAACGTGATATATGACTAATAATTATTTATTAAACAGAAACGGGTATTACCGCAATACAAGAAAAAGGAAAAATTATAATTTATATCAATTTTCATTATTGATATTTTTGACAACGACAATGTAAATATTTAAAGAAGTTGAGGTAAAAGACAGAAAAAAAGATAATTGATTAAATACATATAGTAGGTACACAGAGAATTTCCGTTAGTTCTGGGAGGTAAGACAAAGTATCGCGTTAGTTAAGCCACTCAACAAGCATGTCTCTAATACTGCATGTATGCTGTCTAATAGCGAAGAAATAAATTAATTTATAACAAAAAGAAAAACCGACTTCTAACAACGAACTAAAAAGTAAAAAATAATTTTACAAAGATTTTATAATGTTGAAGTCGGTGTCCAACTAATGTTACAACAACTTTACTTTTTGTTAAAAATTAATTTATTTTACGATTTTAAGTGATGAGTAGATCTTAAAATGATGCTTCTTAAAGGAGTGGTGATGGTGGTGGTAATGGTAGTCAACGAGTGGTGGTGTTTGTCCCATGTAAAACTTCATTTAATTTGGTATTATTTTCCTGCAAAGTAACATTTTGGTATATTGACAAGAACATACAAAAAAAGTATTCAGGCGAATTGGGAATCTCCCCTTTTTGAATTTGGTTGAAAATGAGAACATCCTCTTTTTTGAGGTTGGTTGAAAAGAAATGCAACGATCAGGAATCTCACTTCTGACATCAATTTAAAAAGTTTTTGCTTTTAACTATTACACTATAATCAATTTATTACTAAAAAAAACAAACTTTCTCAATTTTGACCGGAATCCATAATAGGAACCTAACCAAACTTTCACCAAATTATCCTTGAAGTGTATTCTTTCAAATAAAAAAAGATCATCAAAATCTGTTTGCGCGACATTGACTTATTCGTCTATTTGTCGCGCACATACCTAATGCAAATTTAAGACTTATGTGATTTTCTCATCGATACCATTGTCAGACATGAACCAAAAAAAAAATGGACATTACAATTGGACAATTCAAACAATTAATTGTTTGAATTTTTTATTTAGAAGTGCTATAAAACAATTGATTTTATAGCACTTTTGAACTAATTATTGTAACTTTAGTTAACGTTTTATCAATCTTCGTAATTATGAAATAATATTCTAAACAAAAATAATAATATTCTAAACAAAAATATTTTTCAGGATCGATCTATCGATAGATCTTTCAATATAATAAAGGTTGCCTGACTGCCACTTTACGCTTTGGTTATTATTTTAAGCTTCAAACTCTAACCCGAATACAGAAGAGAAGCTAGTGTTAAGACACTCTGTTCGCGCTGTCTGCCAAATTTTCGCGGCAATGCGTGTTAAGTGAAGAAACTCAACGCCACGGTTTGTCACCTTGTCACCAGAGCGAGGAATAAAATAAATAATAAATAATTGATTTCCTTGAGTGGGAATCGAGTGCACAACTGTCGCGTATACAGTATACGCGTATACGCTAACTATGCTCTAATAATTTATAAAAAAATCAATATTATAATATAGAAATTAAATTGTCAACTTTATTTTCACAGTTACGTTTCCGGTGTGACAATATTGGGGACGCCGGCGGAAATATACAACTATGGCACTCAATACTGGCTGGTGANATGCATTCGAGGTAGTCTTGGGGTCCGTGACGTAGCGGATAAGCTCCAAGAGCGTCGCTTGAGATGGTTTGGCCACGTTACGCGCCGGCCTAAGAACTATATCGGACGCAAGTGCCTTGCTATACCAGTTCCTGGGGCGCGACCTCCCGGACGCCCAAGGAAGCGCTGGTTGGATGTCGTGATGCAGGACATGAGAACTAATTGGTCTAACCACCGAGGTCGCAAAAGATCGTGCAAAGTGGAGTAGGTTGAGTAGCAAGGCAGACCCTGGTAATAGCCGGGATTAATGCCAGGAAGAAGAATAAGAAGAAGTGGAAATAAAATAAATAATTTATTGCTGCGACCTGCAATCTCGAGATATATCAAACAATACAATGTCGTGACAATTGATTATAAAAAACGTGACATTATAAAAACGTGACATGTTAAGGCTTAGGGCGAGCCTTATACAGCCATTGCAATTAGATATAAATTTATTTTATAATTGTAATATAGTCTTTCCGGTTTTAAATCGGACTTCCGGAATAAAAGACCTATAAATAGAATACCTATTCGGATTTATAATTGATTGTACAAAATGGTTTTTATTTTCTAATTTGATTGTTCCGCTAAGTGTTAGGACTGTGTGACTGTGTGACCATACATGGTTGGCGCTTAATACGGTCTTAAAGGTGATAAAATTAATTTCACACATACATATATTACATTACATATCCATTCGTGGCGCAGGGCCACGAGTGTAGGACTGTAAACGCAACAGATTGTGGGTTCGATTCCCACTCGAGGAAGTGTGATATTTATTTTCGTTTATATTTCCATTTCTTCGCTCTGGTATCGAAGCAAATCGCGACGTTGAGTTCCACTCAACACTATGCCTCCAGAATTCGGCGGAAAGTGGAGAGCGGAATGCCTTAACGTTAGACTCACTCTGTCTACCCCGCTATAGGCATACAATTTGAAGCTGAGAGAAAAACTACTAACAATAATGATTATATATTTTTCCTTTGTTATTAGATAATTATTATTGTCGGTATTGCTCTGTAATTAATTAATTAATTAACTAATTAAGGGCAATAACTACCAATTAATTATTTCTTTTACTTTTTAAAGGACATGTAACATTTGCATTTTTAATTACTTTCTATATTTATCTCTCAGCCGTCTCTAATTAATGACTAGCGATGATATATTTTAAATTAATTAATACTGCATAAGCAAATAAATAGAAATTAGGTATTTATTATATTAAGCTGTTCGTATAATAAAGAGATAAATATCACTATTGTTACGAGTATATTACCTGTGTTTGTTTTTTAAAGCTATTGTTGCAAAGAATAAAATGCTTTGTTTACTTGATAATTAGTTTTAATTAGATACCCAAATTGAGTGCCCCTGACCCAAAATTGTTACCTAATAATTCTATTTGTGAACTAGCGCCATGAACAGCAGCACCAGCATATCATGAACTTGATGATGATATGGTTGAAACTTAGTACGTAATTTTTAAGCATTTTTTTTAGATATCTTTGTGTCAATATGGCCAATTTTAACGCTAGTTTATAGTTTTTTTTAAATAGACTTAAAGAAAGTGCTTTTGAATCAGCAATTATTAAAACAATAAGTTTCACGCTGTATCCCGCATACCGCAGGGTGAGCAGAGGGAACCATATGATGTTGACATATTGTCTATAGATTTGTACGCAGTACCATTGAAATCGTTTGCAAGTACATATTCGATTATGCCATAACGCCTGAAATCACGTCTATCTTAATAAAGAAAATTAATAGATCCGTGTCATTTATTATTTATTAAGTAAACAAACATGGAAGTTTTCCGTCTCTTAGTCCATATTTTCCTTAATAAATTTATTCTATAGTTTAAATAATAAAATAAGCTAATTATTAAATATTCGATTTTACTTAATATAGATTACAGGGTGAAGCTGATTTATTTTTATTTATGTGGAATTTTCGCAATCAATAATCAAAAAACAAAATATTTAACTCTTGCATATTCAAATTAAAGTTACTAGAACTTTTAATGATATAAAAGATTTCATATTATTGTCATTCTTATTTTGATCATAGATATATTTTTTTAATTTTATTTTATTTTAAAAATATGTAGCTCCTTAACACAAAAAATTCCAACGTTGAAATTTCTTAAACTGCGGAAACCGTAATAAGTATCATTAAAATGGAGTAAACAAAAAAGATTTCAAAAATGAAATTGTAAATAGGTTATTTGAACTTTTACAAATTTCGTTTTCTTATTTTTTGTAAACAATTCATACCAAGGACTTATTTACGCAAGTTTAAATTGTAATTAAATCAACTACTGTTCTTTAATCTCTACTTCTTCTTTTCAGCTTTATCCCGCATACAGCAGGGTTGGCAGGTCTGTCGATGCACCACGACGGCATCTACTCTACACTCTACTTTTTGCTTTTATAATGAACATTATAAAAAAAATCACTTCGTTTTTCTTTTTATGTTAACAAATATTTTAAAAATATTTCAGTTTTCTATATTCATAACGAGAATAATTATTTAAAAAAAAGAGGAGAAAGATTATTTATATTAGAGCCGTACATATTAACTACAAACCGTACAAACAATGAGCATTATTATTAAGTGATGTGGTACAGCATAGCATTTTTGCATTATTTAAAAAAAAACGCACGCAAAATCCGAATACTTATTTAGGTTAATCATATTCGAGTATCTAAGACGGATATTTTTGTTATTCTTTTGTTCTTATTTAAAAAAATATCAACCAGCTATAATATAGCAATTGTC
This sequence comes from Heliconius nattereri, assembly GCA_013403645.1. Lineage (NCBI taxonomy): Eukaryota > Metazoa > Arthropoda > Insecta > Lepidoptera > Nymphalidae > Heliconius > Heliconius nattereri. The sequence goes on along the minus strand of JAAIXI010000247.1, from coordinate 4,009,114 downwards.
CACGCTCCACTGATTTTCGACGCGGAAACATTTAGAACTAGTTTGCAAGTTTAATTTTAAATATAATTACTCATATCGCATATTATATAACAATGCAGAGATGAAAGAAACTTTATATTTTAAATGAATATGTAATATATCCTTATATAAATATTTATTATCTTATAATCAAAGTTAAAATGTCGATATAAAAACATAAGAAATCTTATATTCTTGTTTACATAAATGTAATGTACAGGTAAGGCCAGTTATTGTGCAGAGGCACAAACCTGTGCGTGACTATAAACGTGACAAGTTTGATTCCCAGTCGAGGAAATAACATATTTAAAATGTCCATTATACTTAGAAAGAAAAAAATATCATTTAAAATTATTATAGCACAATCGGAGTTAATCAAACTAAAGGCAATGGTTGCTGGTAAAAATCTATTTAGATATTATGTATATTATTATAAAATGTGATAAAATATCCGTTAATAAAAATATAACGAGTTCCTTATGATAATAAAATTTAAATAAAAATCCATTATATTATTTAAATTAGTAATGCTTGTTTATTATTTAACTTAATAGCAAAACAAAAAGACGATTTAAAATTATATTAACCAAAACAAAAAAACTTACCTTTCAAAAGCTATACGTTATAAACCTTTCACTTATAAAAGTATAACCAAAAATACCGACAATTTAAACATATATTATTTTTTAATAAATTATTATTTTGTTTGTTATTTAGTTTTTTTTTTATTTATTGTTTTAGTTTTTGAACGATACCGAACTATGAGATAATGGGACCCTAACTGAACAACAGCTAGAAGCGCCCGGGCCTGCAAGCCTCTGCGTGTTTCCATTACACGCCTTTCAAAACACCTTCGTCCTGTCAACGTTACAGATAGTATACTTATTTATATTTATTGTTATATTTACAATATACTTATATATAATCTTTATATAAATAATATATTTTATTTATGATAGAATATGTGTTAATAGCAGTTGTTATGTGATAGAGGCCAGTCATAGTCTAGCGCAGGGGCACAATGTGTGACTGTTAAACCGAGTGATTGTGGTTTCGATCCCTACTAGAGATGAAATATTTATTTAAATTTATATTTCCATTTCTTCCCTCTGGTGTCGAGGTGAAGCGCGGCGTTGAGTTCTGCCACTCAACACATATTGCCTCCAGAATTCGGCAGAAAGTGGGGAACGGAGTATCTTTAAACTAAGTCTGTCCTAGGTCCTTTGCCTATCCTGCTGTGTGGAGGATACAGTGTGAAGCTGATTTTTTTTTAGTTACGATTTTCCCAAAAAATGTATTTCCCAAAAAATACATATGGCCAAGTTCCCTAAATTTCCCTTCTGTTATTATAATGTCAAATATATCTTGTTTTAAGATAAATTATATAATAAAGGTTTTTTTTAGCTTCTCACTATATCCTGCAAGTAGCAGGGTAGGCATAGGGAAGTTAGGAAGCTCACTCGGTAGGAAGGACACTCAGTTCCCATCAAGACCTTTCCCCCTTTCCACTGAATTTGGTAAGCATTATAAAGAAATTAATATATACATAAATGAGTATAAATAAACATAAGAAAAGTTAGGGCAATTCGATAGTTCTTTTGTTATCATAACATTAGTCCTCTGTGAATAATTACTTAGTTTCGGTACACTTACAACTAATTTAGTATTTTGATACAAAATTTAATTACAATTAAGAACATGTATTTATGTCAATATCGATGTCGATCCGATTATAGAAATGTCCTATTTCAGAACTTGGCTCTTAGAGATGAAAAAAACGATACATTTCTTATTTTCCAGCTTCCCCATATCAGGCGAGTAATATGGTAGGCAGGGAGAGCCTAATGTGTGCGCTTTGTCTCGGTGCGCACTACGCTCATCCTCATAATGATTATTTATTTGTCAAAATTAATCCAGTGGCTTAAAAGCTCCGAAGTAATAAAGAAATTTGACGTGTGACGTGTGTGACGTGGAAACAGCCTATGGTCGTAATGGAAGTATTCTAATGAGAATGCAGTTCGATTAAATCTATGATTATATATAGATATGCAATCAATTGTTTATTTTTTTTTAAATTAATGACATTGCCCAAATAAATGATAAGTAATAAAGTAATTAAAGTAATTGAAGCTAGGAGCGCAAAGAATATAAAGGCGACTGGTTGAGGGTTCGATGCCCACTCGAGGAAATTAATTATTAACAACAAATCTCGTCACATTGAAAAATTTTGCTAAAGCAAAATTTCTTAATTTATATAATTTAAGATTCCACATCAAAAACTCTAAACGACACGTCAATGAACTTAACGCCCTATGTATCCCTATACACAGGGCGTGAGAATGGACTATAGCTTAGTAGGGATAGGTTAGTCTTAGAATCTAATGTTAAAACACTCTGCTCCCCAATATTCTGCCAAACTATGGAGGCATCAGACTATCGCCAGGTTATCAGACTAATATACCTGATTAATTTCTAATTAAATCCCGCACTACATTAAATATCAGATATCTTGACCCCTCACTATAGAGAATAGTCAGTAATATTTATCACACAAATCCTTGATTCCATTTGTTCACGCGACTTTTCACTTAGCGTATCTAAAACATAAATAGGGCATTTACATTTAAATTGACATTCATATCATTTCTTGTGGATGAGAATAAATAAACTGTGAATTCAATAAGACTCGTGTAACGCCTGTCATAGTTCTCAAAGCAATGTTATCTCACGTCCACGACTAGCGCTTATCTTTTTAATTAGCTTTTTAGTGTCCCATAAACAGCAGAGTAGGCAGGCGGCCTGGAATATTAAGACACTCTTGTTTTCCACTTCCTATCGAATTCAAGAAGCATCCCTTGTTGAGTGAAGGAACTCGGTTAAAAAATTAAGTTTTTAAAAAAAAGAATCGTTGCTACGGGTGTCATGTTGCATCACATTGCTATATACATATTCGATAAAACTATACCAATATAATATATAAAAGGTATAAAAATAAAAAAACAACTTAATTACAAATTTTCACATTTATTTACTTATATTAATTTAAAAATTGTTTACTACTTATTTAATTTATTAAATAGCAATATAATATTTAATTTTAAAATTATTTACGGTTATTTTACAATTAATTAAAATAAAGTTTTATCTTTATAACTAGCGACCCTCTTGCGGCTTCGCCCGCTTTTTCTACTGGATCATTCATATAATGTACGTTTGCAAAGCACCTAACATAATGTGAAAATTAATTAAAACCTAATGCAACCCTCATTTTCGTTGTTTCAATAAGGATTTTTCAATTGTTTTACACAGCAAGGATGATTTTAGTGCTACTAATTTTTCAAGTACTTATTAAAATATATTTAAATGATTATTTTTAGATAGTTAAATAACTATTTTTAAACGGAAAAAATTATAAACAAAAGCCTACCTACTAATAACTACTACAAAAAATATGAAACCAAATATATCGCTGAAATAGTACATTCAACTCCAATTATGCAATACGTGCAAACGCATCTAAATCTTCGTTGCTATAGAGGCAGGCGGGTTTTTTTTCGAACTTGTTGTTAATGCTGAAGAGGGTATTCTGCCCCTGATGAAAAGCAAGCACTACGTGGCTGCCTGTGAGGAAAATTAAATAGACTGCATTGGCTGGGAATCGAACCCGGGCCGCCCGCGTGGCATGCGAGCATTCTACCACTGAACCGCCGATGCATGTAAGGCAGGCGGGCGCGGCGGACGCGCTTGTATAAGCAAAACGTCGCGGGACGCGGAGGGACGCATGGCGAGTGGCGAGCCGTTTCGCAGCNCAATACGTGCAAACGCATCTAAATCTTCGTTGCTATAGAGGCAGGCGGGTTTTTTTTCGAACTTGTTGGTAATGCTGAAGAGGGTATTCTGCCCCTGATGAAAAGCAAGCACTACGTGGCCTGTGCGGAAAATTAAATAGACTGCATTGGGAACCCGGGCCGCCCGCGTGGCATGCGAGCATTCTACCACTGAACCGCCGATGCATGTAAGGCAGGCGGGCGCGGCGGACGCGCTTGTATAAGCAAAACGTCGCGGGACGCGGAGGGACGCATGGCGAGTGGCGAGCCGTTTCGCCGCAAGGATTTTTTGATCCGCCAGACAGACACGAAAAGCGACTTTGTTTGATAAGATATAGGATTAATTATATTACATCAAACATCACATTATATATACGGACTTACTACTTAATAAATCTTAATATATTAGAGGCGACTCACAAGCGTACGGCTGTAAACGAGACAGGTTGTTGGTTTGATTTCCACTCGAGGAAATGGAAAGAAGAAAATATTCATAACACTTTCATTTCTTCGCTCTACGCAAACCACGGCGTTGAGTTCCATCACTTAACACGCATGCACCCAGATTTCGGTGGAAAATGGGGAATGGATTGTCTTAGGTTGGCTACCCTGTTATTTGCGGGATAAGGCGTACTGTATGTATAAGTATGTGGTGTTATATCACAATTTCATCAGATCCGATTCGGCCTCGCTTTCGTGAGGTCGCACAATTGGACGCCCATATTATATTTATTTCGATCCCCGAGTTGTGTGGTATTATATACTAGTGTAGTGCTGCGGCTGCCTGCGACTGCTGAGCTGCGTGGCGCCCTGCTGCGCTGCGTTGTCCTGTGGTTACTGAGTCCCGCATAGCTCGTTTTTCCAGCGTCCGGATTGTTTGGTCAAGTAAGTGATTACACAGTTGTTATAGCTAGGTATCACCTACCGTTCACCGACAAAACGACACCGGGCAAAGTCTCACAGTGGCTTAATAGCCGCGCGCCTAACGCAGGTAGATTAAAATTCAGGTCAAGTCTTCGTCGGAACACCGACAATTCACTACATTCCTTCGGGAATATCAGATAGGCTATTATTCGTATGCCTTGGAGGACGAGCGCCAATTGCGCGTCGTCTTAAAAGGCATACCTAAGGAGATTGAAGTCGATCTTGTCCTCGACGATCTCCGAAGCAAAGGCTTCCCCGTGCGCCAGGCGCACCGTCTAAACAATCCTCGCACAAAAGCGAAATTCGATATCGTGTTGGTTATCCTGGACCTCACTAAGGAGGGAAAGGAAATATTCAATCTGAGGTCGGTGTGTTCTCTCACCGGCATCAGAGTCGAACCCCCACATTCCAGGGGTCTCATAGGGCATTGTCATCGCTGCCAATTATACGGGCACTCTGCCCGCAACTGTTTCGCGCGGCCTAGGTGCGTCAAGTGCCTAGACGATCACGCGACCGCGGATTGTCCCCGCAAGGTCCCCGACCCCGCCGTGCCTCCTAGTTGTGTGCTTTGCGAGATGCAGGGCCATCCCGCGAACTATCGCGGATGTTCCCGCGCGCCTAGCAGACGCACTAGGCGCGAAGGCAAAAATCGTGCCTCCAATAAAAAGGAGCCGGCTCCTACTAAATACGAGCCTGCCCCTCTTCCAAAGGAGAATGCGTGGTTTAAACCCGCGCCTCCGCCGGTAGTCGCCCACGCTGCGGCACCGGCACAGCCGCCTACCGTTCAGGTAGCGGCTCCGCTTCCCGCGCCTTCTCGCGCCGCGCCTGCGCCCTCTTCTAACGCTAGCGACTTAGCACTAGTGCTAAGTTTCGCCAAATGTTTTGATTTTAAAGAAATCAAAGTTCTCGCGGCCAAACTTCGGAATACGAACGGTTCCGAGGACCGCATACAAGCGATCATAGATCATATTGATCTCATAGAAGCCATTCAGGGCTTCGCAGCGGTCCAAATTTTTCCAATGGCGGTCATAAATAGATTCACCCCACTGCCCGCTGACTCGCAACTCGCGCGTATTAAACCTAGAGCCCTGTCAATAGCGACCTTTAACGCAAACGGTGTCAAAAGGCAAAAAGAGGCTTTGTGCGCCTTCGCGCACGCCCACCAATTAGATATCTTATGTATACAGGAGTCTTTTCTTAAACCTGCGGTTCGTAGTCCTGGCATTGCGAACTACAGGATTGTAAGAAATGATAGAGCCACCCACGGTGGAGGCACTATGATTTATTACAAGAAGAATCTACACTGTGTACCACTCGACCCTCCGTCTCTCGAAGCAGCCGAGGCGTCGGTGTGCCAGGTATTCCTCACAGGCCATCAGCCTTTAATTATAGCTTCAGTATATCGTTCGCCTAATAGGCAATTATTGGAAAGCGACATTTTAGCGCTTCTTAGTATGGGTGACTCGGTCCTTCTGATCGGGGATCTCAATAGTAAACATACTCTCTGGAATTCGTCGATGACTAATGTCAGCGGCAAGAGGCTTCTAGCCTTCACTGAGAAATATAACGCTTACGTTATAGGCCCGCCTTCTCCCACTCGCTTTGGTGCCCGCGGCACAGGCGAGGTACTCGATATTGCCATACTTTCGAACGTTGCATTGTCGCAGCGTTCTATAGATACCATTCCCGACCTAGATTCGGACCACCGTCCTGTTATTCTCAAGTTAGGTGACGAGCGCCCCTCAGGCCCTCCCACCAAAACAGTGGTCGACTGGAGGAGATTTGCAAAGCTCCTCCGAACAAACGAATCCCCTCTTAAGGAATTAATACCTGGCATCGCCGACTCCGCGGCGCTAGCGATAGACGCGGCGAATAAATTCACCGATTATATTTTAAATACAATCCAGAGTTGTTCGAAAGAGGTAACAAACCTGCCCGACGGTAGGTTTGATATCTCAGAAAAGCTCAGGCGATTGATTAGACGCAGGAACGTAGCTATGCGACGACACGATACCTACCCGACTGACAACAATCGTAGGGAATTTTACAGATTAAAGAGGAGAGTTCGATTCGAATTCGAACTTCTGCGCGGTGAGTCGTGGGATAAGAAGCTCGAGGGGCTCGCTCCATCGCACCAGGCATTCTGGGCGCTGTCGCGAGCTTTTAGAGTCGATTGTCTCGCGACTATGCCTCCTCTAGTTAGGTCAGATCTTTCAATTGCCGCCGATGACACCGAAAAAGCGGAATGTCTCGCTGACAGTTTAGAGGCTCAATGTACCCCGAGCAGTCAGCCCTGCGACCCGAGCCACATTGAGAGTGTGGATTCCGCGGTCGCAGAATGGGCGCTGACGCCCCCGCAAGGGGAACCGCTACGCCCGACCTCGGAAGACGAGGTCAAAGTCATTATCAAAAATCTCAAAGATAGAAAGGCCCCGGGGCCCGACAAACTGTCTAATAGAATGTTCAAGTCCCTACCGGCTCAGTTCATATCTCTATTGGTCATTATATTCAATTCCCTTCTTAAGTCGTGTTCATTCCCCGACGAATGGAAGGAGGCCATAGTCATAGGCATTGCCAAGCCTAATAAGCCGCGGAATATCCCGTCCAGTTATCGACCTATCAGCCTTCTCAGCTGTTTAGGTAAAATTTACGAGAGAATCATTCTCGTTAGACTCACAGAGGTGGTAGAGACCGACTCTCTGCTCTGTAATGAGCAATTCGGTTTCAGAAAGAAACACTCCGCCATACACCAAGTCCACCGTGTCGTAGAGCATATCGCTCGACACAACCTCAGAGATCGTTCTCACAGCAATACAGCTGCTATTTTTCTCGATATAGCGAAAGCTTTCGATAAAGTCTGGCATAACGGCTTGATTTACAAGCTGCGCACCGTTTACGGCTTGCCAGACTGTCTCGTACACATCCTGCGGGACTTTCTCACGAATAGATACTTTCGCTATAAAGTCGAAGGCACTCTATCTTCCCCCCGCCTCCTCCGCGCAGGCGTGCCTCAGGGCTCCACGCTCAGTCCTACCCTGTACTCGTTGTACTCCAGTGACATGCCGCTCACTCAGGGTGTTCACATGGCTATGTACGCCGACGATACAGCCCTCTTCACTACTTCACGTAGTACTATCGTATTAAAAGCTCGACTCCAGAAAGCGGCCCGCGCACTCTGTGAGTGGTTCCGCCAATGGAGAATCGAACTCTTCCCTCTCAATAGACATAAAAGAGTCTCTACCATCCATCTCTTAGATAAACCCATTCCCTGGGAAAAACAGGTCAAATATCTAGGTGTCACTTCTGACTCTAGACTCACTTTCAAACCCCACATTAGAAAGGTCTGCAATAGAGCAAACTTCGTTCTCAATAGGTTATATCATCTTATAAACAAGAAAAGTAAAATGTCACTTAGAAATAAGCTGACACTATACAAATCTTGTATTAGACCTGTCCTTACTTACGCTTGCGTTGCGTTCGCGCACACCAAGCTTGCTCCCTTGCAAATAGTACAAAATAAATTCTTGCGTATCGCATCAGGTTCCCCCTGGTACGTGCGCAATGTCGACCTACATAGAGATTTTGAACTGGAATCGATTCACGAGCACTGCAAACGCTTAGCGAAGTGCGCGTTTTATTAGCGAAGTCAGTACTTTGTGCGCGCAGGCTCGCACGCGAATCCCCTCGTCACTGAGGCGTGTAATTACAAGCCTCACGCGATTCGTAGACGCCCGCGTAGCGTCCTATTAGACCCCGATGACGCCATTACCGCAGCAAACGCCCCGTACGTAGGTAGGAAAAACACTACACACGTACGACACACACACCGTCGTCGCCGGAACCGACGACGTAGTATAGCTTATCTCACGGCCCGGCGGCGTATCGGCGCCGCCGGGTCCAGCGGTTAGGGACCGTTAGCTCCCTTAGATTAGTCTAATTTTATTCCCCAGTCGCGGCTTCTGTGTCTCGGCTGACTTTGCTTAGAATAGGGAAACTCCCAGTCCGCTCGACGACCGCAAGCCGAGGTTCGAGCCCCGCAGGGGGCGCCCTTGCGTCGTCGGCACTTCCACAGGCAGCCAGACAGTGCCTGCATATTTTCAGGGACAGAGTACCCTCTTCCCTACCCACGCGGTGTCGCTGTAAAGGCCAATAGGGCTAACAGCATTAACCTCATTACCGAAAAAAAAAACACAATTTCATACCTTTTGTCAGTACTTTTTTTTTCATTGTAATATATTTTTGTGAAAGAAAAATTATTGCAATTTACATTAAATGTCACTTGTGTAAGTTTACCAAATAGTCATTTATTTTGGGCTGTTGGTAATTAGACATTTACAATTAATATACATAACATTTCGTTTAATATATGTTTTTATTATTAAAAAAAATAACACTCTGCATACCTTCTCCATATAAACTACAAGTGTAACACATTTCATACTCCACCGTCACAATTTGGATTTTACTAGAAGTACAAAGCTTTTGCTTCACATAATATTAATATATAGAATATAATAAAATCATTATTCTGCATGCAAATACCCAGTATTATCTAATCCACCGACACATTTAGACGGCTTTATTTCACACTTCTTAGATTTTCTGTCCCTATATTCTACAATGGAATAAAAGATGCTACCAACAATCATACTGGCCAATAAAACATAGGTTTTGGTGCTAGTCCTTAAAATTGAAGATATAATATAGGCAATTATATATCCAACTGACTCCCATAAATTGAAGTTCGAAAACGCCGCTTCTTCTCTTCCCGGAAACAGGATTCCACAGTACGCTGTAAAAAAAGAAACAAAATTATTAATTATTCGGTTGCACTCATAATGGTATTTAGCTTTTCTTCATTCTTTATTTAATGGTTACTTATACTGTCGGCGTCTGACTGTAAACGTTATGATTCCTACTCGAAGGAATTGCCATAGTTAAAATAATTTTTATTTACCACTAAACTGAGTGAAAAATAAATGATGGAATATTGTAGTATCAACTGATAATACAACTAAAATATTTAATTTATTAAAATGTAATATAAAAATCGGAAAATCTTACCATTTATCTGCACAAGCCAGATAGAATCGCACAGTCCCCACAATATGGCGATGATAAATACGACGTAAGACTGGCCGTGCTGCGGCCGCCATGTTAGCAATGACGTGAATAAGCCGAGGTGTATTGTGAAAGCCACGCACATCAGCGGTAAACGGCCCGTTACCTATTATTTAAGAAGGTATTTGAATTAAGTTTATTTGTATAATAGTAACTAATTTTTGTTCATTTCTAAAATAATCGTAGAATATAATTGATGATTTATTGTACTGTTGTGATAATGATTTTATTGTAGAATAAGTTGAAAAAAAAACATTGTCACATCCACACACACACACACACGCACACACACCCACACACACACGCACACACACACACACACACACGCACACACACACACACGCGCGCACACACACACACACGCGCGCACACACACGCACACACACACACACACACACACGCACACACACGCACACACACACACACGCGCGCACACACACGCACACACACACGCACACACATTCTTTACATACATACCACACTTGCCTCTATTTTAGCGAAATGACATCAATAACTTACTGTACTTACTTTAGCTAAATATCCTGTGACGACACATCCTATAGCGTCGGCCATTCCATACGTCATCATCACGAACCCCACAGTTCCAGTACCGATTGAACACGATACAAAAGCCTGTGAACAATAAGTGTGTCACCACAACGAAAAATATATAAAAAATACAATTTAAGAAATGTCACTATCCCATTGTACACTACTTATTCTAAGTTCTAAGGCTGTCTTCTTCCTATTCTTTTTTAAAATACTTTTAATAATCTTATTTAACTACACATTGAAATACATAGAAATTACCGCAGTAAAGTCAGCTCCAAAAAACGCCTGTTGCATACCCACAAACACGTTGATAATGACCAACATTAACTGATTGGGTTCTATCAACAGTTTTAGTGTTACTACCAGTAAGGCTATGCCCGAGAGACCTGCGTCGGTGTCGTTGCGACCTGTGCTGTATATGGAAAGAAAATTAAAATATTTTAAATCATCTGTAAAAAAAACAGCACTTCCACGCTTTTTCTGCATAGCAGTGTTAGAATCATGGAATACGTAGTGACGGAGCTCAACGCCGCACTATGTCTACCAAAGAGGGAAAGAGTAAATAATTTCTATAAGTTCTTGCCCACAACCGTTGGTTTTACTGTCAGTCAGTACATTAAGCGAACTAATTAGTATGTACAATTTGTAAATATATTTAAAAGTAATAACTATTGCTAATTCCTACCTCTTCATCGAATCAACTCCTACCGCTACAATAAGAGCAGCTCCAGCCATACATGCCAAATATATACCTGCAATAAGGAAATAAATGAACAAAACTTATATCGTGTATGAACATGAAAAGTAGAAAAAATTTGAATATTTTTACATATTTGGGGTCACTCCGTCTATTACACTCTTAAGCCTTAAGCATTATGTACAGTACAATCGACGAGTCGTGGCCGCCTTAAAGTCAAGGGATTTTACAATTTTTCTTATTTTCTTCCCGAGAGAATAATGCCAAGAATGGCCAAGACTCGTCAAACGTACTCTATTTATAATTTTAAACTGTCATACCTGCGATCATCTGTATGAGTTCCGGTTCGGCCTTGCTCCGATGAGGTCGNTTACCGCGGCTATGTTGTCGCCAGATGAGAGGACTGAAATTATATAGTTAATTTATATTATGCTTCGTATTCGTGGCGTAATGGGATATTCATTTCCTTTCTAAGAGTGGAAAGCAAAGCGTAATTTTGAGTTTAAACAATAAATATCTCGAAAATTGGGTGATACGTGGGCAACGGAGTGCTTCAATAGAAGCAATCCTAGTATATACAGGATACCTGGTATTAATAGATAATGATATTAATATATTATTAAGTACTAGATTAGTGACATTCATATTTAAAAAAAATACTATAACATGTGTAGGTTTCTTCTTAAGCTTTACTTTTATTTTCATCTTGTAAAATGCGTAACTACAAAGAACGACTACCTAAGGAAGAAATTAAATTTCCCCAAACTTGATTTAACTGGAAGATCATAAAGAACAGTCCCAGGAATCGCACCAATAATGCCTCTGCTGATATGTTTGATATCTTACTATGAGCGTGTGAAACCTGGAAAAAAATATTAATTTCAATTTACTTTTCAAAGAACTTTGAACAAAATTACTTAGCCACTGACTGGCATTACATCTGCTTTATTATAATATTTTTTAAAATTACATGTTTAAATTACATTTAAAATATGTGTTAACTATAATGTAAATAAATAAAAGCGTGCCATCAGAAAATGTAATAATGAATCACACGATTCTATTTATTGAAAACAGACTTACACATAATAATTATATAAGAAATAATAATATATTTATAAACATAACATAATAATAATAAAATGTAAATAAAAAAATAGTGGATGAATTTCTATATATTCTAACAAATGAAATATTTAAAGAAATATAATTTTAAATTGTATATTTTACCATACCACAGATAAATAAGTGCACTTCGAGCACCAAAGTGGACCTCCACCCAACCCCACAATAAGTCCTGCTGGTATCAGAGTGTAGAAGCGAGGGTACAGCTGAGCAGCGATATACGGCATGTAGGTGATAAAGGATAAAGACATCGCCCATTTCGTACCGAGCCATCTGAAAAGAGTTTCAGTATAAAACCCTTAAATTCTGGCTACTAGCGCGTTCATTCAATTATTATCCGTAATATTTGAATATTATCTGTAGCATTTTTATCAACTACCTTACTCACTTTATGATGACAACTGGTAAAAATATATTTGAGAAGATAAGCCCAGCGTATACGGCGGCTAGTGACGCTGTGCCCAAACCTTCTTCAGCATTGATAGAACTCTGGAGATTTGCTGCTCCCTGAAATAGAAACAATAATTGTGTTCAGCGTTTTAGTGGTAGTAGCGCAAGGATACAAGCGTGCCCCTACTATCGTCGTATCGACCGTGCCACAAAGGTCTTACGAGCGAAACGTGCAACCACGACGGCTATGGGTTCGACTGCCTCTCGAGAGAATAAATGATTTAATATTTTCATTTCTTCGCTCTGGTAACAAGCGTGGAGTTAAGTTCTACCATTAAACACACTATGCCTCAAGAACTACTCAGGGACGGAAAGTGGAGTTTAGTGGAAAACGGACTGTCTTAATGGAGAACGAAGTGTCTTAACACTAGGTTCCCTCTGCTTATCTTGTCACGCTCTATGCTGCACATAGCAGGATAGAGCGTGAAGCTAGTCAAAGAAGAATTAGTGATCTGCGTCCAACGAATGGAACTTAATTTACAGTAACTATCGTTTACAGATAAAAAACGAACCCACAACAATGAAGTGCAATGCAAGAGCAGACTGCGCTAATGATGCGCATTGCGCATGAAGGTTGTTTAATTTTCTAAATACAACCTGTATAATGTAAACATTAAATATATAAAATATTTTTTGCAAGCTTCTTTATCTTTCATAATTTGAATGATAAAATAATTTTTTTTTTAAAAAATCCTTAATTTCTTTACTCACACTGTAAGCTGTGAATTGCACCATAAAGGCTAAACTGATGATGACTACATTTTTCATGATCCTCCACGTCTCCGTAGGCTTAAAACCCGCTTCTTGGTCTTTCATTTTCACTTGTAAATACTTACTGTGTGAACAAAATACTATTTTACACTAACAGTGAACGCTGATGTTTTCGAAAAGTGGAGAACGGAGTGTCTTAAATGTATCACTAGAGTAAAAAGTAAAGGTAATAAATAAATATTTTATTGAAATGACGCATTACATTAATTAAATTGCACCTTAAAATTAAAACACCTAGCAAGTAGCGCAATGTTAAGATTATCACCTGTTTTAATTTACATTTTTGTAAACGAATTCAATATTTAAATTATAAATTATTTACATATTAATCTTAAGATTTTATTTTATGAACGCACGTTTTACGTGCGTTCATAAAATAAAATGTAAGTGCATTTACAATGTTTTAAATTGTCACGTATCGGATACAAAGGCTAGTAAAATAATATTTGCGTTTATAATTTATTTTAAATTTTCGCACAAATTGGAGATTTTTTCATAACTATAAATAAATATTTTTTATATAAATAAATAAATGTTATCGCTTTCTTATGGTATCAGATGGCGTTGCCTGTCACTCTGACGTGACACCGATCGATGACAATGACATGAAACCAACCGCACGGACGTACGCTCAGTTGGACCAGGCTCTTCAACGCCATTCTGCGCCTGGGATACTTCCCCCGGGCGTGGAAAGAGAGCCTGGTCATAATGCTGCCCAAAGCTAGGAAGAACCCCCGCATCCCAGACAGCTACCGGCCCATAACCCTCCTCAGTGCGGTGGCCAAGCTGTTCGAGAAGAGCACTGCTTCTCCAGGCGCACTTCCACCCGCGCAACGAAGAGTTTGGCTTCCGCAGCGGGCACTCCACCACTCTTCAGGTAGCCAGAGTGGTGCATTATGCGACCACAACTTTCAACAGGAAGGAGAGTGCCACAGCAGCCTTCCTAGATGTGACGCGCGCGTTTGATTGCGTATGGCATCCGGGGCTGCTGTACAAAGTGCTGAACGCGGGCATCCCCCACTACGTCGCGCAGATCCTGGCCGATTATCTCCACGGCAGGACCTTCAGGGTAAGGGTGGAGAATGTGAGGTTATCCAGCCACCCCATAGCCGCCGGAGTTCCACAGGGCAGCATACTTTCACCAGCCCTCTACGCCTTGTACAGCGACGACATCCCCATCCAACAGGCACGCTGGCACTTTACACCGACGACATCGCCCTGTTTACAAAGTCGCCCAACCGCAAACATGCAGCTGTGAAGCTACAGCGCGCCCTCGACCTGCTGCCGAGCTGGCTGGCGGAGTGGAGGCTCGAGCTGAACATCGCGAAAACCCAAGCGATCAGCTTTGGTACCCAGAGGAGACAGCCTCCTCCGCTGATCCTGCAGGGCCAGCAGGTCCCTTGGAGCAGCCGAGCAACCTACCTGGGGGTTGTGATAGACAGGAGACTCAACATGACAGGGCATGTCAAGAAAGCGGCCACCGCAGCGAGAACCGCGCTGATCCTATTGCGCCCGCTATTCCAAGTCGTATTCCAACATCCATAAGTATTCCAACTTTGGCCAGGCAACATCGGCCGGCTCGCGTCTAACGCATTCCGCCGTGCCGATGCATCGGACCATCTGCATCTTCGTAGCATCGCGCCACTCCACACCCGACCGCCAGACGAGAGAAGATGCCAGCTGAGGGATATTATACCCCCCCCCCCCCCCCCCCGTTTCCGATTCCTGAGCAGTCACCTCGGTCGCTGGTCGCCTAAGCTGGGCCTCTCGCAGGTAACCGCGAGTCTCACCTGGCTGGGCTGACCGCCCAGGTGGCATATGCTCATCCCCCCCCCCATTGCCTCCCCTGCACTGTGCCTGTCCCGGCAGACACAACTCCACCGGGCCTAGTGCCCACCACAACGACGCGGTCATAGTAATGGCCGCCGCCAGAAACCACGGCGAGAGGTCATCCGCCCAGCTGCCGTTTCCCAGCGCCATGGCGCTGGGGAAAAACGATTCAACGCTCAGTCAAGGCTCTACCACGGCTCGGAGCACTACTCGTGCTCCACCGCTNTTATGGTGACAGAACCCTAAGAAAACGTCTACCCTATGTGCTTAATGGTTTGCCTGAGGACATACGCCGCGAGCCAGACTTAAGGAGGTTTAAAATTAAACTTAGGGAGTATTTTTTGTCAACTGTTAATTGAACAGTTGACAGAAAATACTTCTTAGTTTAATTTTGATCTAATATTAATGTAATTTTAATTTAGATCATATGTATAGAGACTCCAGATCCTGCAGTCAAACTCGCAAAGAGTTTCGCAGGACACAGTTTAAGTTTTCGTATGCATTGTTAAATGGTAGTAATAAAATAAAAATAAAAAATAAAAAAATAAAAAAAGCAAAACGTCGGCGCGCGGAGGGACGCATGGCGAGTGGCGAGCCGTTTCGCAGCAAGGATTTTTTGATATTGTAACCACTTCTAAAATACTCATTAAAATGAAAAACAGTGAAAGACAGTTTTGATATACATTAAATGGCCAACGTAACTAATATACTAACTAATATACTAACAGCATATAAATTGCTGAGACTAAGGGATAAGTAGAAACTTGACTCGATACAGCTAATGTGTGAACGGCGTGATGTTTTAACAATTAAATGCATTTTTCTCTAAAACTATTCACAATTTCGAAATAGTGTAAAAGCAAATTTTATCTTCGTTTAATGTAGAAAATTAATAAAGTATTTTAAAGGATAAGAATTAATACCATTATGGAAAAATATCCCTCACAATAAAAATATATTGAAATTACTATATTTAGACCAAAAAATGATTACTACACGTTATTCTTAAAAGATACGAATATGCCGTCGCTGACTTTTTTGTAGATCTCATTAAGAGGAACAATACTCCAGTAGTTTTTTTTCATGTAGTACTTACCATTAAAGCAGCGCATGCGCGAAAGTGTCTCAACGGGTAGGACTTTATACACATTTATCTTATTTATGTTAATTTACATAAGATTGTACAAATAATAAACTATTTATAAACCTTCCTTAAAAATACTCGACCTAATGGTGAAAACCGCATCAAAATCCGTTGGGTGGTTTAGAAGAAGAAGAGTTAGAAAGTTCAGACAGACACGAAAAGCGACTTTGTTTTATAAGATATAGGATGACATACGTTGTAAATCGCGACCAGATATAGTAGCTCTCTCCGACGAACGCTCCACTGAATTGTCCTGCGTTGAATTCAATAGACATATTATAGTATGCGTGTATCGACCCCCCTCAGGTAGTTTTGAAGTATTTGAAGAAAAAATGGAGGATGTTCTAAATAATTTGAGTTCGAATAGTTAATCTTTAATCACATGCGGAGACTTTAATATAGATATAATACAGGTGACATCATTAAGGCTCCGTCTTCTTAACTTGTTTAAATCTTTTAATTTGTTTAATATGTTCTCTGAACCAACTCGTATAACGAATACGTCCGCTACTTGTATAGATAATGTTTTTTGTCATTGTGAGACTGTAGAAAAACAAATTATTACTAATCTAAGCTCGGATCATTGTGGTTAAATGTTTTCGGTAATAGATAAAACAGTCGCAGAACGTAAACCAATATCAATTAGACCAATTATTGAAAATAAAATTAATCTTTTTAATAACAGAGTGAATGAAAAAATTGCAAACTTAGAAATAACCGGATAAAATCCGAATCAGCTATATTGTAGTTTTTAATTTACTCTCTACAGAGTTTGATAACATTTTTAAAGTTAAACAAATATATACAAACTCGAAGTTAACTTTTAGCGACTGGTCAACTGTTGGTATATACCGAAGCAGAAACAAACTATACGAATTATATAATATGAGGCAATGGAATCAAGATCCGGAGTTCTTGTTAAAAGTAAGAAATTTTTCAAAAATATTTAAAAAGGTATGTGTCCAGGCTATGTCTATGCATATAAGAGCAAACATTTTGAATTGTAATAATAAAATTAAAGCTACATGGGATGCTATTACTACTGTAACTGGGGGATCTAGAGCTGTCAGTGAACCTATTAAATAAAAAGTTAATAATATAATCTTAAATGCAGATTTAGAAGTGGCAACTACTTTTCAAAAATTTTTTTCTGATATATCTACTGAAGTAACACGTTTACTGCCATCATCTCCTTCGGAAGCAGAATTAATACTAAAAATCCATGTAAATAGTTGTAGACAAAATTTTGTGTTTAAGAATGTGTCACCAGATGAAATTGTCAAAACTTTTAAAAGCCTTAATTCAAAGAAAACTGGTGACTTATGGGGCATGTCTGTTAAAGTTTTTAATTCAATTATACCTAATATTGCTCCTTACCTTGCTTTAATTTTTAACAATTGTGTGGAATCCGGTACTTTTCCTGATTTAATGAAAAATAGCAAAATTGTGCCGCTTTACAAAAGTGGAAATAGATCTGCGCCTGGAAATTACAGACCGATTTCTGTTTTGCCATCCTTAAGTAAAATACTTGAAAAAATAATGTTCAACCAGCTCACAATTTTCTTAAATATTAACAATTGTTTCCATAGTGAGCAATATGGTTTCACCAAAGGCAAGTCCACTACGGATGCGGGTGCCGCACTTCTAAAGCACATTTATGACGCATGGGAGAGGTCACAAAATGCAATTGGAGTGTTTTGTGACTTATCCAAAGCCTTTGATTGTGTAGACCATGTAACTCTGTTGTTAAAACTAAAACATTATGGTATACAGGATACTGCCCTTGAACTTATTGCCTCATATTTAAACCAAAGAATCTAGAAGGTAAGTATAAATAATGTAAAATCATCTGGATCTCCTCTAAAGAAGTTCCACAAGGATCCATTCTTGGTCCCCTTTTATTTCTTCTTTATATTAACGATCTACCTTTTTATGTGAAGAACCTATGTGATATTGTACTTTTCGCGGGTGATACCTCTTTAATATTTAAGGTTGACAGAAACAAAATAAACTATGACGATGTGAATAGTGCATTATCGCATGTTCTTCGTTGGTTTGATGTTAATAATCTAATGTTAAATGCTAAAAAAACGAAATGCATCGAGTTTGCTTTACAAAATGTTAAAAAACATAATTTTAATCTAATAATTAAAGGAGAACCTCTTAATGTGTCGGAATGAGCTATTTTATTAGGTGTTACTATAGATTCCAAACTCCAGTGGAACACTCATCTGGAAGCACTTGCGGATAAACTCAGCTCTGCCGCGTTCGCAATTAAAAAAATAAGACAAATGACGGACGTTGACACTGCCCGACTAGTCTACTTTAGCTATTTCCATAGTATTTTATCTTATGGAATGCTGCTATGGGGCAGTGCTTCAGACATAAATTCTATATTTATCCTCCAAAAAAGAGCCGTAAGATATATTTATAAACTAAGAGCGCGAGATTCTCTGCGAGATGTTTTCAAAGATGCAGGTATTCTTACAGTTGCTTCTCAATTTATATACTATAATATTCTCTTTGTCCGACAAAATATACATTGTCATAGTAAACATAGTGACAATCATACGATAGGAACGAGAAATAACGATAAGATTGTTACTCCAAGTTTTCGCCTCCAAAAAGTTAATAAATATTTTATGGGTCTGAGCATACGTGTATATAATAAAATTCCGCAGTGTATTCTAGGTTTGTCACTTCCAGAATTTAAAATATCAGTAAAAAAAATTCTGTCAAGTAAAGCTATTTAACACTGTTCAAGAATATTTAGAGGACAAACATGTATGGAATTAATGTCTATTGAATGTAATGTTGGCAGCTGCCAACTAATGTAATAGATTGTACCATTGATTTTGAAAAGAGCAACTGTTGAGTTTCTTGCCGGCTCTTCTCAGCAGAACTGCCTTCCGAACCGGTGGTAGCTTTTTGTTCATATGTTCATTCGACGATTCAAAAGTGCTTATTATAAGTCTATTTGAATAAAGAATATTTTGAATTTGAATTTGAATTCACGTCAAGAGTAAGATGACATTTCTTATAATTACCACGCCCGAATACCCACGTCAAATTAGAAGTACGATGTCGGTCATATCTCTCCGACATCATAACTGGGATCGGAACAAGCTCCGGCCTCAATCACCTTATTCTCCGACACATTTATTTTCATAAGGATGAATATCAAATAATAGAAAAAACAATAACAAAAACCCGATAAATTTAAAGTAAATTTATTATAATGGTTACTTTTACTCAACCTTCAGAGATAAACATACACCATCACGGACTTTTTTAAACATTATTTAAAGGACAATATTTTTGTATGACATTGTTATTGTGTCTCATAAGGCTGAGTCTGCAAACGCCATGTATGCGTTAAGCAAGCTCATTTTGGGTGACGTTTTCTTAAAACAACAAACAAACTTTGGAAACTGTTGCTTAGCAACGCTCGCACAGCGACGGTTGTTATTGACATTGCAAAATAAATTGCATATGAAATTGAAAAGTATTTTAATATATTAGTCATATATTACATATAGGAGAAGACCCTCAAATATATCTTTCTCTATATGAGTATTTTATCACAATTGAATTAGCGATTTGGCCCTGGTTGTGTAAAAGACAGATAGAGACACAGAGTAATTTTCGAATTTATAATATAGGTATGGATATTAAATTAAAAGTAGTACATTAAATAGCAATATAATATTTAATTTAAAAATTGTTTACGTGTAGTTTACAATTACTTATAATTAAATTTTATCTTTATAATTAATTATATTTACATCAATCACATCCCATTATATATACTGACTTACTACTACTTAATATATCTAATTATATTAGAGGCGACTCACAAGCGTGTGGCTGTAAACGAGGCAAATTGTGGCTTCGATTTCCACTGGAGGGAAAATATTCATAACATTTTCATTTCTTCGCTCTGGTGTCAAGGCAAACCACGGCGTTGAGTGCCACCACTCCATATGCATGTCTCCAAAGTTCGGGATGGGCTGTCTAATACTAAATCCTTTTCATCTACTCCTTATGAACTAAAAATATACACACTCTACGGGCTTGTGGGTTTTAAAAATACCGTCTCTCTGCTGTTGTCATGTTGTAAGTTCCATTCCGTCATGTAGACTTTAAAAAATATTTCCTTTAATATAATGTATTAAAAGAAATATTATAATTACATTAACCAATTACTTTGTATTTTTTTTAAATTGAATTTTTGTGAAAGAAATTTTATTGCAATATACATACATTAAATGGCACATACGGTAGACTATATGTCTTTGGCTGTTAGTAATTAGACATTTACAATTAATATATATAACATTACGTCAAGATTGAAAGTTTGTTTTATACTTATATAATTAATTTAATATATCTTTTGATTATTAAAAAAAATAACACTCTGCATACCTTCTCTATATAAACTGCAAGTGTGCCACATTTCATACTCTGTCACAATTTTGGTTTCGACTAAGGAGGTACAAAGTTTTTTGCTTCACATCATATTAATATATAGATTATAATAAAATCATTATTCTGCATGCAAATACCCAGTATTATCTAATCCACCGACATATTTAGACGGCTTTACTTCACACTTCTTAGATTTTCTGTCCCTATATTCTACAATGGAATAAAAGATGCTACCAACAATCATACTGGCCAATAAAACATAGGTTTTGGTGCTTGTTCTTAAAATTGGAGATATAATATAGGCAATTATATATCCAACTGATTCCCATAACCTGAAGTTCGAAAATGCCGCTTCTTCTCTACCCGGAAATAGGATTCCATAGTACGCTGTAAAAGGGAATAAAATTATTAAACGAAATATAAGCCTGAAGAACCTTCACTGGCTTTAAAATTGTAAAGGAATCGTTTTTACCAGGGTGGTATTCGTGATGTTTTTATTATTTTGATATATCTACCCCTACTTCATTTAAAGGGAAATAGCTTACTTTTTTTTTTCGACGTTACGCACGAACCAGGGACAACCTGATGCGATACGTAAGAATTTATTTTGTACCTTTTGCATGGGATCTAGCTTAGTGTGCGCGAACGCTACACAAGCATAAGAGAGGACGGGTCTTATACAAGTTTTGTATAGTGTCAGCTTATTTCTAAGTGACATTTTACTACGCTTGTTTATGAGATAGTATAATCTATTAAGAATGAATTTAGCTTTATTGCAAGCTTTCGTGACGTGGGGTTTGAAGGAGAGTCTAGAGTCTAATGTGACACCTAGATATTTGACCTCTTTTTCCCAGGGAATGGCTTTATCTAATAGATAGATGGTAGAGATTTGCTCTGAACGAGCGCGAGGGAAGAGTATCGCTTTACTCTTTTCTGGATTAACCTCGATTCTCCATTGGCGGAACCACACACCAAGTGCGCGGGCCGCTTTCTGAAGTCGATCGGCTATTATGCGTGTGTTACGCGAAGAAGTGTATAGGGCGGTATCATCGGCGTACATAGCCAAGTGTACATCCCTGGTACGAGGTATGTCTCTTGTGTACAGCGCGTATAACATAGGAGAGAGGGTTGAACCCTGGGGGACGCCTGCGCGAAGGAGGCGGGGAGAGGAGAGAGTTCCTTCTACTTTATAGCGGAAGTATCTATTTGACAGAAAATCCCGCAGGATGCGCACGAGACAGTCTGGCAAGCCAGAGCGCCGCAGCTTGAAAATCAAGCCGTTATGCCAGACCTTGTCAAAGGCTTTCGCTACATCGAGAAAAATGGCGGCAGTGTGTCTGCGGTACGAAATTTTTACTTTATATTGGGCTATGTGCTCTACCACGCGATGGACTTGGTGGATGGCGGAATGTTTCTTTCTGAAACCGAATTGCTCTTTGATGAGCAGAGATTTGGCCTCTACCACCTCGGAGAGTCTAATGAGAATGATTCTCTCATAAATTTTACCTAAACAACTGAGAAGGCTGATAGGTCTATAGCTAGAGGGCATATTCCGCGGCTTGTTAGGTTTCGGTATACCTATGACAATGACTTCCTTCCACTCGTCGGGGAAGGGGCAAATAGCTTACGCAGTTATCTTTTTCTACTAAAAAATCTGTTTACCATTCAACTGAGGGGAAATTAAATGATGGAATAGTAGAATAAAGTGCAAAATCTTACCATTTATCTGCACAAGCCAGATAGAATCGCACAGTCCCCACAATATGGCGATGATAAATACGACGTAAGACTGGTCGTGCTGCGGCCGCCATGTTAGCAATGACGTGAATAGGCCGAGGTGTATTACGAAAGCCACGCACATCAGCGGTAAACGGCCCGTTACCTATTATTTAAGAAGGTAATCTGTTGATTTAGGTTTATTTGTATAATATAAACAATTTTTTGTTTATTTGGATGACATTTGTAAAATATAAATTTCTAATGCAACATAAAATATTTGTTGAATATAAAACTGATTTTATTGTAGAATAAGTCACTATAATATATTCATTGAAAAAAAATATTGTAATGATCTTTTTTTTTTAATTTTAATAAATAATTTAAATAATTCTTTACATCTAAGTACTTTGAAAGTATCTTCATTTTATACTATAGGCACTATTTTAGCGAAATGAAATTAATAACTGTGCTTACTTTAGCTAAATATCCTGTGACGACACATCCTATTGCGTCGGCCATTCCATACGTCATCATCACGAACCCCACAGTTCCAGTACCGATAGAACACGATACAAAAGCCTGCAAACAATAAAATAAATATGGTAACAAACGCCTACTATAAGTATAATACTAAATAAGTAAGTTGAAGTAATTTTGAATTATGTATCTATAATTTAATTGGTCCCGTTCGAAATGAAATTTTAGCCAATCAATCGTAAAACATTTATATACAATTTTTATTCTAATATGAATCAAGAAACATGGAATGTCCCTAAAACATACCAATAAGCGAAGTTTGTAGTATTTTACCACTACGAGAAATGCATAAAAATATTATTTGAAAAATTTCACTATTTCCCGTTTACATTATACACGAAATATTTTAAGTCTTTTTATAGCTCCACGCTGTATCCCACAAATAACAGGGTAGGTAGAGGGATCTTAGGAATCCTAGTGGTAAGACACTTCGTCCCCATTAAGACACGTTCCCCACTTTCCATCGACTTCTCAATGCATAGCATGTAGAGTGGCGGAACTCAACGCCGACATTTTAATTTCAAAGCAATGAGAGTTTCAAAATATTTTATTAATCTTATTACCGCAGTAAAGTCAGCTCCAAAAAACGCCTGTTGCATACCCACGAACACGTTGATAATGACCAACATTAACTGATTGGGTTCTATCAACAGTTTTAGTGTTACTACCAGTAAGGCTATGCCCGAGAGACCTGAGCCGGTGTCGTTACGACCTGTGCTGTATCTGGAAAGGGATTAAAATATTAAATTGTCTTAAAAATATATTTATGTTAGTCATTTATTGGCGTTACTCAACGCTGCGCTTCTTTTTCTACTAGAGAGATGAAACGAAAATAATTTCTACATTTTGTTTCCCCAAATTGCATTTATTATATAAAAAAAAACTTTTAAATGTAGATTGTACATCACCGTACTTATAGTATATACCTACAGTTTTTAATTTTTTTTTTTAAAATGATGACAATTCATAATTCCTACCTCTTCATTGAATCGACTCCTACCGCTACAATAAGTGCAGCTCCAGCCATACATGCCAAATATATACCTGCAATAAGAAAATAAATGAAAAAAACTTATGTCATTTATACGTCATTTATAAATTTAATTTGTTTACACTTTTGGGCTCATTCCTTCGCTTTTATTTTATTAACAAATCCCCCTATTCTCCTAAATCACTTATGACGTCGTCGTGACGTTGATTGTATTTACAATCGACGTGTCGTGGCCGCCTTAAAGTCAAATGATTTAACAATTTTTCTTATTTTCTTCCCGAGAGAACAATGCCAAGAATGGCCAAGACTCTTCAAGCGTACTCTATTTATAATTTTAAGCTATCACCTGCGATCATCTGTATTTTCTCCGGTGGTTGCTGTGGTAGCGCCTCCCCCGCGTCCGCGCTCGGCAGGAAGTTGCTGCCGCACAGCTTGGGAATCATTGTCGCGTTGACTGATGTTACCGCGGCTATGTTGTCGCCAGATGAGAGGACTGAAATTATATAGTTAATTTATATTAAGCTATGTAATAAGTGTGTGTAAAAAATTAATTAAATCAATACACAGATATCTTAAAGTCTTGACGTAAGAAAACGTAATTACTATATTTAAAAATATATGTTTTTAAGCAGAATGTGATATTTTCAATATCTTTTTGGCATTATATGTGTGCGGATTTCCTGTATCTTATTTTATATAAACATCCTAATATCATCAATAGGTTTTTTATTTATTACATAGTAAAGTTTGTTTTTAAAATTAACCTATATATTATTTTCTTGTAAAATATATAACTACGAAGAATCTTACCTAAGGAAGAAATTAAATTTCCCCAAACTTGATTTAACTGGAAGATCATAAAGAACAGTCCCAAGAATCGCACCAACAATGCCTCTGCTGATATGTTCGATATCTTACTATGAGCGTCTGAAACCTGGAAAGTAATATTAATTTCAATTTACTTTTTAAATAACTTGAACTAAATAACTTTGCCACTGACTGGCACCATAACTGCTTCATTATAATATTTTTAAAAATTACATATTTAATTTACATTTAAAATATATATTAAGTAAATAAAAACGTGCCGCATCCACTTTATCAAACAAAAATTAAATGCAATAATAAATCACACGCTTCTTTTTATTGTAAACAGACTTACACATAATAATTATATAATAAAAAAATGTAAATAAAAAAATAGTGGATGAATTTCTATATATTCTAACAAATGAAATATTTAAATAAATATAATTTTAAATTGTATATTTTACCATACCACAGATAAATAAGTGCACTTCGAACACCAAAGTGGACCTCCACCCAACCCCACAATAAGTCCTGCTGGTATCAGAGTGTAGAAGCGAGGGTACAGCTGAGCAGCGATATACGGCATATAGGTGATAAAGGATAAAGACATCGCCCATTTCGTACCGAGCCATCTGAAGGAATTTAAGTATAAAACCTTTAAATTCTGGTCAAATGATTTTACTATTTAATAATGTCAACATTGGCTTACCATTTAATTTATTTAATATATTACCAAAAACTACAATAAACAAATATTTTAAAAAATCATTTATGTGATATTTTCTGCAAATAATATGAAACATTATTTTACGAATGTCTATATTACATTTTGCAAAATAGGAAAAATGGAGGCAGACATCCTATGGTACCTACATGATAAAAAGAACGAAGCGTAACTAGTATCTTAAAACTGGAACTTTATAGAAATCTTTAGTTTTAGTTCTGCCAGTTATCTACAAGGAAAATATCAAATGTATGCACGATTTGTATGCAAGAGAGTAAAATATGCTAAAGCAACTATTTTACAATAAGAATATTTGAATCTGTATTAACCAAATAAATTGTTATTAATTGATCATTTTTCTATTATATAAAACTATTGCCTGAGAGATTTTAAAATTTATGGCAGTGTAAAATCATGCTTCCTTCGAATCATTTTACTCTGACGGAGGACTGATAAGTGATAATGGGAGACGAGGGATTGAGGGAAAGATGAAGGATGTCTGGTAAACGATTATTTTGTATTATATGAAAATAATATGTGTGAGTAATTTTGATAATTTATAAGACAAGCAATAAAGTAAAAAATTAAGAACATCATGTGTGAAAAAGCGCTAAAAAATAACAGAGCATTTCTTTAAAAAAAAATCCTTATATTACGGCAAGCAGTTACCGAATGTAACACAAAACTATACTAAGATATCTTACAATTATAACCATAAAAAATACAAACGTTGTCTGCGTGGAATAACTTAGCAAAAGTACTAGCGCCTTCATTTATTCGAAAATTTGAGAATCTATTAACAATTTTGTCAACTTTGTCAACTCACTTTATGATGACAACTGGTAAAAATATATTTGAGAAGATAAGCCCAGCGTATACGGCGGCTAGTGACGCTGTGCCCAAACCTTCTTCAGCATTGATAGAACTCTGGAGATTTGCTGCTCCCTGAAATAAATTGTGGTCAGCATTTTAGCTGTCGTGGCGCTTAGATGCAAGCAAGACCCTGCCCCACGACGGACGCCTGTAAACGCGACGATTGTGAGGTTCGATGGAAAACGGAGTGACTTAATGGGAAACGGAGTGACTTAATGGGAAAGGAGTGCCTTAGTACTAGGTTCTGTCTGCCTACGCTGCTATGTGGAATACAGCATGAAGCTAATTAAAGAAATCGTTTTCGCTAAGGATGAAGGTTATTTTATTTTTTAAATACAACCTGCATATGTATATGTATATATTGCTTATTTAATTTATAAAATTAATATTTTTTTTATTAAAAATAACATGATAATTGCGTAAAAAAATAAAAAAAAATCTATTAACTTTCATACTCACACTGTAAGCAGTGAACTGCACCATAAAGGCTAGACTGATGATGACAACATTTTTCATGATCCTCCACGTCTCTGTAGGCTTGAAACCCGCTTCTTGGTCCTTCATTTTCACTTATAAACACTTACTGTGCGAACAAAACACAGTGAATACTAACAGTTAACACTGATGTTACTTAAATAATTTAACTTGTATTAATGACATTTGACGTCATTTTAATAGCTGTTCTAATTAAGGAGTAATTACAAAATATTATAAAGTATTTTTATAATTTATAAAATGTATATAAATTTACATAAGAACTTTGCAAGAATGTAATTGAACACAATCGAATACTATAAAACCGATATCCAAAAAATAACTTGTTGCACTGTATTTAAAGAATATTACATTTTATATTCAAATAAAACAATATAAATAGCAAATATAAATCATAGCATGCCATTACATGGGGCTCACTGTGAGAACTGTTAATAATGATATTTGGAATAATTAACTTCAGTTGTAATTATATTAGTTAACTAATCTATTTATAATAGCTTATCAAATTATAATAAATCATATATTTATTCGGTACTTATATTGTTCAAAAAATATACAAATATTTAATAAAGAATCAAGATATTGCCTTCACGAATTCTGTCATTGACATTGTTTTTGTAGGGTATTCTGCGTTATCGTTTTTAAGTCGCTTCTTTTAGCTTCACTTGTAAGTTGTAACTATCAATCTTTATTAAAAAAACGTAATAATATTTTCATCTACTTCTTGCAGTTTGATTTGCTTGCAAATGTTGGGATCCGACGGCAATACAATATTATCAGCTACTTCAGTAGTTGCCAAGAGGACAAGAATAACGAAAAATCTTTTAAATTTACATATTTAGTTTTTAATTACATTGAATTTGTATTGTAATTAAATTTTTATCGTGCAGCACTGACCGCTGCAATAAATAATCCTAATGAAGTAAATAAGTATCTATCTTCATGTAGGTACAGTAAGGGCCGGATGCCATATCTATTACCTAGACATTGGTAATATGGTATCCAAAAAATAAACATTGAATTTCAAACTTCGCTTATTTAGACCGCGAATTCTCTCTAATCTTTCTTAACTTTTTTTTTATTAAAAAAACCTGAATAGAATTGAATAAACTCGACGAGTATGTAAGTGAGATCACATAACCGCACTCAATATGTATATAAAAGTGTAATTTTACTGTTTCTTTTAATATATTATAATATAATATTTATAAATTAGCATAAAAATACCACATACTTAATAACAATTAATATAGCATATTAAATGTGTATGTAAAACAGTATAAAAGTACCGATTTAAAGTCAGTTATACTGACATTCTTGAAATGGACCTTCTTTCCTACAGATGAATAATCTTAAGATCTTGAAATTGTTAAAAACATAAAATAAATTGAGTAGTTTATAAAACCAAGATTACACAACATTAATAGCATCTTAGTGTAAATTCGATCGAATTTGATGCGCGTTCCATAAGTAAACATTTCTTCGCATTGACAAAAGTAAAGTCGGCGTTTAACTCCACGAAATATAGTGATGAGTGCTCGTGCTCGTGCACAATAGCTCGCTTTCGAATTCTTACGGGAAGTGGAGAACGGAGTGTCTTAACGTTAGAGTCTCTCTGTCTAACCTGCTGTAGAATAAAAAAAGAAAAGAAACATTGTTTTATTGAAATGACGCATTACGTTAATTAAACACCTACCAAGTAATACCAATTTAAGATTATCACCAGTTTTAATTTACATTCTTGTAAATGAATTCAATACGTAAATAATTAAATTGAAAAACGTGACAGCGTTCATAAAATAAAATGTAAGGACATTTACAATGCTTAAAATTGTCACGTATTGGACACAAAGGTTATTAAAATAATATTTGCGTTTATACATAACTTTTTTAAACTTTCTTACAAATTGGATTTTTTTTTATAAATATAAATAAATATTTTTTATACAAATAAATAAATGTTAGCGCTTACTAATGGTAGGTATATTGAATTGAAGTGAAAATATGAAGATAAGAAAATGCATTAGCGCTATCTTAAAGCATATAGTTAAAGTACGAAACATGTTAGACGGCCCGCCTCTTCAATATAGGTCGTAATACTTCAAAAACCCTACAAAATATGTTTAGTTTAATAAAGTACCTTAGAAGACACTTAAATGTATAGCGAAGGATGACTCCATTTTCTACTTTTACTTTTCACTATATGATTTATGTAAAACAAATATATGTGATATTATAAGATAAATAACTAAAATAATAGTTACGCATTCCGTGAAGGAGGAAGTTGATCAATTAATACGAAAGGAAGAGGGTTGAAATTAAAGGATCTCTAATCACAAAAATATTTCAAAATTCTTATTAGAAGGAAAACACACATAATATAATTTCAAGAACAACTGCTTCCAAACTAAAATATAAGGAAAATCAATTGCAACATGCTCAGAATATAAAATTACAATGTACATTTTATGAGCTTGCAATTTGGATCGGGGAAAATTTAAAACAAAAATATATTTTCTTTTAGTTTACTTATTTTACTTCTATAAAAATAAATACTTGTCAGATATTTTTTGTAGTAATATTTACTGAAATTCCTTTGAAATGTATATTATTATGCGGTATGGGTAGAGTTCACCGATCAAAACAAACTTAAATTAGTCGTATAGGACGGAATTTTATTTTTCAGGGCGCAAGATTGTGACTGTAACTCGACGCTTGTGGGTTCGATTTCCACTCAAGGGAATTAATATTTTTTTTTAATATTTTCATTTCTTCACTCTGGCACTAAGACACAAGCCCGGCGTTGAGTTTCGCCAGGCAATGCCTTGGAAAAGGAAAAATTGGCCGGAAAGTGGGGAACAGAGTTTCTCAACACTAAATTCTCTCTGCTTCTACTTTACGTGAAACTGATTTATATATATGTATATATAAAATAAAGCAAAAAATGTGCGGTAGTAAATTACCGCTTTTTTTTTGTAAATGTAAATGAGTCATTTATGTAAGTAAGTAATTGATCTCGACAAAAAAAAATATAATAGAATTTAAATATGAATGTCTTAAATTTATTTAAATGTAACAATGTGAATTTGTAACGACAAGTTGTTAGTATTTTATGAAAAGAGTTTATCCTGAAAACAATAACTTCAAAGTCACACATTGTATCCCTGAGCCACAACTGGCGTCTTTATGAATTTTAATTATTAAATGTAAATTTTTAATAAAACCTTTTTAAACTAACCTTTTTTAACAAGCAGTAGGCACAAGAAGTGGTACAAGAAGAACAACGTCAATTGCCACAATTGGGCAATTGACATTGTCTTTCATGAAAGGTTTAATTTTATATTTTATGATTCAATCCATTTTCGAGTTGCAGCATCGCGATGCAAAGGGACACTACTACGAGGAATTGCAGTTTACGGTGTTTGTGTTTAGATTTTAACTTTACTAAAGATACGAGCATGGGCGTAAATGTGCCCACCCCAGAATAGTCCTGGGTCTACCCGACAAATTTTGCTGATAAATAAGCCTGAAAAATTAAAAAGAACTTTTACACGAGCACATCTGGTCAAAGCTAAGGTCCCCCCTGGAAAATGTATCTAGATACGCCCATAGATACTAAGTGACAAAAACAAAGTGACTACTTAATTACTTTTATGATTACCAAAATTATGTTATGATTTTTTGGTAAATCTGATACACGTACAAAAATAAAACGGATGACAAGCTCAAGGTCGTTTGACCTTGCCTTCTTCTCTGTTATTAGCTGCATATTTGAAATTTGAATTGAATTTGAATTTGTACAGTTGTGTCTTATGGTGATTCGGGTCTTGCATAAAGGACAAATGCAAATAATTTAAACAGATTCGTAAAAAATAACATATTTAAGTCATTTTATATTTCAGAATAATACAATTCTTTTACACATACGAGTATATAAAAAATGGATAATAACCATTGCTTTATTTTATCAAATTCTCAGAATTAACTTAATGAGGTTGTTTTAATAAACTTGTTAAAACATCTTTACAGCATTGTAAGATATGCAGTTAGAAGTACGGATCCAAATTTCTGTAGTGGCCTAGAAATAGGCCTTCAAGCAATCTCGAATCTATAGGTTTAAGCATGTCTGTGAACTTAGCAGAGCATTGTCCAGCAAATCAAACAAAAAATGGAGTTCTCTTCGCATGAACCTGAGTTCTATAGTTCCTGATAGGTTTTATAAATATTTTTTTAAAAATATTTATATCATTCCCAGAAACGAGAACTCTTTATTTTACAATGGAATACAGGTAGTTTTACGATATTTAGCCTGAAAGAAAATCAGAACTATGCCCTGCTGGCAGTTTTTTCAGAGTTCTGGTTTTCTTTCAGGCTAAATATCTAAAACTACTTGTATTCTATTGTAAAATAAAGAGTTCTAGTTTCTGAAAATTATATTATTATTTTCAAAAATAACTTTTCGTCGCAACAAGTTAATTAGATATTTTTCAACAAATCGAATTTTCAACTATGCTCTGCTGGCATTTTTACAGGAGTTCTAGTTTTGTAATTGGCTTTATATAATAGAACTATTCGTATTCTGTTGGAAATCAAAGAGTTCCCGAGTCTGAGCACATTAAAATAGAAAATTATTTAGTACTTTTACATATGAAGAGTTGAAATAGACATTTTTCAATATTTTATACATTCAACTATGCTCTGCTGGCACTTTCTTCGGAGTTCTGGTTTTCTTTCAGACTAAATGTCGTAGGACTACTTATATTCTATTAAAAAGTGAAGAGTTCTAGCTTCTGAGTACGATATTCATATTTTTAAAAAATATTTCTTCGTCTCAAATAATAAATTTGATATTTTTCGACAAATTGAATATTCAGGTATACTCTGCTGGCATTTTTACAGGAGATCTTGTTTTGTAAATGGCTTTGTATAATAGAACAACTCCCATTCTGTTAGAACTCCAAGAGTTCCCGTGTCTGAACACTTTCAAAAAAAAAATATTTAGTACTTTTACATATGGAGAGTTGAAATAGACATTTTTCAATATTTCATACATTCAACTATGCTCTGCTGGCACTTTGTTCGGAGTTCTGGTTTTCTTTCAGGCTAAATATCGTAGAACTACTTATATTCTATTGTAAAATAAAGAGTTCTCGCGTCTGAGTATCATTTTATTAATTTTAAAAATTACCTTTACCTTTCGAACTGTTTTCGAAACGAACATTCTTTTTTTCTGTTTAAAAATTTTTTTCTTCGTAAAATTAATAGAACTATTGTTAAAAATTATCAGGAACTATTTTATTCATCCCTATGAGTGCAGATCTTGCCCCGATTTCTATTTGCAAAAAAATGATCTGCCAAGGGAAGTTAGCAGATCATTTTTTTACAAAACTTTTTCAGGTGTAAAAACGACAGAACTATTTATAAAACCTATCAGGAACTATAGAACTCAGTGCATGCGAAGAGAACACCATTTTTTTTTGATCTGCTAGACAATGCTCTGCTAAGTTCACAGGCATGGTTTAAGCAGGGTAAGCAGAAGTAGTGCTACTGCTAAGACATTCCGTTCCCCACTTTCTGCTCAATTTTCTAGACATTGTATGTTGATTGAAGAAACTCAACGCTGTTCTTTGTCTACCAGAACAAGAAAATATTTTTTTTTCTTGCTCTGGTATGCAAAGAACAATTTCGATGTGCTTCTTTCATTCGAAAGCCATTATCCTTGGGGATTCTTAGCTATCTTTATTAAAAATCGGTCTAGCGATTCTTAACAGCTCTTTTGTTTTCAATTTTGGTTTATTTAATGCTTATAATTATTTTGATATAATATGTTTGATATAATAACTAAATTTAAGTTAAAAACGAAATTTAAGTGAAAAGTGGAATAAGCCTTGACCTTAAAGAATCGCCCACACAAAAAAATGTAGCACCTAATTGATGAGACGAGAATATTAACAAAAAAAACTAATAAAAATATCTCAAAGCCAACCAAACTCATTAAGAAAAACAACCGAAGCTAATAAAAGCGTGTTAACATAATGTAAACAACCTTCAAGTAACAAGTTCGCGATTTTATATTAAAAAAAACTATAATTATAGTCATATTTTAGTTGATCTCAACATTTATAGGAATTCTTTGATTGTAATTATTACTATTTATTGAAATAGCGACTTAGAAGTGAGTTTTGCAATGAATACGAAGTGAAAGTTATTTATCTATAGGTAGTTATAATTTAAATGAATTGAAGTAGACGACTGTACGGACATGGTTAAGAAGTGCCTGACACGATCGCCCTGGTTGGAGGTTCAACTCTCGCTCAATATATAAATATTTAACATAATTTAGTTTTTTAAACGGTACTAGTTTTTCATTTTTTTTAGTCAAATCCAAATTCCACTAAATCAAAAATAAAACGCACAGTTGCAATTGCAAAGTGTATATAGCAAGCCTATAATGTACTGAAATTTTTCAAGAAAGATCATAAATATATTGTTCTTAATATTTACATTTCCATGCATGTCTTGTAGCTATTTATCGAGTTACGATGAGCTGTTAATGTAAAACATAAAAAAATAATATGAATTTAAAGGAATATGTTGCGTTGAATTAGATTATGTTGTAATGTATTCCACGTGGTACGTGATTACAACAACACATTAAAAAAATAACACAATAATTTCTTCTCTTTGTATATAATATTATAATAATAGAATGCATTTTCCATGCATATTTTTATCTTTTATAATTTTAATTATCATGTTCATAAAATCATAGTTTACATTACTTTTACGATACAAAATTACTTACATGAGTGCTCTACTTCAGATAGTAGTGTTATTAAAATAAGCTATGAAACAATATGTTAAACTCACGGGTACATATTTTATAATGCATATATTTGACAACTTTCTGTTAATTAAATATTTAATAATATTTATATGAGTTTTTTTTATCAAATTCTTGTTTATTTTTTATTGTGCTACTTAATTAAGCTTATCGCGATGAATATAATACGCTTCAATAGTTAGAAATATGCGTCTTTATATTTTCCAGATGAAATTAAAAATATTTTATGTAATGGAACCTAAATCACAATAAAATATTAATATTTTAATTGTTTTATTTACAGCCATATAATATAAATTTTAAAACATAAAGTAAACAAAATGGAAAACGTATAATTTTGACACGTTATTAAAATTATAATAAGGTATACAATTATGTAATTTAAAATTTTGCATATGCTTATACAAGTAAAAATAACGAAGATTTTAAATGTACCCTTTATATGACACAGAACAACACTAAAATGGCGGGTAATATGCGCGCGCGTTTCCACGGCTCGCGAGTGTGCCGGCGCAATGTCGACTGATCTCTCAAATCTTATTTCTCAGGACCTATAGTTACATTACGATACGCACTGCTGACTTGGAGGTAAGCTGTTGAAATATTAATGACAATAATTATATACGATCATTAATATCTAAAGTAATTTGACAATAAGGTTAAGATATTACGAAGATGAAACTACTTAAGTTTAATTGAAAATTTAAATTGTTCTCGGGTATAGCAGTTATATTATTCGATTTATGTGATTCTTAATTTATTTTTGTTATTATACCTACAAAATATAAAAGACGTAACGTTTAACATTTAGATGGTGTTCCTCGAATGCAATGCAATTAACGAGGTGCAATTGGTAATTGATAACATTTATCTAAATTCTGTCTGAATTTGTTCCTTTGCTCTGGTGTCGAGGCAAAGTGCTCCAGGATTCGGCGAAAAGTGGCCTTAAGACTAGGCCTCTGACTTCGTGCGTGAACTTAAAGAAAGGACATCTCATTTGTTAAAATGTATAAAAATGCTATTGTAATTTAAAGCAAATTATTCAAACATAAATTATATTCGTATAAGTTTGTCACATATTCCATGCATTTAATTCAAATCTTATTTTACAATACATCCAGCAGTGCGTGAAGGTATATGCAATCGGCTATCGCGAGTACCGTAAATTATATTGCCGTAGATTATCTTACTATTGTAGTGTACCTATATAAATAGATTACTCTTTACTTGTCACCTTAATTACGAAATATGTAAAGGAGCGTGGCAGAAAATAATTAAAATTATCTTGTATTCACACAATATAAAACACCTAAATACGTACTATTTTTTAAGACCAATTTGTAAAAAGATCTTGTGATATCACATTATGAAATATTAAAGTCTGAAAGCGATTGAGGGTTAATTAAACATATTATGTACAAAATAATGCCGTAATTTAATTTAAATTCAATATTCTGTTCGTAATATCAATAAATCGGTGGATAACATCTTATTATTAGATTTTGAGTAGATAGTAAAAAGACATTTTGAAAACAAAGACCTCTCTTTGTTTTTAAAATGTCTGGTATGTCTGTTCAGATAGGCTCTTTAAATATCTTTTTTGGTAATGTCTATTCAAATTGTCAATTTGACTATGACTAGCGCGAAGCCTATTATTCACTTTACGTTAACAGCATAATGATGGTCACGTTGTCAATAATCGCACTCTCTCAGCGTGAAGAATTAAGTACTTGCTTGAATATGTTAAGTAAATAAATGTCTAAAATCATAATTATATGAGATGTTTAATTATGGTAGTGGGTTCAATAATATATATATTTTTAATATTTATAGTACTCTGAAAAAGACGCCCAAATAATGATTAAACATATGAAATAATTGTAATATTTAATTAATTAATTATTTCTTGATAAAAAATATTTTTACTATAATGTTTGTACTTAAAAATTCGCGAAAGCAAAGATAGGCTTTAGATATGGAAGATATATGGATCAGATTTCGATCAGATCTTTTTAAAAAAAAAATCTTGGCCTCTAACCTTGTTTTCTATGATTTTTGTGGACTTGGAAATTGCGTTATACAGAGCTGGCATGTCGCCTTAATTTGACATCCAATCCGGTGTTGAAATAAGGATATAATACCTTCATCCACAGTGAGAATGAAGAAGAAAGTGGTCAGGTGGTTTGGTCCCGTCGAACTAATGGAATGATGAAGTAGGGAAGTATAATATTGAAAATTCATATATACTTTGTCATAATATTTTATTAGTTTCCCGCAAGTCAACGCAGAGTACACCACGCATCTGTTCTCACTAACCATCTGTAAGGCATTTCTATTGTTTTCATTGTGAGCTGTAATATCATTCTGGTTACCTCTTACTTACGTATTCAGAAAGATAAGCATGCTACCAACTGATTTGTAGTTAAAAAAATATAGAGATACAATCGTTATTGCCTACATTTCACGTGATTTAAATAATAAATAGTTTCATAATTGTATAACATTATGGACAAAACTGAATAAACGTGCTGGATCGCACTACATTGATTTATTAAAATCTTCTACCCTTAACCTTTGCTATCTATTGAGGCCTCTGTGTCAATTGATTTAGCTAATTCAGGAAGTTACACTCATTTTATACAAAAAATCGGAGCTTTACACAAAGAAGAACATGAAAGAGTATAGAAAGAGAATACAGTATGTCTAATTAATATAAAACGAGTACTCCCGTAAATATGTATATATATACACAGCACGCTTGGACGCAGTTAACGCTGAACATACGTAATAACCATCGAGGTGGATCGATTTCGCACACTGACGGCACTAACATGAGGTCAAAAGGAAGATCTTGTGTTAAATCCTAAGCGCGAGCCATGCGAGGAGCGAGAGCTCCGATTGGTATAAAAATAAAAACGTATCCGATGAACGTTCAGTCTTGATCTAGTTCTCGTCGTAGAGCGGCGTCGCGTCGCCCAGCGACATGGAGCGCGGCGACGTGTTGGTGTGCGGCGTTGAACGCAGCGAGTGTGCACGCGACGACCGCCCCGAGCTGTGTCCGTGTCCGTGCCCGTGCCCGTGGCCGTGTCCGTGGCCGTGGCCGTGACCATGGCCATGTCCGTGGCCATGGCTGCTGTGGCTATGTGGAGTGCCGCGCCCGTCGTGGCGCGGCGTACTGCGCGCGTCGTGACGCGGCGTGCTGCGGGCGTCGTGGCGCGGCGTGGCGCGTGCGTCGTGGCGCGAGGCGCGGCCAGAATCAGTGCGCGGTGTGGCGGGCGTGGCAGGCGAGGAGGGCGTGGCGGGCGTATCGCGCACGGAGCGATGACGCACCCAATCTTCGGCCGCCTTCTGCCAGTCGGAGGGCTCAGCGTAGACGGGGAGCGGGAGAGGGCGCGGCGCGGCGGGCGCCAGGAAGTCGGGCTGGCGCGGCGTGGCGGCAAAGGGCGTCATGTAGGGCGTCTGCGCGGAGGGCGTGTAGGGCGTGTTGAGGTAGGCGGGCGCGGGCGTGTGCAACGCTGGCGTGTGGTAGGCGGAAGAGGTGAGGCCGTGCGGCGTGCGCAGCGCGGGCGTGCGCTGCACGGGAGTACCGGAGGGCGGCGGGTCCCGGAAGTGCTCCTTGAACCATTTGAGCAACCCTCCCAGTGAGTCAAACATTCTCTGCCTGAACTTGTATCCGTCGGGCGTCACGGATACATACTCGTGGGTACATCGAGACCTGGGTAGATAAGATAGCAGGAACCTGCCGGGGTGATTTTTCGCTGCGGATATCACGTAATGAATTTTATTAGGATTCTTTCCCTTTTCCTCTTTAAGAATCTCTTCGGCTTTATCTCTCATACCGCCAAGGTTCTTGTAATACTTGTATGCGATGAGATCACGAGCGTGTCCCGCCATGGGCGTCACGTGCCGAGCAATAATTTCATCCAAGTCTTCAAATTCTGATCCTTGTATCCATAGACTCCGACCTAATTCAGCAAAATATAATTTGTAATTTATGTATAACTTTTACTTTAACAATATCAACATTCCAAATAAAATTAAATACAAACCTAAAGAGAAAGCGTTTTCTTTACCCTCCTCTCTTACATCAATGTGTTGGCATATGCCCTCTGCCACCTTCCATGTCACAGTGAGGTGATCAGAACCCTGTAATATTAAGGTTTTGCATTATGGCCATTCTACATATATAATATGTTGTATACAAAAAGACTACTAAAAAAACTATAATTAAAATCTATGTAAGTTTCAGCAGAGGCATATCTATTCCCACTCAAGAAAATGAATTACTTTTATTTTTTTTCTCTAGTAAACAAGACAAAGCACGGTATTAAATTCCGTTACTCAAAAATGTCTCGGAAATTTTGTGGAAGATAGATAACGGTCTGTTTTAACATAAGGTTCCTTTTGCCTACCCTGTTATAAGATAAATAAAACCTGAAGCTAAACAAAAGACATGCTATTTATTTACTAACATATTTACAATATTATTTAAAAACAACTACATTTACACACACACATACCTTACTACTAGGCCTAACAATAACTTCTCCTTGAGCCATATTCTCCATAAGTTTCTCAGCTTCAGCAAAACTAATATTATGGAAAGCTGGATGCACTATGACCCTCTTCACATATTGCATTCGTTCTTTAGTTTGTTTCGCCTCTGTATCTTTACGTACATCTTTATCTTCACTTTCTTGATCGTAATAAGGATCTTTAGATGGTCTAAAATAAAAAAAACGGATTAATATTATTTATCATCCTTAAATGTAAAATTTATTTTAATATATAACTCCAGACTTTTTCTCATATAGCAAGGTAGGCATAGATATAGAGTCCGTCACTTTCCCACTTTCCGCCAAAATTTTCTCGTAGGTCAAGGAAACCTAGAAACCTAGTGTTAAAACACTCCATTCTCTCTCTCTCTTTCTCTAAGCACACATTTTTTAACCGCACATTTTACTTTGCTTGCTTTAATTTAGTCCAACTACGAGGTGTGTTCAAAAAGTAAGGTGACTTTTCAAATTTGGCGGGCAACGTACTTTCGATTATCGATTTTTTTTTATTTTGTTATGTTGGTACACTCTTCCCGAACATCTGTACCAAGTTTCAAGTGTATAGCATTTTTTGTTTGGTTGGGAGAGGCGTAAAGGTTATAAGTGTTTTGCGTGCTCGGCGATTTCTTGCTATCGAAAAATATGGATCAAAGGATTTGCATCAAATTTTGTGTAAAAAATAAAATAAAGTGCTCCGAAACACTTAAAATGTTGACAGTGGCATACGGTGAAACTGTTCTGAGTAAAAAAAATGTTTACAAGTGGTACAAACTCTTCCAAGATGGCCGGGAAGATGCCAATGACGAGCCTCGCTCTGGACGCCCAAGCACGTCAACAACTGATGAAAACGTTCAAGCAGTGAAGAAAATTGTTCTGGAAAATCGTCGAATCACTATCAGAGAAGTTGCTGAGGATGTTGGTATATCGCTTGGCTCGTGCCATGAAATTTTTTCTAACGTTTTGGGCATGAGACGTGTGTCAGCGAAGTTTGTTCCGAAATTGCTAAATTTTGACCAAAAGAACCGTCGCATGAGCATCGCTCAAGAACTGTTGAATGACGTCAACGACGACCCAGATTTACTCAAAAGGGTCATAACTGGTGACGAATCATGGGTATATGGTTATGATATCGAAACCAAAGTCCAATCGTCCCAATGGAAGAGCCCAGATGAGCCAAGACCGAAAAAAGCACGCCAAGTTCGATCAAATGTCAAAGTTTTGCTCACTGTTTTCTTCGATTACCACGGCGTGGTGCATCAGGAGTTCTTACCATATGGACGTACGGTCAATAAACAGTATTATCTTGAAGTTATGCGCCGTTTGCGAGAAGCAATACGAAGAAAACGTCCGGAATTGTGGAAAAACAATTCATGGCTTTTGCATCACGATAATGCCCCTGCTCACTCATCTTTGCTGGTGAGAGATTTTTTGGCCAAAAACAACACCACAATCATGCCTCAGCCACCATATTCACCGGATTTGGCCCCATGTGACTTTTTCTTGTTCCCAAAACTAAAGAGACCTATGAAAGGACGGAGATTTGCAACGATTGAAGAGATAAAGACTGCATCGCTGGAAGAGTTCAAGGCTATACCCAAAAAGTGCTTATGAGAAGTGCTTTGACGATTGGAAAATCCGTTGGCATAAGTGTATTGTATCTGAGGGGGATTACTTTGAAGGGGACAACATAAATATTGATAAATAAATAAATATTTTTTCTTAAAAATACAAAGTCACCTTACTTTTTGAAGACACCTCGTATACCGTCAGATGCGTCACGATGGCATAATATTCGTACCCAAAAAAATATAACGAAAGAAAAAAAATGTAAAAACTAACCTCCACTCATTATTCTTATCCGACAAATCCGAGGATTTCGACGAACAATCGACGGAGAAACGTTCCACATCCACCTTCAATATCCTACAGTGTATTGTCTGTCCTATCCTCACTCTCTCCGTGGGATCCGTGACATGTCTGTCTGATAAGTTCTTTATGTGTATGTAGCCAGATAGGCCATTATCTAGGCGGATACGGACGCCGGTCGCTTGTCCAGGGCATGCTCCGGCGTCGAAGTGGTTCCATACCTTTAATAATAAAAAAGGAAAAGTGAAAATATATTTGTTTATTTTTATGTTTTAAACATTTAACGCTACTGTCGTAGAAAGAGAAAACGTGGCAAATATTACTTCCATTTCCTTTCTCCATAAATTAATAATATAGTTTTTCTATTTTTCACTTTTTTTGGCATCATGGCATAATATTATATAGCTAAAAATATATAAAAATATATTTAAAAGCTAATATACTCTACAACACTAGAGCTTTTTAGAAGCTCTACAATAGTAGAGCTTTTTGGAATTAATCAAGTCAAAATTAATCAAGTCAAATATTTCATTAATTTAGTCAAAGTAACCTGAATCTGTTTAAGTTGGGATTACGGTCACTCAAGCATCGAAATATTAACGGTAATTAAATATGGAGCTTACCTCGGATAGCTCAGGGAAGTCATTT
The DNA here is from genome assembly GCA_013403645.1 of Heliconius nattereri. NCBI lineage: Eukaryota > Metazoa > Arthropoda > Insecta > Lepidoptera > Nymphalidae > Heliconius > Heliconius nattereri. The sequence goes on along the minus strand of JAAIXI010000247.1, from coordinate 3,968,161 downwards.
TTATGACAGAAAGGGCACTCCCATAAGCCAGTCTCATCATTTCTTACAGGATTTGCTTGGTCTAACATTTCTCTTTGGGGTTTCCTATGAGTAATGCCTATCACACTTGCCAAAACCATTTTACCTACGAAGAACGTTTCGGGCGATTCTTTTGTTAGCATATCAAATAACTCCTCAGCAGTTGCTGATCGGTGAGGTACCCTAAGGTCCTTGTACCTAGAGTTCAATTCCGCTCGAATGTCATATAAAGTTATACTTTTATTACCAAAGCCTTGTCTCTCTAATTCTTCTGCAAACGCATCTAAATCAAGATCCTTCAATCTCTCTGGTGCCTCTAAAATTTCTTCTAATGCTCCTGCAGGATTTGCATCTTCATCCTCATATTCCAAAGCGTCCACCGCCATTTTTCTCGCCCACTCATAAGTTTCAGGGTGAACTCGAGATCCATCCAACACTTCTATATATGCTTCAGTACCATCACCCAAACTACTTGTATCGATTCTGATGAAACCTGAACAATTTATAAACACTTTTGGACCCATGTGACACAGAGTCACCAATTGCGTTCTGTTTTCTAATTTCTGATTGGTCTGTTTAAATAGTTTTATTAAGGCTTGAGCTTTTCTTGGACCCAAGCCGCATACAAATTGTAATAACTCAGTCCCCCGACCTGTCAGCACTGCCTCATTTACATCTACACCAACTTCATTCACTCTATTCACAAATTCTAATTCAATGCCTTCTAGTAAATCCTCTTTGGCTATATGGTCTTGTAAGGGGTGGTATCTTAGACATAATATTTCCTCGTCTGGTCCACAAAGCTGTGATATTTCCATTAGGGGATCTTGCAATAGACGAGCTTGACAAATAGCCTGACGTAGCGTGTCTGGGTACTCTCTGAAGTCATTCTGTAATAACCAATATGTCGTTTTTTTGTTAAATAGCTAATATGCCGCATTATGTTTAATATCTAATGTTATTAATAATTTGAGCAAAAATAAAATACTACAAAAAGAAAATCATTTTTCACTTTTTAATTTTATTTGGTGTTATTTATAATATTTTTAAAGTGTTAATCCACACTTAGGACAGATAATGATTATTTTTAAATAAGTATGATTAATGAATTTTGCTATATAAATAACAAATGAATTCCAAACTCACCCGTCCTTTAATACTATTGCTGTATATTTTACTTATAGTATTATCGGCTATTTCAACGGGAATTCGAGGGAACTGTTCGTCTTCTACCAATTGTTGGACACACTCGGCCACATCCGCCTTTATGTTGAGTGCCTCACGGGACTCACCGCCTATCACTATCACGTGCGGCCTCTTACGTAGTATGAATCTGTAATATATTATACAGAGTGTTTTTGTCAGCACTACTTCAAAACCAGTTTCAACTACTCTATAAAACAACTAAAAAAAATATTCCCGAAAAATGAAAAAGAAAAAGATTTATTTTTCAAACAAAATCAATGAATTATCGTTGTAAATAAAACACCATTTGTTAAGGACGACCCATGCACACATAAACCTATCAAAGGGACACCGCCGCAAATGCCTCATTCCGAAATCGAGTCGTAGGTATTGACGGTAATATTTTTTTTAGTATTGGTTTTAAATATTTTATCCTATATGCTGTTCCCGTAAAAGGAGCGCTAACGTTTCCACCCTTCCACAACAAAGTTAGTGATTTATGGCTGTCCCCATATCATAGTCACGTCTAAACTTCTCTCCCTAGTATAGTATACGGTCGACAAGTCACGACCGCCCTCAGTACATGGGAGTACAGTACATACCTATGTTTTAAGATTTTCGTTACAATTGATTATTATTTAGTCCAGAGGGCAATGCGATTAAGTTAAGAGACGCTAAGTTAATAGCGGCCACTACTCGTTGACCGTACGATACAAAAATAATTTTATTTAATAATTTCTAAGTGGATAATTACAAAATTTGTGACATCACCACTACACAGATAGAGCACCTCACTAATATATAATATACTAATAAAAGTCAACAAATTCTAATTTTAAACTTCAGTAGGCCTATAGTAACCTCCCAAACCCAAACTCACCGCCTGAGCGCGGCCATGTCGGCCTCCTTGTTGCGGCGCTCAGTGGCGTCCCAGGCGTTGCGGCGGCACAGCACGTGCGGCAGGCGCAGGTGGTCCGCCACCTCCGCGCCCGCCACCACGCATGCGAATGCGCAGTGCGCGCGGTCCGGGATGTACGCCAGAGACATCACGCGCAGACCTGCCCACACGCGACCGGAATTTATTATTTTTAATTATTTAACTAATAATTTAACATTCAGCATTGTTTACTAAAATAAACCAACATTTGAAATAGCAACTTGCTAAATTGACAAACAATAGAAATAAATGCCTGAATGGCATTGAGTCTTTTGTTCAAAATAATTTATTATTTATAAAGGACTTCATTAAATTATGTACCAATTAATTCGATTACTGTTAGTGTATACATTTTTTTGCAGATAAGTAGTTAATATTATTATTAGTAGAAATCTCAACTTTAAACTTCTGTATGATTGATTATCTAAAAATATATAGATTTCGCAATATTTTTTTAATTGCAGTTCTGTGTTTTTTAAATATTCGTGTTGTTACCATTGGTTGTGTCCCATTCTTCATCATCATCGTCAGATACTCTGGACTCATATGGAGCTACCTTTAACCAATCGTACAGCTTACGACGACAGCATCTAGATAAATTTATTTCCTTAAATATTTGTAAAACAAGAACAAGACCATTAAAAAGCCAAAAGTTAAAATTCAATTCTTTAGCAAATTTCAATAAATCTATTCTATATCTCGCTTTTAAAGGGGATAATAATTCATTGTTAATAATTTCAAAATATCAATAATGAAAACAAATTAGTTACACTACTTTAAGTTTCTTCACTGTAATAAATTCAACTTACTTTAACACATACTCCTTGGACTCCTGTAAAAGAACTGCATGTAACTCCCTTCTTAGTTCAGGCATGACAATTTTAACGAGCGCCAGAGTGACCGCCTCTGCTCGTAATTCGTTCCACGCTTGTACAGTTGCAGCAAATTCATCCTAAAATGTTTTTAGCGTAAATGTAATTCAAAAACCCTAATTAACTAAAACCCTAATAATATCTCTGGATTGATTGATATCAATTTTACTATATACTATCTAATTAAACTATAAACTATTTGAAACAACTATTTAAATAAATGCAGATGAAAGATTGGAACTATGGGTTTCATTTTTATGTACCTAATATATATCATAGCCAAGAAATATTTTAAGATTAGACATTAACTATTAAAATAAAACAACAATTAAAATAGCAACCTATAAAATTTATATAACTAAATATTCATTTAAGCCACATTTCACATTATTCTCATAAAAAATGTAGAGAAAATTATTTATTATTTAAACTTACTTTCTGATACAACTGTTTCAATTCTTCTAAATAACTAGGTCCGGTGTTGCCTTCAATTTGTTCGCTGATGCTGATTTCCAATAACTTATCTTCTGCAGCTATAGAAAGCTTTAAGAATTGATCCCCGGTGAGATCACGGACTGGTTTCTTTTTTAAATATTTCATACTGTAAAAAATAAAGTTTTAAAGAGTTTAATTTCTTTCTATATTTATTACACGGCACATTTGTACAAAATGTAATTTGCATAATATGTAAGAATTGTTATTTAAGCCCTCAGATTTTAAATCAGTAAGTAAATATGGAACCTTAAATACATATCCGCAATAAGCTGTCCTAAAAGATACCCCACCTAAAGCAAGCGTGCCCCTCATCGATCTCCTTGAGCCCGCGCGGCGTAGGGCGCACGCTGAGCGTGGCGCGCTCGCGCAGCGCGTCACGCAGCGTAGCGCGCAGGAGCGGCTCGCGCGCCAGCTGCACGCCGCACATGTACACCGCTCGCCGCACCGCCTCCGTCGCGCCGCCACCCGCCGCCTGCGCCTGGATGGCAAAATATGTTGCTTTTTATATTATATCCTCTTTGCATATTGATGCAAAGAGGATATAATATAAAAAGTACAATGTAGTATGATGGATATGCAGGAAGTCCTCTTTTTAATTATTAATAAACATCAAAATAATAGAGGCTCGCGTTGTAGTTGCATGCCACCAATGTACATCGCGCGGTGTACTTTTGCACTATCGTCTGCTACTTGCGCGTGTATGATTATATAAGCTAATATTATATGCTCTCTGTAAATTGTACTGTACTATATCAATTTATTTAAATGAGTTTATGTCCGCTACATCTTTTGTTTCAGTTTTTCAATAAAGCTCGCATATTCAGCACGTCGGCAAAATTTAAAAACATAAGAAACAGAAATTAACTTATGAGGAAATATACATCCACATATAGTATCCTATACAGGCATCCCTCGATTTAATTTATTTATTTAACACGATTATTCGTACCGTGCTATATCGAAACCGTGTTATACGAAACCAGGTATACCATACTGTACACCGTGTAGTATCGAGACCTTGTCTTGTGTTATATCGAAACCGTGTTGTACGAAACTTTGAAATAATATAAACAAAGGTAATGTGTACCGTGTTATATCGAAACCAAATCTTAAGGTGTATAATTTTATGATAGCTGAAATTTCGTTACAAATACTACATAAATGGAAAAGGAAGTTACCTTGAAGTTTTTATTAAGAAAAATAAATTAAATTCAATTGTATGATGAAATACAAAAATTAAAAAATAAAACAAAAAATATATTCAAAGACTAATAATAATAATTACATAGTATAAAACAAGTAGAAACAGCTTATTGAACGGAAAAAAAATTGAAATTTAAAATGCATGTTTTTCAAAATCGTGTTATATTAATATAATTTCTTGTATCGTGTAATATCGAAACCGTGTTTTACAAGTACCGTGTTATACGAGGGACGCCTGTATTTACAAATGTGAATTCATTTCCACACATATGATTATACATTCACACGTTTAGTCATTCTTCCACACATGTGTTCACATATATCCACAAATGTGATTACATATACAGACAGATTACACGTCCATACTTAATTGAGATTTTGTACTTTATTACTTTCTAAATATTTGACAGAAGAACAATTTTCAAATTATTAATAAAAACAAACATACAAGCGATTCAGCAGCCTCTAAAGGCGGCACAGGTGGCTGTTCCACTTCGTGTCGTTGGTAATTATCCCGCACGTTCTCCGCAAACTGCTCAGGGCTCAAACCAAATTTCTTTACTAAAGGCTCTGTTGAAAAGGAAAATTTAAGATAAGAAAAAAATGGTTAAAAGTTACATAAAGTTATGGAACATATCAATAAAGTGAAAACTAAAATACTCATCAAACTTTTCTTTTCAACGATAAATAGATTATTGTGGCTAGTCTTGGCGCAGGGACACAAAGTGTGACTATAAAATCGACTGGATGTGGGTTCGATCCAAACTCGAGGAAATGAAATATTTTCTTAAGTTTATATTTTTATTCGATTCACTCTGGTGTTGAGGCAAAGTGCGGCGTCGAGTTCCGCCACTCAACACGAATTCGGTGAAAGTGGGAAACGGAGTGTCTTAACACTACATGATAGAATACAGTGTGAAGCTGATAAACAGATTAACTAAATAAAATCAAACTACAAGATATAAAATTTAAAAACGAAACTCCAAACTAACCAATCCCAGCCTTCCTACAAAGTTCATAGGGCCCAGATCGCACAGCATATTTAACTTCAGTGGGCTCTTCATCGTCTGGTTGTGCAGCGTCTACCGCAGCTACAGCTTCGTCAGGATCTTCACCGTTCCTTTCAGCGTCTTCACGTGCTTGTTTTCTGTTAAAAAAATAATGTGTCTGTTTTCTTATTTTATTTTGTTTCACGCTCTATCCGCATATCTAGCAAGTTAGGAAGAAAAAAGAGAATATTATTGAGACACTCTGTTCCCCACTTTTTTCATAATGTTCTAGACATTGTGTGTTGAGTGGCAGAACCTAACGTTACGCCCTGTCTTGTCAATGCGAGGAAATATAAGTAATTCATTTCCGTAAATTAACACTGCTTTCACATTCATCTCATTTAGTCACGTTTAGTCAGGCGCTTTGCCACTATGCCGCTGCGCCAAGACGACAAATTATAATTTAGTTATTTTATTTTAATAATACAAATTAAACAGATAATTCAAAACATAAATATATGGTTACTTGAATAACAATAAAATCGATACAAAAATCACTTACTTCTTATCCTCGAGTTCCCTTTTTTTCTCTTTAGTGCGCTGTAATCTTTGCATTTCTGGTAAGTCAGTAGAATAGTATAGCAGAAAGTGTGTGTGAACATCACGTAGTTCTTCCGGTGTCTGTACATTTTTCATTCTGTAACATTAACAGTAAATTAATTTTGATAAAAATGTTACGTGCCATATTATGGTATTATAATACAACATAATTAAGTACATATTTGGTATTTTGGTTTAATTGACATTAACTTTTAACTAACCTCCTAGGTAAGAATAAGTACAACAGACACTCTAAGCCAAGTATATATCAGTTTATTTATACATGATGTGGATTTAGTTTTCACATATTAAAATATGTAATTTCAATCATGTCACAGATAACAAATTATACCTAAAAATAAAATAATAGCCAGTACATTACCTTTCAATATCTTCATCTCTTATAAGTCTCATGTTTTCTGGAATTGGTGCGTCAGGGTCCGCCATTACCTTATCCAACTGGAATTCCCGCATATTTTCTACCAGCCGTAACAAATTCTCTTTTCGTTGCTTTAATTGACACCACTGAAATAAACGTAAACATGGTTACTTTACAAAGTATTGAAATCTTAAAAATAATATTATGTTAAATAATACGAGATTGTATGATATAGAAAAAAATAAAGTGGGGAAGAGATACATATACTTTTTTTCATTTTTTCTTTATTTAAGAGACATCACATGTTGCATTACAGGATCTAAAGAGTAAAATGAAAGAGATGAATGAAAATGAATAAACAGCCCTGTATTACATCTAAACCCATAAATATCACTTAAACATAAATTTACTAAGGCATGAGATAAAATCTAAATTAAATTCTTATAAATATTCACCTTTGCATCATATTTATAAACTTTCCACAGATCGTTGATACTGAGTTCAGGCTGCACATACTCCTTACGATAGAATGCTATGAAAGGTACTTCTAGAGTTTGGTTTCTCATGAAGTCCAATGCTTGACGAATTTTCACTACTGTACTTGAACCACTAAAAAAAAGATATTTTGTATTTAAACTTATATCTTTGCTACTTATGCAACTGAAAATGGTTTGTGTACATATGATATAGATATTTAAGTAAATGAATATATCTACAGAACAACAATGGAATCCACTAGTTTATAGCTGTCTGTAAGTTTTGCACATAATTCAATAACTATTGCTTATAATTGGATGTGGTTTACACAGTTGTACAACAACACAGCTATCAGTTGCATTTCATATATGGAACTTAGTACTAAAGTAACAATGATATTTTCTAAACACAGTTCTAATTCGAAAAAAAGAAACCAACCGTCTAGAACGCTCTCTCGCCTCTTGAGGGTCAGCTTTAGACACGGGAGGTTTTAAGAATGCTTGTTTGTATATCCATTCAGCTTCATCTTCTAGTTCCGTGCTGCCTTCCTCCACTGGTGTTATTGGCACTTCTCTGATTTGCATACGCTCAGGGACGTCGGTTTTACGTATCTAATAAATATAAAGAGTTATATTTTATTTTTATAAGTTCACAATGTATCCCACATATACCAGGGTAGGCAATGAGGACCTAGAATTAGAACACTATATTCCATGCACCACCTACATTTTAAACATTTTACTAACTATTTAAACTATTAACAATGAATTTTCGAGTCATTGCGATTATCTTGTTACCAAAACCAGTAAATGAAAATAATTCTCTCAAAAAAATTACAAATATATGTCCACAGTATCAACTATTTACCAACTGTGTTAATTCATTTTCTAAGTATTTTATTTGTTGTTAGATAAGAAACTTTACACAAAAATAGCATTTAAAAGGTTGGTTATTAAATTATGAAGCCTAATTACATACCTCATTGTCCAAATCGGTGAAATGACTTCTTTTCAACTCGCTGGGCTCATATATCTCGAAAATAGATTTCTTACTTGGCCTTTTTGCTTTGCCCTTTTTGGTTCTTCTTCTTTCTCCTTTGATAAAAAAAATCTCAAATTAATTCCAAGTATTTCATTTAAGTATACAGTGAAAACTTTTTTTTTTTGTTTATTATATTTATTTTGATTTAAGCTTACCTTCCTCTTCCTCATCTTCTATATATTCATCTAAATCTTCTTCTTCTTCATCTTCGTACTCATCACCATATTTCTCAAATTCATCATAATCAAAATCAACACCGAAAATATCTTGACCTTCTTGTAATGAACTGTACATAAAATTAGGATTATAGTAACTTCCACTGGTATGTCTACTTGATTATAACTTTAAATTATCAGACAAAATTTCAGTTTTATATTAGAACTACAAAATCAATGTAATAAGATTATATGACTAATAAGAGCAATTCATTATTACATTTATTTACATTTTTACAGACAACACATTACTTGAATAAAATCAAGCCAATCAAATACTTTTCAGGTCCTAGTATAAATTAAGAAACCTTTTCAAAATAATCAATTCAAAACATATATTTCATGAATTATTAAATTAACCTGGCCTCTGCATTTTTTACAATGTACAACAATATACAATGCTTTGTAAAATACAGTTAAAATGCATTACTTATATTTTTTAATAATAAACAACTTACGCATCTGTAAATATAGGCTTCCTTTTTTTCTTCCTTTCTGCAATAGGTCTACCATCACCGTCTACTATAAAGTCGTCTGCATCAGATTCCATATCATCGTTTTCATCATCATAGTCAACTTCACGAGGTGCAGCTGATTCTGATCTGTTTTCATCTTCCTATAAAAAAATATTGTATTTTTTACTTACAATTATTTTATGTATTGATTTTATTTATTTAATTTTCATATCTCATAATATTTCTAACATTGACAAAGTCTGGTATTAAGTTCCACAACTCAACCAACAAGCTAATACTACAACTTTAAATAATTATTTTTAGGTACCTTTACATGTTACAATATTAAAATTTTCTCATCATAACATTTTGAAGTGATAAGGAGGTATTATAGAAGGGATGAAAACAATATATGTATATCAAAAATATCAATAAAACAAGAAAAAATAAAGTATTATTGTTAAATAAATTACCTCATCAGATCCACCAACAAACAGTTTTTCTGCAATAACCTCTCTCTCCAAATCTGGATCATCATTACCTTCATTGTCACTGTCATCATCTTCTAACCGACGTAATCTTTTGAACTTATTCTGTCAATAACCAAAAAAGGATATATAATTATAAAAAAACATTTCAATATATTTTTACCATTGTATGTAATAATATGAACAAAACATTCCTTTAACATCTTATTTACATAGGTTATGATTCTCAGAAAGTAATTTAGATTAGGACTCAAATAACATTAACATAAATTATTTACTATTTAAACTATTGTGAATTATATAGTGATTATTATTTACTATTTAAACTATTGTGAATTATATAGTGATTATTATTTACTATTTAAACTATTGTGAATTATATAGTGATTATTATTTACTATTTAAACTATTGTGAATTATATAGTGATTAAGTTTCACATACCCTAGCTACTTTCACACCTAAATTTTCTTCAATGAGGTCATAATCCTCATCTTCCAATCTATCATCTAATTCATCATCACTTTTCTTTCTTTTCTTAGGACCTGCACTTGCATCTGAATCCTCCCCGTCACTACCAGACTCTTCTATAGGTGCATCATCAATTAAATCTTTTAGTTCTTCGCGAAGACGCTCTTCATCATCTATGGGAGTGCACAAGTATAAACATTAATAAATAAACGGATGATGAGTAAAGCATGTGCTTTAGTAGCAAATTTCACGTAAAAAAGACTATAACTGCAGAAATAGCATGCTATTCAATTTATAACTTCATAATTTGCAAATTCTTGGGTGCCCTACTTACCTTGACATAATTAGAAGAAAAGTCAATAGAGGTGTAATTTAAGCAAATACAGTAGAATACAATGCAAAATTGTAATATTATACGTTAAATATTGCTTCAGAATGCATTCGAAATAAATATATAGGCATCAAACCTTCTTCTTCATCATCTTCATCGTCGCTCTGCACAGCCGCTTTACGTTTGACTTTTTTGCGTTCTACTGGTTGATCATCTTCAGACTCAACCTTAAAATATTATTGTTAATTATGACTCTTTAATCGTCCTTTGATAATTACAGTAATTTGTTGCCGTAATCAAACATGAAATACATGCATTGTTTTTCTTGAACTAACCTCGCTTTCTTCTGCTTCAGATTCCAAAAAGTCAGCCATACCTACTTATAAACTAAAGTTACTCTTAAATTAAGGCTAATTCTAAATTAAAACCTTTAAAATTTAAATACTACTAAATATAAACGAGAAAAGAAAGCCTACGATTAGAAATCACTAAAAGTCGCAACATAGACAAATATATATATAATATGTTTTTAATGTTGCCATTTGGAAATCGCCTGTTATTTATTTATTATCGACATACATATTCTAAGCATTCATAATTAAAATATTAATATCACATTTTGATTTTATTTATTATATGTATTATAAATACGATTATTAGTAAAATAAAATCAGTTAAATATTATTTTCTAAATACTAATCGATTTTAAATATCAGCAGCATTGAAATATATTTCTACCTTACATCTGTATTCTGACGTCATTCACATATTCATTATTTTATCACAAATCACAAAAAACAAGTGAAGTCATTAAAAAATAGATAAACAATAATCTGTTTATGTATCTCTATTTTAACAGTAACATCGCAAAGTCGACTCGACTATTTATATAGTTAAAGTGATATAGTGTTTCTATTCTATTCTATTAAATTGCGAACTTTATCTGATACAATGGATAAATCCGCACCAATAGTAAAAAATATAATACATAAAGGCCAAAAATATGTGCCAATAGCTAATGGAAGTAAGGTACATTTTTGACATAATACATACACATTATATTAAAAAACACAAAAAAACTTCTATAATTTTATTTAAACCAGGTACATTTTCATTTCCAAACGTGGAAGTTGGATAAAACAAGAGTTTTATTAGATGATAGCAAATGTATAGGTAAGAAAGAACCCATGGTCCTGGTTATAGGACACAAATTCAAATTAGAAGTTTGGGAGACTATAGTTAAAATGATGGCTGTTGGAGAGGTGGCAAGTTTTAAAGTAAAAAAAGAGGTACGGGACACTGATATGTATAAATATAATATCGAATTTGTGTCAAATTACACATTCATTATTATATTTTTCAGTTAGTGTATGCCTATCCATTTGTGTCAAAAACACTTCGTGAATTAGGCCAAGAGCAAAAAAGGAAACATACCTGCACAATGACTTTGCATACTGAGGGTATTGGATATGCTGATTTAGATGACTTTATTAACAATCCTTGTGATTTAGAGTTTATTATAGGTAAATGCAATTTTGACAAATATATTTTGGAAAAAATATAAAGATTTTTATTATATACTTTGGGACTTAAGTGGCGCATTGGCTCAAGTGTTCTTCTGTATATGCAGTTGTTAAGAGACACATGATTATGGAGTGGTTATTCCTCCCAATCAGGGGAATCAAATATTTAATATTTTAATTTTCATCAATCTTCATTTACATAATGTTTCTAAGACCCAAACCCGGTCTTGTTATATTCAAAGTTTGACATATTATCTAAAATGTTATTCTATTCTTTGCTTAAGTTGTAAACAATATAAAAATCTAGTCGATATCAATAATTAAAAATTATATATTTTTAACAGAACTATTAAAAGTTGAAACATCTAATGAATATGAAAAAGAATTATGGCAACTTAGCAGTGAAGAGAGATTAAAACTAGTACCTGGATTAAAGGGAAAAGGTAACAAATTATATGGACAGAAATTGTATGATAAAGCTGAAGATGCTTACAGCCAAGCTTTAGCTATATGTGAACAGCTGATGATAAGGTCTGTTTAATAAATCTTTATTTACTTATAGGTTTTTATTTAATACAAACAGGTACAAAAGGCAGGCTTAACAATAAATAGCAAATATATCTTCTATAACATAAAAGATACAAAAAAAGTAACATTTTTGTCGCGTTACCTGACCCTTTGAAAACCTGAACCTGAAACCTTTGTTAATTTATAATATTATTTGATTCTTTTGACTCAATGGTTGGATACACCATGTGATGATTAATAAGATACACTACTGAATTTTTATTTTTACATTAATAGATTTATTTTAATGTACGGACCAAACTGTTATTTTTAAATATCTTAATAAACAGCTAATTGGATTTTAAAAAACATCTACATTTTTTAAATCATTATTTATATTATTTGTGGAATATATGAATTTCTGAGCTACACAGAAGAAGAAATAGTGTAATCAACAATACTTTACAGAGAACGGAAATGTGATGATGAATGGATAGAATTGAATAAATTGAAACTTCCAATTCTTCTAAATTATGCACAATGTAAGTTAGTCAAAGGTGAATACTATGCTGTTATAGAACACTGCAGCACTGTTCTGGAATATGATCAAGGTATTGTATTTTTATTCTATTAGTTACTAATACTACATGTTGCAATTATGATATAAAAATGTTTAATATTGAAACCATCACAGTGCAGTGGAACCAGTGGCATAGCAAGCTTAACTCGCACCCTGGGTAAAATCTATTTACAGCACCACCCAGGCGAACACAATATAATTTCATATATATGTATCTTTATTTTATTTTAGATAATGAAAAAGCATTATATAGGAGAGCTAAAGCTCATGTGGGAGCTTGGAATCCAGATGCAGCCGAAGAAGATTTTAAAAGGCTAAAGTCCCTCGATCCTACAATGGAAATAATTATAGATAAAGAATTAGAAAATATCAAACAATTGAGACGACAGAAAACTGAACAAGATAAACAAAACCTTAAAAAATTATTTCCTTCAGATTATGACAGCTCATAGCAGTACTCTGGTAGTTTATAATTTTTTTTTTTTTTTTTCTTCAATNTTAGACTTAACACAATGAATTACTTAAAAAATATTAGAAACACTTAAAAACAGCACAAATAAAAAATATATATTAGTTTTTTTTCTTCCGCTTCAGGCTGTATCCCGCATGTAGCAGGGTGGCAGAGGGAGCCAAATGTTAAGACACTCTACTACCAATTTCCCGCCGAATTCCGGAGGCATTGCATGTTGAGTGAAACTCGACGCCGCGCTTTACCCAAAACAAGAACGAAGTAATGAAAATCTATACTTATAATAAAATCGGAAGAGGGTTGGTGTCTGTACTTGTAAGATATTTAAAAAAAATGTTATTGGTAGCCTTTATTACCGTAATAGAACCCAAAACAATGATTTTGAATTTTTTTTAACGTTTACCAATAAGCAAAGTAGAATGAAATATTCCAAGAACTTTCCCCCAATCAGGCAACTTACGATAGGCATGACGGAGTAGCCCGGGTTTATCACCTTAAATTAAAGCAAATGATTTACCTTATCACTAAAGAAAAAAATCGGATGTCTCGGATCAGATCAAGTTTAAGTCCCTCCCCTCTACTCCCAGGCCCTTTACCCCACAAAATATCTACACGGACAAATCAAGAATTCCAGGAATCCTTTTACCTATCCTACTATGTACAGAATACAACGTGAAGCTAAAAAAATGATCATTCACTCACTTTATTAGTAACCTGTTATCTTCATAATATAATTTTTGTGCAGTGTTGTAATGTGTACAGTATTTATTAATAAAATATATAATATTCCTTTATTTTTATTTATTGTCTACTAATTTCCTAAAGCAAGTTGATTCATTGGCCTGATTAGTAATCAAACTTATAACCAAGTCCGCTTACAGTTTGACTGTGCCATAAATAGATAAATATAGTTGTGAACTCAATAACAGCATATTTTCAGTTAGAATAATTTATAAAATTTAAATTACTCTTAAGTTTTTCATGTTTATGTATATATTTCTTTAAAGTTTAAATGATCTTAATACAGATTAAAATCTTTGCATTTAAAAAGATTAAGGATGTTAAATTTTAAAGCAACTAATATCCCGAGTAGGTACACTACTCGAAATCATAATTTTAATAATATATTTACTTTTTCATACTATTACCAGAGACAGTCGAATTTAAATTTAGTTTTCTTAAAAAATACTATAATTTATTTTATAATTTTATGTTTAAAATTTACAGTTTACTTGTGTCAATGTCACGTTGGATCGAAAACTATATATAATATAACCTAAAAAATTGTTTATTTAGTTTTAAAGACGTGGGAAAAAATTTATTAATCTCGAAATTTAATTATAATGTCAGAAGATAGTGAAAATATAAATGAGACAAAAGCAGAAAATGGTCCAAATGCAAACAATAGTGAGGAATACGCTTATTTAGATCGTGGCGGCTTTTCTTCGGAGAAATTTAAAATAGAAGTTCGTGGGCTACCTAAGTTTTATGGAATCGCAGTAAGAATTATTATATATGTATATCATTTACCAAGAACATATTTATTATTATTCATAAATATTTAAGTTATTAAATATTTTTTATTTAAAAGAAGAAAATAGTATGAAGGTTAGTATAAATAATGTAAAATCATCTGGATCTCCTCTAAAGATGGGCGTTCCACAAGGAGGTCCTCTTTTATTTCTTATTTATATTAACGATCTGCCTTTTTATGTGAAGAACCTATGTTATAATGTACTTTTCGCGGATGATACCTCTTTAATATTTAAGGTTGACAGAAACAAAATAAACTATGACGACGTGAATAGTGCATTATCGCATATCCTTCGTTGGTTTGATGTTAATAATCTAATGTTAAATGCTAAAAAAACTAAATGTATTGAATTTGCTTTACAAAATGTTAAAAAACATAATTTTAGTCTACTAATTAAAAGAGAGACTCTCAATTTGTCGGAATCAGCTATTTTCTTAGGTGTAACTATAGATTCCAAACTCCAGTGGAACACTCATCTGGAAGCACTTGCGGATAAACTCAGCTCTGCCGCGTTCGCAATTAAAAAAATAAGACAAATGACGGACGTTGACACTGCCCGACTAGTCTACTTTAGCTATTTCCATAGTATTTTATCTTATGGAATGCTGCTATGGGGCAGTGCTTCAGACATAAATTCTATATTTATCCTCCAAAAAAGAGCCGTAAGATATATTTATAAACTAAGAGCGCGAGATTCTCTGCGAGATGTTTTCAAAGATGCAGGTATTCTTACAGTTGCTTCTCAATTTATATACTATAATATTCTCTTTGTCCGACAAAATATACATTGTCATAGTAAACATAGTGACAATCATACGATAGGAACGAGAAATAAAGATAAGATTGTTACTCCAAGTTTTCGCCTCCAAAAAGTTAATAAATCTTTTATGGGTCTGAGCATACGTGTATATAATAAAATTCCACAATGTATTCTAGATTTGCCACTTCCAAAATTTAAAATATCAGTAAAAAAAATTCTGACAAGTAAAGCGTATTACACTGTTCAAGAATACTTAGAAGACAAACATGTATGGAATTAATGTCTATTGAATGAGATGCAGGATAGCTGCCAACTAATGTAATAGATTGTGATTGTACCATTGATTTTGAAAAGAGCAACTGTTGAGTTTCTTGCCGGCTCTTCTCAGCAGAACTGCCTTCCGAACCGGTGGTAGCTTTTTGTTCATATGTTCATTCGACGATTCAAAAGTGCTTATAATAATTGCCTATTTGAATAAAGAATATTTTGAATTTGAATTAACATGTGATACTTATAGGAATTGAAGAAGTTAATGAATAGTAAGCTGGGCTTAAACACAAGTAAGATCAAGAGACCAAAAAATGGTAGTCACTGGTTGTTTGCATGTTTTCAAAATGATGAAGAACGTACTAAAGCTATTGCAGCCTTAAATGGATATTCATGGAAAGGTAAATAAAAATGTTGATACAATAGAATCTCATATTGTGGTACATTTTAATATTACAATTTTATTAAAATAAATAACAATTCTCCATATTTACTTTAAGGAAAGACATTAATAGCTGAGATAGCAAAACCAGCACCTGATCCACTTGTGAGAAAGAGAAAGCAAGAAGAAGAATTAGTTCAAAATAAAAAAAAGAAAGAAGATGAAGGTAAAAGCCAGGAAGAAAGACTCAAAGATGCTGTTATACCATATTGGAAAATACCTTATGAGGAACAGGTAATAGAGTACTTGATAATATTAATAAGAGTCCTTAATGTAGCATTAGAATAGCTTCTGACTGTACATGATTGTTGTGTGCTTAATCCTCACTCAAGGAAATTATTCTTTCACTCAATAATAAATCTGTATAAAATTGGCAGGAAGTGGGATACAAAGTGTTAAAACTAGGTTTTATAATAACTGAAATAATCTGAAATATTTCTTTAATCGCTAGCATAATACTTTTAACACTATATTTTTAATATACCTTTACCTGTAAAAAATTGTATGTTGTGTACAAAAAAAGTAATTAAAAAGTTTATTTGTAACATAGTACATCTTTATTGTCATTTCAGTTGAAAATTAAAGAGAAAGAAGTCAAAAATTTGCTAATGAAATTTGACAATGAAGTGTGGAAGATTTACAAAGAGAAACGGACCACAATAGAAAGTAATCGTAAATTATATAATGGTGTGAGTTTTGAAGTCAAGCCTATACAAAAGTCCCTTATAACTGAGGGTTATAGAAACAAATGTGAATTTACTGTTGGTATAGATGAAGAAACAAAAATGGCTACTGTTGGATTTAGGCTTGGCAGTTATGTGACAGGAACTGTGGGTGTAGCCCCAGTTGCTGGAATGAAACACATTCCTGATAAAACTAAGAAAGCAGTACTTGTAAGTCTTCTTTTTGAATTGTCTTCTAGGTATTTGCTATAAAATCATTTTATATTTTTTTATTTATCTATTATATACATATAAGTATAAGGCAAATGTTGCTTATTGGAGTTTCTCTTTTTCACAATTCATTACTAATAGTAAAGTTAATAATTTTTAATATAAAAAATTATGTAATTATTATAAAAGACTTACATTTTTAGTTATTCCAAGAATTTGTCCGTACATCAGAGATGGCACCATTTTCCCCAGCAGATTATTCTGGTTTCTGGAGGTATCTTACTGTGAGGGAATCTTCATGTAATGGTGACTTGATGTTAATCATTGCAATGCATCCACAGGTATATGTTTATGTAGAATTATAAACCCATTAAAATATTTACCCTTATTGATTGATGCTTCCATTTTGTATGTAGAAAGAGTTCTGTAGAAAGAGCAGCAACTATTGTACTTACCCCCCAATAATTTATTAAATTAAGAAATGTCTCTAATAAAAACCTCCGCTCCAAAAGCGACAACAAGTTAAAGGTACCAATGTGCAATACAGTAAGTTTTAATGATTCCTTCACTTTTAAAAGGGTCATTTTGTGGAATGACTGACCGCCCTGTATCCGACACTGTAAATAGCTTCACGTTTTTAAAAAATCCTTAAAGCATTACTATTTGGCAAAACAAAATAACAGTTAGTACATTTTTTGTTTTCTTTTTTTTTTATTAAAGTATCTATATATGTATATATATTAGTATATATATTTATTTTTCTGTATATTATGTATGTATATATATATATATTAAATTATATATTATATGTTTTTTTGTAAATGTTTACGCTCAAGGTTACCTGTAAAAGATCACTAATAGTGATAAGGTCGCCCTTGCATGCTAGTTATATTACTATAGCTATCTATCTATGTTTTAACTCAATCTGTTTCCTTAATTTTTTTATTTTCTATTCAATTTAATTTTATTTTTATATTATTTAATAATTATATTTGTTATCAATAATTTCTTGCTATATAAATAAAAATAGGTATCTATTTATTCATATTTCATTTATTACATTTCATTGTTAGAATAAACAAATGACATTTAAGGCTTTTTTAAGGATTTTACAGAAGAAAAATTAGCAGATTTAAAGAAGCAACTAGTTGAGTATTTTAGTTCTGAAGAATCAATTGCAGTGGGCATCAAATCGTTATACTTTCAGTTGTTAACTAAAAAGTAAGTTCTTAATGTTAAATCAATATAATATGTTACTTTATATAAAGTATATTTTTACCATTCCTACCGTGTATATTTTTTCCGTCTATCCAACTGGATTGGTGGTGGACTGGTTGGTTCGTTCTCCACTCGAGAAGATGAAATATTTATTTAAATTTATATTTCCATTTCTTCCTAAAGCGCGGCGTTCTGTACTGCCATTTGCATTTCTTCATCTGCATTTTTTTTTTAATGTTTTGAAAGCTTCATTCACGGGCGCACAGTTGCCCGTGCCTTTTTTTATTTTAAGAAAGTTCTTTTAATGTGGCGTACTTAATTTTGGGACAATTTAAATTGTACTTATATCTAGAGCTTATACTAGAGGGGTTGGGTGAGACCCCTACCGACAGTCTTTTTTTTTTAAACATATATTATTATAGAACATTACGTATATAATTGTCTTTTATATAATTATTTTATACATGTATATAGGTGTGGAATTTTAGATTTGGCCTGGCTTATGCAGAACGCCTTCCTTAAGTTTTGGGATCAGTACCTCTATCACTCCATCGTCCACTCTATACGCTATGCCTCCAGAATTCGGCAGAAAGTAGGGAACGGAGTGTAACTTAACATTAGGTTCCCTCTGCCTACCCTGCTGTGTGCGGGATAAAGCGTGAAGCTAATTTTTTCTTACAATACATAGTTTTTGTAATATAATGAGATAATTGACATATTATGAAAGCATCTAACTGTTGAGGCCGACATGGCGCCTAGACATAAGCGTGTGACTATAAACTCGATCGTTGTTTGATTCCCACTTGGACACACAATATCTCAAAATCGATCGAAAAAGGGAGAACGGACTGTTTTGACACTACTCTGACTTATCTCTGCATACCCTGTTACATATGAAATACAGCGTAAAGCTGAAAAAATAAGTGAAATTATCATGACCACAAGCCGTGGCCGCCCGGAAGTAACTATAGCAGTGCAGATTTGATTTTAGGAGATTTCTTACTTTGATTATTTTCTTCCCAAGTGAAAAATTCTAATTATATACGCTTATATTTTAGAAGGGTAGGTGAAGATGGATCAAAACCTGAGCATCTCATGGGTGAAACTCATATAGTGGACACAATACTGGGCAGGCAGTTCAGGATATCTGCAGAAGCATTTTTCCAGGTGAGGAGATTTATTTGTTTTATTTAGATTCAAAGCTAATGATTTCACTGTGAGACATTATTATTTTACCTTGCTTTTCATTATATGTATGATCTAGTTAAATTAATGAAAAAATATAAATAAAAAATTTGAGTCAATTAGTAGTCTAAAATTATTTTATATTATTATTAAAATCATAGAGTTCACTAGTGGCACAGGGTCATAAATTGTGACTGTAAACATAACGCTGCGCTTTGACTCGACATTGACATCAGAGTGAAATGAATCTATAAAATATATTATTTCCTCGAGTGGAAATCGAACCCTGCGCCTGTCCTTGCGCCACGACTGGCCTTCCCAAATCCCTTCGAATAATTTGTAAAAAAGCAATTTAAATGGACAAAAAATGTCCATAACTGTCAAAATATCTTTATTCCATAAAAAAAATCTTTTTAACTCAAGCAAGGAACTTGATCTTATAATAATTAAACATAAAAAGTATTTATTGCCCATTTTTTATTTATAGTATGGTTTTTCAGATAAACACAGCGGCGGCAGGAATCCTGTACCAAAGTGCAATTGAAATGAGCGAAGTAAAGGACGACTCCACTGTTATTGATATATGCTGCGGGACCGGCACCATTGGTCTATGTTTTGCTAAGGCATATATGTTTTTATACTTACGATTCATATGCTCTATTGAACGTGGCTTTTCGTTTTTGTTTTTCTGTTTTTTTTTATAAATAACATTCATGAATAAAATACTTACCATATTTTTAACAGCACTGTCACCAAGTTCTCGGCTTAGAACTGATAGCGGAAGCGGTCAAAGATGCCAAATCAAATGCAGAAGTGAATAAAATAGAGAATTGTGAGTTTTTCACTGGCAAAGCTGAGGACATACTGCCCATGGTCCTCGCAAGAGCCCCCAAGGAGGACATCATTGCTATTGTAGACCCTCCCAGGGCGGGATTACGTAAGTGATAATGTTATATTTTGTAAATGCGACGGTCGTGGTTTTGATTCTCATGCACGAGAATGGATTACTTGATATTTTCGTTTTCCCGCTCAGTTAAAAAACCCCGGCATTGAGTTCGACTAGTCAATACGCAATTTATTGAATATTCAGAAGGAAGTGAGAAATGGATACTTCAACTGGTAAAGCTGATGATATACGGCCCTTGGTCCTCTGGAGACGCAACTTTTAGGAAATTCAAATATTAAACATTTTATCTCATCGAGTGGGAATCGAACCCATCACCTACCGCGTTTAAAGTCACTCACTTTTGCCCCCGCTTCGACTTGCTTCAAACTTATACTGCGATACTTATTTAATTTAACTCATACAGATATGCGAGCAATAACCCAACTAAGAAACACAAAAAAAGTAAAGCGTTTGATATACATATCGTGCAGCCCGGCGTCCGCCATCAAGAACTTCGTGGACCTAGCCCGACCTTCCTCAAAGACGCTCAGGGGTGCTCCCTTCACACCCACAAGAGCAGTTCCCGTGGACATGTTCCCGCATACTAAGCATATGGAATTAGCTGTGTTATTTGAAAGAGAGGTATTTTTGAGTTTATTTTGTTTTGTCTTTAGCTAGGTACAGGTGTTAGACACTTGGTAGAGCTCTGTTTAGCGTTATGTTTTGTTATCGGAGTGATGAAATGAAAGTACCTTACTTCCCCGTGTGGGATTCGAACAAAATTCGTTCGTGCCTCTGCGACCATTTCAACATGCTTTTGTAGGCTTGGTATGTATGTATGTAGGTATCTTTCTCTAACGGAAACTTCGAACTCGATTTTGACTGACCGAATGAAAAGCAAGAAAAATTCAAAAATGAAATCTATATCATTATGATAGGACGACTATGACTGTGACGTAATTTAGAACGGTCTCTGTACTGTAAAATATGACATGTGATTTTTACTCTTTAGCAGGTTACCTCCAGTGAGGTAGAGGCCAATGTTCCTGAAACAGAAAAAGAAGTCCCGAAAGCGGAAAGCAATCCGCCACCCGCACAAGAAATAAAAGAAAATATAGAATAGTGTGACTTTATATTTACATGCTTGTTAATTATATTTTAAATATAAGTAATAAATCATGTTATTATAAAAAGTCTTTAATTTTTATTTTTCCACACAGTATATTGAAAACACTGTGTGTGGTGAAGAAAAATAGTTTATAATGTATATTTTTTACATGAAAGAAAATCCCGCTCACAATCAATGCGATATCGCAACAGTGTCGATCTGATATACTCAACTCATATGTACTTTATTACTAAACTTTGACAATACAATATTTGTGATTTTGAACGTAAAATGTTAATTAATAAATTTGAAGTAAATATGTAGATATTATTTTATATTAAATGGAAGTTTATAATACTTTTTTCACTATCTTAATATTTTTTTACTAGTTAGTTGAGTAAGTCCGAACCTTTAAATAAAATCACCAAAACTTAACTACTAACGTGGTGCAAAATACATAGATAGAATATATTATTATACTATAATATATTATTATACATATTGACAGTGGCGGTCCGCCTCGGGCCTCGGGTCCTGGGGGGCCTCCAAATGGTGCAAATTCCCTTCATCAAATCCTAAATAAGCCCTTGAAAAAACGCATAGTATCTACTTACGAGGAAGTTTAAGGTTGGAAGGGGCCTCCAATAAACAAATAAGTACAAGGATTAGTGCAGCCTGTACCGGTAGTTTACAAATTCAAATTCAAAATATGCTTTATTCAAATAAACTTATAATAAGCACTTTTGAATCGTCGAATGAACATATGAACAAAAAGCTACCACCGGTTCGGAAGGCAGTTCTGCTGAGAAGAGCCGGCAAGAAACTCAACAGTTGCTCTTTTCAAAATCAATGGTACAATCACAATCTATTACATTAGTTGGCAGCTATCCTGCATCTCATTCAATAGACATTAATTCCATACATGTTTGTCTTCTAAGTATTCTTGAACAGTGTAATACGCTTTACTTGTCAGAATTTTTTTTACTGATATTTTAAATTTTGGAAGTGGCAAATCTAGAATACATTGTGGAATTTTATTATATACACGTATGCTCAGACCCATAAAAGATTTATTAACTTTTTGGAGGCGAAAACTTGGAGTAACAATCTTATCTTTATTTCTCGTTCCTATCGTATGATTGTCACTATGTTTACTATGACAATGTATACTTTGTCGGACAAAGAGAATATTATAGTATATAAATTGGGAAGCAACTGTAAGAATACCTGCATCTTTGAAAAAATCTCGCAGAGAATCTCGCGCTCTTAGTTTATAAATATATCTTACGGCTCTTTTTTTTTACATTACATTATATTAATTAAAATTACTTTTATCTTTCTAATGTCCATTTAGGTTGCATGTGGTTCCATTTTCGTAGTTTTTTACTTCTAGTTCCTAGGGCCTCCAGGCCGACGTCATTTTATAAAAGTTTACGTACTCACTAACCTGAAAGTGGGGCCCTTCCAGAAGTATCGCAAAATAAAGGTACATCTCTATCTGGGAGGATGATTGAGCCATCAGATCGGTTTGGGTGCTTATAAGGGGTCTTAAAATAGTCTATAAATAATATATGTAAAATTATAGCGTAATTTTTCAAAGTGGTTTTGGAAGTCAAATAGCAGTTGCTCCATTTAAAAACCGCCATCCGCCGCTAATATGTACCGCAAGAACGGTCAAGTACGAACACCGCTTAAAACGCTAGTACCCAGACAGAAAATCCGCTTTGCAATGTGGAATATTGGCTCTCTAACCGGACGATGCAGAGAACTAGTAGATGTACTTATAAGACTTCGGGTCCAGTGTGCTTGCCACCAGGGAGCTTGCTGGAAGGGCAATAAGCCTCGCAATAACGGACAGGGTTATCGCCTTATATGCACCGGGTCACCCTCAGATAAAAACGGTGTGGCAATAGTTCTTTCTGTAGAGCTTCAGAACTGGCTTCTTGAAGCTGATGGTCACTGCAATAGCTTGATGTGTAGGTATAAGGATGCTGATTGAAGGCGTAACTATAAACTAAATTAGCGCCTATGCGCCGCAGACCGGCTGTAGCGTGTCCAAAAAAGAGTCATTCTGAAAGCAGAATGAAGAGGTTCTACTTGCTATACCGTCTACCGAAATGGTTGTTTGTTGTTGGGGAAGACTTGAACGGTCACGTCAGTAAGGCTGCTGAGCCATATGAACATGTTCACGGGGGTTTTAGATACGGACTTCGTAATACAGAGGGAGAAAATATTCTGAGACCCTATATTGCGTCCGATCTGGCCGTCGCGACCCCCTGCACCTTATTACGTATAAATTGGGTCCCACTCAACTCAAATTGACTACTTATTGACCAGACGGTGGCATATGGGCAGAGTAACTAACTGTAAAGTAATTCCAGGCGAAAGCGGCCCAACATCGTCTTTGTCTGGACTTTAACGTCACCACGAAGAAAAAAGTAGCCGAGAAACGTAAGCCTCGGATCAAGTGGTGGTAGCCGAACGGACCGATGCAGACTGACTTCATAACAGAGGTCACGGCTGATATACAAGAGCATATCTGTTATTTTATACGGTAGAGAATGCTGGCCAGCACTATCTCGGAGCTCACGTCGCTCGGCACGTCACGGAAATGAAGATGCTAAGGTGGATATACGGCGTAACACGGTATGACCGCAATCGTAACACATTCATTCGAGGTAGTCTTGGAGTCCGTGACATAGCGGATAAACTCCAAGAGCATCGCCTGAGACGGTTTGGCCACGTTACGCGGATGCAAGTGCCATGCTATCTCAGCCCCTGGAGTGAGACCTATCGAACGCCGAAGGAAGCGCTGGTTGGATGTTGTGATGCAGGACATGAGAGCCAATGGACTCACCACCGAGGCACTTAAGAGCAAAATGGAGTAGTCTGAGTAGGTAGGCAGACCCTGGAAATAACCGGGATTAATGTCAAGAAGAAGTAGAAGAAATATACGTATTTTGTCCAAATATTAAACAATCTTTAGGATGTCTGGCAAGAGTAAAGCCTACGTAAAGGGTTTGGTTATAATATTTTGTTTATAGATTTTTCTCAAAAACATATTTAAATACGA
Source organism: Heliconius nattereri (assembly GCA_013403645.1). Lineage (NCBI taxonomy): Eukaryota > Metazoa > Arthropoda > Insecta > Lepidoptera > Nymphalidae > Heliconius > Heliconius nattereri. Next base: position 3,943,562 of record JAAIXI010000247.1, on the reverse strand, counting down.
GCGTTTTTACTTTAAGAGTGTATGCGTACTTTCAAGTTAGTAAGTACGCATACACTCTTACCTACTTATTAGACTATTAATCTTCAAAATTTCAGCTTTACTAAAATGACATAGGTCTACTAGGGTCCTGGGATCTCAGTCTATTTTATTTTATACGTGGAACTAATATTACTATAGCGTGTGAACTAGCTCATGATGATACATTATTATCTATATTGGAACTAAGCTTATGATGGAAGCTTTAGATGACGCTCTGGCTGTAATACTAGATAATATGGTATAAATTTACAATGAATTTAAGAATGATCAGATTTTACATCTAGAGCAGATGATCTGCCTCCACCCGTACCTCTCCATTAAATGAAACGAGCACTGATATTCTCTATTACTACAATTGAGAATATCAGTGCTCGTACCATTTTTATTTCGGTTTTGATACAAATTCCTCTTTTCTTCCATACGTTATTTACACGGATCATAGCTTCTTTTGTTATCCCAATTCGTCTTTTTATCTCGACGACACGACGAATTTTTTTGCTAAATTCTACTACATGTACTTTTGATATTTAGTATTTTATTTTTCTATGTTTATGCAAGTCTAATTCAAACATGAATTACAAGATGTAAACTAAGTAAGCATACACACCAATTTGTACATGAAAAAAAATGTGATAGGTATATAAAAAATTTTTTACACGGTTTGGCTCATTCAACGACACCGCCCCGGGCCTCCGACGGCGCTAGTCCGCCACTGCATATTAATATTACTGAGTAAATACAAATATCGCATTTACCTAGTTCTGTTAAAATTTATCATAAAACTTACTTACTTACTTTTTGTATTTTTACACAAAGTAAAAGCGCTATGTAGATTCTCTAATTAATTTGACAATATAAAAGAAATAGGTGTGTATAGTTTAAATATAAATAAATGTTTATTAAACTAGTTTAAATATAAATGAATGTTTATTTAACTATTAATAATAACCTTTTTCATAACGTTTAAGGTAAAAAATATGGCAAATTTAAATAACTTACAACAATTACTGATGAAATTAATGGAATTCACCCTAAAGACCGATCTAACGGCGGTGAAGTAATTCAGAAGGAATTTAATAAAGACTCCATCGCGTCTTCTCACATTCCTCTCCTTGCACCGCCCTATAGCGAGCCGCAAATTTTCCCATGTATTTACCGATCATGAAAAAATTTCAAGTACTGTCGCTTCTAATTTATTATTTTATTATGTGATTATTCTTTGTTTAGAATCAAAATTCAAAGTTACATACTACTAGTTAAATACGTAGATATAATTTTTTCCAAATTATTTTATTATAAGTACAGTTTTCATTTTTTTCCACTATAACTATAATTTTTTTAAAAAGGAAAGACGTAGGAAACTACAAAAATATCGTAATTCCTAAATATTCGCATACAACACCTATTACCTAAACGGGCTTTCTATTTAAGAAAATGTTACAATTTTTTAGTTTATATGCAACATACACGACAAGGGTCGTGTATTTTACATCAAGTCTAATGCAAAATTTTGCGCAAAAAACTTACAAAACATTAACTCGACAGACATATAATACAGAAATATAAATACCTTGGAAATAAAAATATTAAAATAAATGAGTATACAAAAGTAACTTGCGTTGGCCCCTTGTATAATGACAATAACTTTGTTCTGTATTTGACTGTACTTTAAATATCCCCAGCGATATTACGAATAGTATGGCAGGGAGGACGGTGTGAGGTATCCTCATTGCTCGAGGCAAAGCCTTCCCATTAATCCTCCGGCGTTCGAACATAGCGGTTAAGTCAGTGTTAGTCTCTATCAGACCTAGGCTACCTTCTGATGTACTAAAATTAATGTAACTAAATAAAACAATTAAACAACTATCATGAAAGGAAAATGTGTGTTACTTATATTATTTACCACTTTGATTTATTATCATTATTCTTTTTCTATTCATCACAAAAGAGGTAAGAAAGTTTAAATTACTATTAAAAAAATATTTTCTTAATGAGTAGAAACGTACGTTTTTTTGTTTTTTTTTTATAAAAAAAATTTTTACAACTTCACACTGTATTTGCCATACTGCAGGATAGACAGAGGGAATGTAGCGTTATTCGACTTAGACTTTGTTCCCCACTTTCCGCCAAAATCTCGATGCATTTCGTGGCGTGGTGGAACTTAACACCGCACTTTTGCCTTGTTACCAGAGCAAGATAATGAAAATATTAAAGAATTAATTTCCCCCAAGCGGGTATCTATAAAGCCGTCACATTTACAACCACACGCTTGTGTCCCTACGCAACAATGGCCCAACTTTTTATTTCACTTTTACAAAAATATACTTGCATAATATTTTTTAAAGTGGCCAAAGAATTTGCTGAAAGTCAATCAGCGTTAGATCCAGAAGGCCTATTGAGTCTAAAATGGCGAGTGGACTACACAGATGAAAAAATACATTTCCGTATTGAATTTTCCGATACGGCACCATCGGTAAGCTGGTTCGCTCTAGGATTTTCTGATAGAGGAGATATAGAAAACTCTGACGTGTGCCTGGTGTGGACAGATTACACTGGACGGGACCATTTTGAGGTAAATCATAACATATTTTTTAGAATTTTTAACTTTTAAAGCCTTTTCTAATAATTTCTAACGTATAAATACAAAGTAATGAAATTTAAACTCATTTCCTTTCGTATTTGTTGCGTGCTAATTTAAACTGAAACAACCAAAATTATATTCCTATTTTTATACCTAATTACTGAAGTATAATAATAAAAATCGATGTAGTATAATAAGGTAACGTAATCGGCTTGTAAGGATACCCGGTATGCAGCTAATTCAAATACCGATTTGAAATTTGTAGAGATACTATTTTTTTTGGTTTCTTCTTATTCGCGCACATTTTGTTTATAATCAGGTCTCCATTTTACATATGACTTTTTTAAATTGAAATGGTGATATTTTAGGACATGCACGCTGACAAAGATGGTAAATTGTTTCGAGATGTTCATCAAGACTGTGACGCTTTTCATGTGGATTCAAAATCGAAAAGTATAGTCTTTGAACGCTTATTTGACACCTGCGATGAAGATGATTACATCATTGAAGTAAGTTTGTTATTGTGATAAATGTGGGATAGCTTCACAAAATATTATCTATATTTTATAGTCACCCTGTTTCTAGCTTTCTGCCGAATAACACATATTATTACATAAAGTAGAGTGGCGGAGTCTATTGATGGATTTTTTTTTGTAAGATTAACTTCCTGAATATTATATATATAATACTATTATAATTTTAACATTTTAGGATGAGACTATTCACGTAGTATGGGCCAGAGGAAGCGATAAACTCTTTTCATCACAAGGTCTCTGTTTATCTTGTACGTCTCCTCACGACCACGGTTTCATACGCGTGAGGTTGTTAACTCCACCTGCGGCCCCACAGCAACCTTCGCAGCAGTTGCGTATAACCGGCAAAGATGTAAAGGTTCCAGGAGGCGACACCACATATTGGTGCAAAGTCGTCAGACTTCCAGACTTCATTACGGAAACTGTTCATCATATTATTAAGGTCCATATCCAAAATTTAAATACTAATTAGATATTATAAATTAAACGAATGATATAATAAAACAATGTTTTATATTAGTTTGAATCAACAATAACAAAAGGTAACGAGGGGCTGGTGCACCATATGGAAGTATTTTACTGTGACGCTGATCCTAATAAGGAGATACCGATTTACGAAGGCAACTGCTTTGCTCCGAATAGGCCCGAATCCACTAAAGTTTGTTCAAAGGTAAAATTCTAAATATTTTTTTTATTTACATTTCTAACAATTATGTTACACCAATATAATACACCATTTAGGTGGAGTCAGCGTTTTCATTTCAAACTTTACTATTTTATTATATTACCGACGATGTTTTTATAGGTAAAAGCAGCATGGGCTATGGGAGCTCCCCCATTTATATATCCAGACGAAGCAGGACTTCCTCTAGGAGGACCAAAAGCGAATAAATACGTTATGCTTGAAGTACATTATAACAATCCGGAAATGAAGAAGGGTAAATATATAATATTTTAATTAAACACAAATAATATTAATATATTCACTAGGCTTAGGATAGAAAGTTTTTTTTATTATTAAAAGTAATTAGTAATGACCTACATACATTAACCTAAATAATAAAATTAGCATTATATGTAATTAGTATTTTTTTTTAAATTGCAATTAATATTCGTTTTGTTATATTTTAAATATTTTTCCAGATTGGGTTGATAGTTCTGGTATAATTCTTCACGTAACAGCGAACCGACGAAAATATAATGCTGCCATCATGGAGCTAGGTTTAGAGTATACTGACAAAATGGCGATTCCAGGAGGACAGACCGCCTTCCCACTGACCGGATACTGTATACCACAATGCACAGGAGTGGTAAATTATCGAATAATTTATTATAAAAAAACGATAAATATCAACTATTCCTTATCGGTTAATATTATGGTTTATAATTGGTTTAAGTCATATTCGTCGGAAAATTAAATTATAAAAAAAAATATATAAGTAACGTAGACATTTACCGGTATTTCCTCTCCTTTCCCACATAACGTGGGAAATATTATTACTTAAAATTATTTACAGGGTCTACCTGAAGGAGGTATTGTAGTATTTGGCAGTCAGCTGCACACTCATCTAACTGGTGTCGCGGTGTGGACTCGCCACTCTCGTCAAGGTGTGGAGCTACCCGAACTAAATAGAGATATGCACTATTCCACTCATTTCCAAGAGATCAGGATACTTCATCGTCCCGTTAAAGTGCTTCCCGTAAGATCATTATATTTTATTATTCTAATTTACTATTATTCTAATTGATTTTATGTGCATCATTTTACAAAAAAATCAGAAGAAAAATTTAAAAAGTAAACTATTTTTATGAGAAAATCATTAATTTTAAAGGGAGATTACTTAGAAACAACATGCATTTACAATACGAAGGACAAGGTGAACGCGACTATCGGCGGTCACGCAATCACCGATGAGATGTGCGTCAACTATATGCACTATTACCCGGCTACTGAACTGGAAGTATGCAAAAGCGCTGTGTCGAATAAAGCTTTGGAAGATTACTTTAAATTTGAAAAAAGGTAAGAATGTACATTTGAATTATTTACTAAAGCATTTTAAGCAGTCTCCTAGATATGTGTATTCGCTTATTACAGGTGGGACAATATGTCTATATCATTTTCATCGGCACCCCGGGCGAATTACTTGGCGATCAAACCTTGGACCCCTCTAAGAGCTAAGGCGTTACATACATTGTACACAGAGTCACCTATTTCTATGCAATGCAATAAATCTGATGGAAATAGGTTCCAGGTAGTTTAAAACATACATTTGTTTTTTTTTAATTATTTAAGGTAATGGATATCGATCTGTTTAGTCAACCTCCATTTAAGCCAATTATTTACATTCAAACATAGATTACTGGGTCTGAACTGAATGCTTCATTGTCTAAAGAGATTTTTTTAAATATACCTATTTATAAATTGAAATTACTTAACATTAAATAAAACCAACAACTATAGCATTAGATAATTAATAATCGTATTTTTTTAAACTTATCATAGCTTTTTAGGTAATAGGTACATATATTTAAAAAATACACGTAATTTTTAATTATGATTATTGCCTAACATAATATTTACATTCAAATTTTCAGGGTGATTGGGAAGGTATCAAAATACCAAAAATCAAGCTACCACTTCCCGAAAAATTAAGAATTTGCACATTGCGCAATAAAATAGGATATTAATTGTATTTACTATGGCTAAAAAGTATCCTGGACATTAAAATGAGATTAGTCAACACCAGTTCATAAAAAAACCTAAAGAATATATCGTTACCTGCATAGAGTACCTACATGTAAGAATGCTTTAATAATTTACCTGTGATAATAATAATTTAATATTTATTTTAATTTTAAAATATTATTGTTATCTATACTATACCGTTAAAGATTATTTATCTGTTAAATTTCAAGAATATCATTAATAAATGTATTAAGATTGTTTGTATTGTTTTTCTTTATAAAACCAATATTTGGTTTGTCAGCATACATATTTTATTCATAACTATATGACTATATAGTCCGAAGTACCTACTGTATAAAAGGAGAAGTACTGTAAAAATAAGAAGTACTTTAAATGAATAAAAAACTTATTGAAATCGAAGAAATAAAAAAGAATCAAAATAAAGGAATTGAATTTATTTATTATTTTTACTTAGATCCTAGCTTATATAATACTTTACACCGAATAAAAAAAACAATTTAAGAGATACTGAACTGTTTTTCTATTAAATATTTTGAAAGCTCAAAATATTTATTATCGAACATTTAAACTGTCTAAATCTAAAGCATCTAAAATAACTTTGCAACCAGTCTGCTCTACGCTATCGGTTCATAACATTTTTTAGTTGTATATATATATTTTTATTTGTTATCTGTTTATAAAAAAATATTAAATTCAATAAACTTTGAAAATTTAATTTTTCTTATAAATTTCGGTGGCTCCTAACATGTTACATAGTTCACACTAGCGTAGAATATATATAGTATGTCAATGTCACTGTCAAATAAAATCTAGCAAGTTTTCAATTACTTTACATTAACGCCCTCTCCTTGGCAAACATTTATTTCCAATTAATCAATTCAACTTCTAAATAATAAAGTTTATTTAAAATTGTATCATTTTATGTCTTTATATATTAAGTGATTTTTTCATATACTTTTCAAATTTCTTTTAATCCGACAATGTCTAGTGACAACGGTTTCAACAATGACGATTCTCCCAATAAAACCTTAACCCATCTTCAATTACCGAGCCCTATTATAACAAGAAGAAATCGAACTGCTTCAACGTAAGTTATTTAATATTTAAATGAATGCTTATTCTGGTGCTGTATTTTTATCATAAAAAGATTTTTATTTTAGTTCTGAAAGAGCTCTACAAAATCCCATTGAATATGGTAAAATTAAAAAGTTTTGTCGGGAAAAAGGCCACGGTTTTATAATTCCTCAAAAAGGCGGCGAGGATATATTTGTCCACATTTCCGAGTAAGTTAATCAATTATTACTTTGAAGTAACCCAATATGTCATGTAATATGTCATGTATGTTATTTTGTTTATTCTATTGCCGCAATTCCGATAAGCTTTTTACAACAAAATATTTTATTCTTGAACTATTGTTTGTCCATTGGGCTTTAACATTAATTTCTGTAATACTATGTACATAATACTAATATGTTTATTATTTCAGTATTGAAGGAGAATATGTGCCACTGCCAGGGGATGAAGTAACTTATAGACTGTGCCCAATTCCACCCAAATTTGAAAAGTACCAAGCTGTTCATGTCAAAATTATACAACTTGTACACGAAAGGCACTTGAAATGGCATGAAGCCCAAATGTAATTTACTCTAAAAGTACTTAATTATTAGTCTTTTGCAACTATAATATTAACTTTCCATGTCTTTATTACCCTTAAGACCTAACCTCTAATATGATTTGTGTTAAGTGCATCAATTTCAAGTATTATTGGTATGAATAATGAAACTTGTATTATACAGTATACTATACTTCTAAAGTAAGATTATGACATGTGGTGCTAAATTTTTGAAGGATTTACCATCTGAAGTTTTGATAGCCATTTAAGTTGATGCAAACATTGGTGAAGGGCTTGTAATACATATATAGTATATATTTATGTATGTACATTTTAACAAAAGCACTCCTTTGATGGCCTAAATATAGAATTTTGAAACAACGCTCATTGTCACTATTTTGTTACATATAGTATATGCACAAATAAGTTTACACAAATTATTTTTAGGTAAATTTTTATTGCCTGTAGGCATAAGTTTATTGCAATTACTTGCTTTAGGTATTATCTTGCATTTCACTGTAAAAAGATGTTTAATATTATTGAATTATTTTTATAAGCATGCCATGTTTTACAGAATATTAGCAGTATGCTACGCTTGTCATATTTTTTTGTGATTATAGATGTATAACTAACATATGTATGATAAAGTTGTATCAACATTCTCTAGTGTTTCAATTTTCCCTAGCTGCTGGCAGTGTGAGGGTAGTTCAAGAATAATAAAATATGTAGTGTGTTGTATATAGTTTATTAATAAACACAATATATAAATATTAGAAATCACTAAAGGTTACAAAATATTATTATGTCAACTGTTTTCATACTCATAGAATATATAGAATATAATATTTACCATAGAATAAATTGATGACAAGAAGTATTCAGCAGTCATTATTCTTAATTATATAAAATTGATTTAAAAATAATCAAAAAAATAATCAGTTATTATGATTAGTTCAAAATAATAATCAGTTATTATGATTATTCTTAATTATATAAAATTGTTTTAATGTAAATATACATTAAAAATTAATTATATATCCTACTGCTAGTCTCATGTTAAAGCTTACATCCAATTGGTAGATAATAGAAACAACTGATAATTATTACAGTTCATATTTATCAGAATATCTTGCATCTTAATCATTTTATTAAAAAATCTTAAAAAGTATTTATGTATTGAATGTCATTTTGTAACATAACTCTTAATATTTTTTTAATAATAGAATTGCTCTTGCTTCTCATATTTATATTTGAAAGTGGCAGTCTTAATAGATATTATTCTACAAATATACTTTGCAATGTAAAAAAAAACAATTACTCAAAACTATCTAATATTTTTGGGCCAATTTACCTAATTCCTAGGTGTCTACATTTTGTCCTGATAAAAGTACAATTTTGTCATTTCTTCCTATGAATGAGCATTAATTAATAATCTTACAATGGAGTAAATTTCGTTGTAAACATTTTAAATGCAATTTTGGAATAGGGATGTGAAAATAAAATCTATTCCAATAACTGACAAATACAGGTACGTCATGTTTTGAAATTTTTTGAGGAATTCAAAAGTATCATCTTTCCTTTAAAATAAATCAAGACTGCATCATAAACGAATTCATGTTATATTAACACATTCTATTGTGTCTCCAAAGACAGGTTCACTCTTCTCCATTTGTCATGTTCCCGTTCTGTGAAAGAATTTAAAAGTTATATGCAAATAATATGATTAAATATATCTTACTATTAATAAGTTAAAATCGTTCTAGGACAGCGGCATAGCGTTTGATTTTAAACGTGACGGTTGTGGGTTCGATTCTTATTTGAGAAATATTGTATTGTATTTTGAATTTGAATATATTTTTTTGTTCTGATCATAAAGTGCGGCGTTAAGTTTGTCACTCAATAAGCGATGTCTCAAAACTGATGTCACTCTGCCTATCCAGTTAAATGCGTGATACATCGTGAAGCTAAAAATATTATAATATTTGTTGTATATGTTACAGTTAGCACCAAGCTTGTGTGCTGGACTATAACATGCTTGACCTCTACCTGTTTGCCATCTCATAAAGTATGCAATAATAATATGTCAATCTACATTTATGTTCACGTTGGTCTACCTTCAACACCTTTTTGACAGCATTTATCTAGAATTATAAAACTACTACTAATATTATGAATTATTATAGTTACATTATATTTCTGATAAAGTACATAAAATAATATGTGACTCTAGAAATCACCACCGGTGTTTGCTATATTATGTGTATTTAAATCATACTACAGAGTCTAGTCTACTACAGAGGAAGAAGAAATAAAACAAAATCGCTGAAAATCAGGAAAGTGTCTAAGAATAAAACATCATTTTTGTCTGCTTCTGATTGCTTTTCATGTGATCATTCACTTGAAAAAATCCAATATAAATTTATATTTCTAGTTCAATTCATAAAAAACAGTGTATACTTACGCAATTTTAAATTTGTCAGCTATAATAAGTTAACCAACGATTATACAACCATGAAATTTATACTGAACCGTCAGACGGACCAGTGTGACTCGGACTTGACCGGTGTTGTTTATTAACAAGGATAACAAACATTAATTAATACAACAGTATATCCAGTCTGTAACTGTTTACAACGGTTACCTCGTGCTGGGCGAGCTGGTAGTGCCTCTTGTGCAGCGCTGCGAGGCGCAGGCGCTCAGCCTCCAGCTCCGTCTCTAGCTGCAGCGCGCGCATTTTGCTCTCGATCTCGAGGCGGCGCGTTGCCGTCAGGGACAGCGCCGACGTGTCCAGCGCCTCTGCAAATGTGCACACATCTAGCTTACTGTAGCAATCACTGCGTGTGCGGTGTATGGTGCGTATATAAGTATGGAATCGTGTTTTCAATTATTTACATAAAAACAAATTCTAGTTATATGTTTAAGGGTTACTAAAAATGTTATAACATAAAATTTAATAAATTTTTCAATAATTTTAAAACCAAAATTAATAAAAAATATATAATTCTATCCTGCAAAAACACAATTCCTCTCTATCACAACTATTTATAAAAAAAATTAATAAAATTAAACAATCGGTTTTTTTAATAACCCAATAAGCAAACGTGATCAACTATTAAAATCACACACTGTGACCACTAGCTAAACAAACAATTACACCGCAACACAGCAAACACAATGGTATCAACAATCACCATGGTCGCGGACGAGCGCGGAGGCGGCGCGCACGGCGGCCACAAGCGCGCCCGTGGCGCCGGTGACGCCGCGTGAGGCCGCGGTGAGGCGCGCCAGTCCGGACGAGGCCGGCGGCGCCTTGGCGCGCGAGGCCGCCACCAGCAGCGCCGTGCTGCCTGCCACCTCGTGCGCCGCCACCGACACACCCTCCAGCCGCCCCGACGCCGCCACTGCTTCGTCGGCCGATGTTCTGTTGTGTGATGATTTATATTAAGGTTCGTTTTGTGTTGGGTATAAATAAATAACATTTTCGGCCTAACATAAGATATTGATACAATTAATTAACAAACCAGACCGACAGAGGGTGCCGTACAAAAATTGGAGGTCTCGAACTTTTTCGAAAATTCAAGCTTAGCTTAGCCAGAACCTTTTCATTTGATACTTCACTTCAACTAGCGGTTTTAATAGCAAATTTTGCTCCACTTTTAACTCGATATCAACAAACGTTCCTGAGATAGAGGCTTTCGACAGACAGACAACAAAGCGATCTTATAAGGGTCCCTTTTTGACTTAAAGGTGTAAAATGATAAAAAAAAATATATTCTTTTTTTAAACTGCACAATTTTTCCACATATAAAGAGACCATGCAGTGTTAAGATACTCCATTTCTAACTTTCTGTGCAATTCTCGAAATATGGCTTAAATTTATATAACTTTGCAAAACTCTTCAAAATAAAATAATTTATATCTAATCTAATCTTTCCCCCGTTGTTAAAGATTTTCTAAAAAACTGCTACTTAGCCGCATTTTATAAATTGTTTTTATTATGTGTTTTAGAATCATAAATATGGTTAGTAGTTATAGTAGAGTTTATTTAATAAAATGTAGTGTACAAATAAAGCATAAAAAAATAAATATCAAAAATCAACTCACACCAACAACTTAGCAGCAAAGACCACCGACTTCGACGCAGATATAAGTCCATCTGACCACACGGGGTTTTTCCTATACAATTTCAAACGCGTTTTGGGGTCCCCGAGTTCGGTTTGTAAACGTCTACTGTCCTGGACTAGGACTTTCACTGCACCCATTAGTGTAGTACAAGCGTCCAGGATTTTCTCGTTTACTTCTAATTTAACACCTTTGTCGCCTGCTCTGCTTGCAGCTAGCATTTCCTGTACAGTAAGCATTTAATGTAATTTTAACGTAATATAAGCAAATTAAAATTCATTCCCCCAAATGGAAATTGAACCAATGAAAAAACAATCGTCGCGTTTACAGTAGAACGCTTGTGTTCCTGCACCACAATGGCCTCAGAACAGACATGACTTATTGTTTAATAAGGTCAAACACTTATAAGACACCCCAAAGCCACAAATTCAAATCCTACTAAATTGTATTTTTTTAAAAAGAAATTAATTTGTTTCTGTTAATAGAATATCTCCATTCTCACCTCAATCTGACCAGCAGCATCTTCAATAGCTCTATCCATATCAGCTAATTCATCGTCCACCGCATTACCACCCTCGTGTTTATCAGCCGCTGTCGCAGTTGCCGACACTCGCTGTACTAGAGCGCGTAGAGCGGCTAGACCGGCTGTGTCAAGTGTACCGTGACTGACTTGTTCTAGACACTGCTTGCTGGATGTTAACATTGTGCGACACTCGTCTTTTAGCTCTGAAATAACTTGTGTTTGTTAGATTGTCGGTATATGCGATATTTGTAACGTATTTCTTGATAAAGATTTAAATTCCTTACAGAGTGAGTAAAGTGAAAACAAACAAAACAAGGAAAAATACAAGTATATAACTTACTATCACTGAGTTTAATATCAGTAGTTATATTAGAAAGCTCCGCAACATAAGTCGACAGCTGTGCGGCGTTGTGCGCCGCAGACAAAGCTGCTTTCGCGATCACCTCTTCGTGGCCTTCGATCTTAAACAAATTTACAATTAGAATCATATATTAATAATATGTAAAGTTTAATAGAATTGGAATAAATGTTAACGTTCATGGTACACTTAATGTTTGTTTTATTTCAATCGGTTTGTAAATAAAACCGTTATTACATTTTGAAGGAGATTGTTCGTCAAAATTGCTACAAATAACTGTTTTATTGAATTAGCTGAAACTTTATTTTCCAATACAGGTATAAATATTGCTTCTACAATATTATTATTAAAAAAAATAAGGAGATTATTGAATTAATAATTATGTACTACAAGCAGGCAAAACGCTACCACGACGCTAATACATATACATTTCAGTAATTTATTTTCTTCATAGTCCATTTGATTTTGTATGTAACGTTTTATACTATAAAAGTTAAAATATACTTCAAAGAAATACAGATATAAATAAATACCTGTGATTTCCTCGCAAGTTCTTCAAAGGCTTTAGCTGCTAACTCAGCAGCCGCGTCTTCAGTGTTTATATTGTCAAATTTAACTATCGCCCTGTTGGTCATGTCCAAAGCAGATTCGGTAGCACAAGTAACCAACCTACTGGTTTCTGTTTGAAAGTACATAATACTTACATACATAGTACATTATATTCTTTTTTATTTTAAGTATGCCATCCTAACATTTTTATTTTAATATGAAATATTTAAATTTTATAAATATTTAAGGAAATTTATTTATAAGGGAGAATTTAGGATAATATTTTTAATTTAAATTTATTTTTAGGTCTTGTAAGTATTAATAACAAAATTTTAAAACTCGTACTTACATTAAACGTTAATACAACATTTAAAAAACATTTTAAGTAGTTCCAATTCATTTTCACAATCATTTTCTATCAACTCTAGAAATTTGAACATCTAATGAAAAAACTTCAAAATACTTCGAGAAGCGTACAATCAAAAACGTACTAAAAATTATATATCTACAATATAGAAAAAAAGAAAAAAAAAACCAATTATGTACATTTCAAATCAATTACACTTACGTTTCTTATTAACGGCGTTCGCCTCCTCCAATTGTATTTTGAGAGAGCCCATATCCGCTTCCAGTATAGTGTTTTGTTGCAACAAGTCCTGTAATTCACACTCAGCGTTCAATCGCTCGTTTTCCGTGTGCTCTAATCTAGCCTCAAGCAACTATATGACCATCATAGAAATATACTTAACGTAACATAACGCCGGCGAAGAGGTCCAAAGCGTAAAATATATAGACCACATGAAGGTATCCGCATGCAGAGCAGTAGATGCAGAGCGTTGGAAATAAAAACATGCCATTAGATATCATGCTAGTTTATACGTAAGTTAAGATCATCAAGTTTATTCAGGTACGAAAAGCATCGACACTTAAATGACAAAAGGTTTATTGAAATAAGAAATTACAGATCAAAGTTATAACATTTATAAGCGTATAGTATAAGGAACAAATGTTTTTTTCCATAATTATCGCGATGTCAGCAATGTTCTTACAGTAAACCACCACCAGAACCCCGAGTTAGTCTAACCTGAGCCTCAGTATTTTTTTCAGATAATGCAACTTTAAGTTCATCTATTTCTTTAGCTTTACACTGCTCAAGGTCTGATATTTGAGCTTTTAAGTCCGCTATTATTGATTCCGAATCATTTAACTCCTTTTCCTTTTCTGTTACAATTTTTTTTAATTCTTCTTCATTTTGTTGTATTCTGTCATGTAATGATTGTACTTGGACATCTCTATCAGCAGCTAACTGAGTACATTTGTCCGTTAAATCAGCTATTTCTTGTTTTAAATTATATTCTATATAGTTTTTCTCTTTGGTGGTGACCTCTACGTCATCATTTAATTTCATTTGTACACTTCGTAATTCATCTACTGTATGCTCAAGATCCTACCAAAATATAGTTATTTTATAAATTTCACTAAAACATTAACAAATCATGTCACAGATAAATTCTAAGAAATTCTACTAAAACAAACCTGTTTATTTATAAGTAAAGTATCCCTTTCAGTGCATAGTCCGTCTTTCAAGTCAGTAATTTCTTTAATACTTTGCTTAAGCTTTTCCGCTTCAAGATTGTTTGCTGATATCGTTGACTCATATGTAGTTATTAAAGCTTCATGTTGCTCTTCTAAACTTGTAAGTACATTTTGAGCGGTTTCCAAGTTTTCTCTAGATTCTTGCAATTGCTCCGTTAAAATTCTAACGTTTTCTTTTAACTTTTCGAATTCCAATGTAAGAGATTTTATTTCATATCCTTTTTCTGTGCATATATTATTTAAATCTTGCAACATTTGTTCTTTCGAACATATAGCATTTTGCAACTCAGATATAATTGATGATAAGTCTTTGACTTCATTTGTTTTATCATTAATTAATTTTTCATCGTTATTTTTGATACTTTCTATCTGATCTTGCAAGAGCATTAGCGTATCTAAGGCTTCTTTTAGTTCAGAATCTTTCTCACTCAAAACACTATCAAATTCTTGAGTTTTCAAAGAAAACTCCTCATTTAACTGGTTACATTTCGTTTCAAAATTACTTTGCGCGTCAGTTAATTTCACTTGAAAAGATTCTAAATCAGCTTTCAAATTATTAGTATAATGGATTTGCTCCTAATAAAAATAAACCTTTTATCAATACTACACATACAAATAAAATTAGTAAGGCAATACACAAATATAATCATAGTAAGCCCAATGTCATCAGATAAATAATTGTTACTCACAGAATCATCTTTAAATGTATATCGGAAGCATCAAAACTTAAATTCTTTTTTAAAATAGCTTTTGTTAATCACATACCGAGGAGCATACACAATTAAATTATTCTATAATAAAAATGCTTTATTTACATTATCATGCATTAGAATTTAACATTCAAGGCAAAAACAATTGAAAATTACTAACCTCTCTTTCCTGTTGATATTTCTGTTTAAGTTCTAACAATTCCTTTAGCACTTCTTCCTTTTGTTCCAGAGCTTTCTTATACTCATCCCCGCTTTTTTGCCTTAAAACTATTAATTCCTCCTTAGCTCTATTTAATTCTGAGTCCTTTTCATTCATTTCTTGTTTCAACCTGTCAATATTTTCTGTTGCTTCTTTCAATTCGTTGGAAATTATCGTTAGTTTTTCTTCTTGTTCCGTTGTTGCCGTTTTATGTTCAATTTCTAGGGCTTCCATTGAAGCTTTTAGCGCCTCTAGCTCAGCCTCTTTTTGCCTAGATTGTTCTAATTCAGTTCTAAGATTAGTCAGTTCTGTTTTGTAGGCTTCGACTTCTTCACTTGATGATGCACTTTGTTGAAGTAGTTCAACGTCTCTATACAAACAATTATATATTTTATTAACTAGCCAAAACGTCTGGTGCGCAAACATTTAAAAAATATCAGTTTAAAAAAGTAAGTTTCAAATTAAATTTTAAAAATAAATTATTACAAAATTCTGTTAATGTTGTCCAATGAACTCCAATGAATGAAATTAATTGAATAAGTATAAAATAGTATATTATTCTATGTAAAAATAAATCTCCAGACTGTTCTATAATATAACGTTTAATAATGTATTAATACTGCAGATATTATTATATGCTTAACAATAAAAATACATACTACGGTTACACTTTCAATGTGTATATTTCAATAAAAGTTTAAATATAATAAAAACACAAATAAAATAATACTTCATTCTGTCATTCAATTGCTGTTGAAGCATTGTCTTGGCGTTTTCGTGCTGTGCGGCGGCTGCTCGCAGATTAGCGGAGAGTTTGTCCACTTCCGCTTTCTACATCAACATTTATTAGTGTTAATTATTTACTAGCTATTCCTGCGATTTTACTTGAGAAAGTAAATTGAAATATTTCAATTATTTTTATTTACGAACTTATTGAAATTTATGGACTACTGTACTGTTTGTTTATAAAACATACTGGTATAGATGTCTTAAATTACTTCGAAATTGTAGAAGGAAAAATCTTGACATTACTTTATCTCTCTATCAACATCGGTAAATGGTAGGTGTGAAGCAAAATTTTGTAGCAACTACCAAAGTTTAAATGCCGCGGGATGTTGGCCAGAATTGACTTAATTCAAAATCTTACTAAAGAAGCTATACTTTTTTAACATCTCTCGAACCTGTCTAATTAAGGTAATGTGTTCTTCTCGTAGCTGTGTGTACGCTCCTTTTAATTTTTGGAATTTTTCGTCTAACACTTTAGCTCTCTCTTCAGTTTGACTTAGTTTTCCTAGAATAAATATAAATTATTAAATAAAAAATAACGTGAGATCGTCGTGGCGCAGCGATAAATCGTCTGACTGGAAAAGGGTATTGGATTTCCACTCGGGAAATGAATTGTTTTCATTTATAGTCACTTTAGTAACAATATAGAGCGCGACGTAGAGTTTCTACCACTAATCACACAAAATTTCGAAAACTGGCTTAATATATTGTCTTAACTCTATGTTATACACCTACAGCAGAGGCCAACCGTACTATATCCAGAAAAAAGCATGAAGCTAAACCATATCTTACTTTTGATTTCTGGCGTTTCAACTGACAAGATTTCGGCTTTTTGTTTTTCTTCTTCGAGTTCATACTGAAACAAGCAAAATTATAAGATTTATTTGTATCCTATATCTTATAAAACAAAGTCGCTTGTCGTGTCTGTCTGAACTTTCTAACTCTTCTTCTTCTAAACCACCCAACGGATTTTGATGCGGTTTTCACCATTAGGTCCAGTATTTCTCAGGAAAGGTTTATATATACTTTATTATTAGTACATTCTTAAGTAAGTTAACATAAATAAGATAAATGGGTATAAAGTCCTACCCGTTGATACACTTTCGCGCATGCGCTGCTTTAATGGTAAGAACTACATGAAAAAAAATATACTGGAGTATTGTTCCTCTTAATGAGATCTAAAAAAAGTCCGCGACAGCATATTCGTATCTTTTAAGAATAAAGTGTAGTGATCATATTTCTGTCTAATATATATATATAGGATATTTTTCCATAATGGTATTAATCCTTATCCTTTAAAATACTTTATTAATTTTCTACGTTAAACGAAGATAAAATTTGCTTTTTACACTATTTCGAAATTGCGTATAGTTTTAGAGAAAAACGCATTTAATTGTTGACACATCACGCCGTTGACACATCAGCTATGTTTCACTTATCCCTTACTTTCAGCATATAAATAAGTATATTAGTTACGTTGGTCATTTAATATAGATCAAAACTGTCTTTTACTGTTTTTCATTTTAATAAGTATTTTAGAAGTTGTTACAATATCAATAAATCCTTGCTGCGAAACGGCTCGCCACTCGCCATTCGTCCTTTCGCCCCCCGCGACGTTTTGCGTCCGCCGGGCCCGCCTACCTTACACGCATCGGTGGTTCAGTTGTAAAATGCTCGGATGCCACGCGGCCGGCCCGGGTTCGATTCCCGGCCGATGCATTCTATTTAATTTTTCAGGGACAGAGTACCCTCTTCCCTACCCAACCGGTGTCGCTGTAAAAGCCAATGGGGCTAACAGCATTAACCGTCAGAGAACCAAGGCCTTGATGTCGTTCGGAGCTACTACTGGCAAAGTAAATTTAGAAGTGATTGCACGTACAGTGGTGCAGTGGCACATTGTTTGACTGTAAATGCGACGGACGGACGGTGGGTTCGATTTCCACTCGAAGGAAATAATTATTTTCATTTGTTCGTTCTGGTAACAATACAAGTGTCTTCTATACACAATGTGTCCTAATATTGTGCTGGTGGTGGTATATGATGATACAGCGTGAAGTAAAAAATTATATGAGACTATTCCTAATTTCTTTACTTACCTTCGCCGCTTGCAACTGTGATTCCATTCTCATATAATTTTCTTGCATAGATCCTATCATTGTGTTCCGTTCTTGTGTTACATGCGACACTGTTGATCTGAGGGAGAGCGCAAAATACATACATACATATATAATAATATATATATATATATATATAAATCCTTTTTGAATAGATTCACATTTGAAATTATAGAATTATAGAATATTCATTTAGAAATATATAATTGTATACAGGATATTTTTTTTCTCATTTAAAGATATCAAATCCGTTGTCATAAAAACGATATAATATAAAGAAAATATGTATTTTTTAATAAGTTCAGTGACTGAGACAAAAAATCGAACATAGACATATTACTTTCAACACATACCTCATCCTTTTCAACTCGTTCTGTAAGTGTTCAATGAGCCTGTCTCGCTCCAGAATGGGGTCGGGTATGGGGGAGGGCGTGGTGCGCGTGTCCATGTCCAGGTGATCTGGGGTAGTCGCCTATACGTGTAAAACAAGAATTTCATGTTTAGTATAGATATATTACTATTACAATAATAATTAAGTACGATCTACGAGTCCTACGAGTATCTCAGCTAACCTAACTTCAGGACAATATTCACGTATATATATTTTTTAAATCTATATAAAGTTTCTAAATAAGTATTTTTCTTTCCTAGTGTGGAATGACACTTTATAAATGTAAAAAAATAACACACACAAATATTTTACATTAACACTTAAGTAGCAATCTGATCTGTGTCCTATTTAAATATAATAAATATGTTACATTTTTTTTAAATCAGTAATGCTACAGATTATCTTTTTACATGTAAAAGATCCAATCTCCGCCCGAATATTAGATATTAGGAGACTGGATCACCGTACTTTATTTGCACTACGCTACGATGAATTATAACTATACTATACTAAAATAATAAAAAAAAACGTAATACCTGACTCATAGTGTCTGAAGTGTCGATCAACGAGCCCACTGCATCAGGCTCGTCGGGCGGCGGTTTCGGGATTGATACTACCGGCGTCACATATGTACCGAAATCACTCTGTAAAAGCAAAGATATTTGTTATATCATTAAAAACATTTGAATTTTTTTTGCACTTCACGTATAATTCAAATTAATAATTTTTGAATACATATTTGTGTTCGAATTTCAATAGACCATTAAGAAATGGTATATAAACGGTATGCTTTGGAATCGGTTGGTAGCGTTCCAATAGGTGTGTACTGAGAGAGAGAGAGAGACCCTGGATTTCTACATTCTTTCTAATTGCTTTTCAAGAAATAAACCTATAAGCGAAATTACATACAAAGTATTAATTTGTTAAATTTTACCTGTAACAAGAAATTAGGTGGATCGGAGGGCAGTATGGGCAATGTGAGCAAGTTTCTGTAATACTGCAGACTGCTCGCATGCTTGTAAAATGAACTCAGCTGTTTGAACTGCACCCGAAACCTAAATTAATTTGTAGGATTAGAAATTTCAATAACAAATGATAATCAAACTTTTCTTTACAATGATATACTAAGAAGTACAACTAAAAAATATATTTTCGCCAATATAAATTCTCTATTAAACTGTGTAACCCAGTGTTAAGTCATGTCGTTCATAGAACAAAAACTTTTAATAACTTTTTTGCCGCCGTTGCAAGTGAAATCTATTTTAAATATAATCATTCGGCTGTGTCGGAATTAAACCTACTACAATCACGTGCCCAGTGAGAGTGACCCATTGACCAATTGCGGCACGAGAAAGACACCTAAGAGCAGGTATGAACAATTTAATATAGAATACTAAATCGTATTTTAAGAAAAAGCATAAAGTTCTGTATTTTAAAAATAGACATTAATCATTTTATTTAATAATCAAGGCATATAATAATCGAGGAAATAATAAATTATGATGTTTTTACTCATATTTATATAATTGTCATAAAATTTATTTACGCAGCTGAAGTTTAATGCCGATTCAATTAAAATTGAATATTGTTAATACTTTAGCGTTCACTGAAAGGTTTCCATGAGTACCTTCAATTATCCCCACCCTTGCCTACTATTACATCATACAATGTAGAAAATTTTATTATTTATTCGAACAGAATATTAAATAAAACGAATATTTGTACTATATTTCCCCATAATATATTTTCATTTATGCAACAAAAATAAAAATCTTTAAATATGTGATATTATATTTTTATTTCATCTATAGTTAGTAGGTAAACCCGCTGGAATAGTAGTTCCCAATATAGTTTTTAATTCATCCCCCAATCAGGGATCGAACCCAAAACCATCACATTTACAGACAGACGCTTTCCCACTGTATTAGTCAGTTACTTGACTGTATTTAAATTTATACTAAGATTATAAAGCTAAATAGCTCGTTTACATTAACGCGCTAATCTCAGGAACTACTGGTTCCAATTAAAACGTCAAGTTCGTTTTGGATAGTTCATTTATTGAAGAAAGTTATAAGTATGAAGTGTATATAACATCACGTTGAACATCATGATATAACTCGTTACACCTGCGGTCATTAAATATCTTACACAACTCTTAATATATTTTTTGCGTTGTTTTGAAGCAAGTCGTGGCGCAGCGTGCGACTGAAAACACGACAGGTTACGGATTCAATTCCCATTCGAAACAATGTAATATTTAATATTTTCATTTCCTCTTAATTACTTCCATATAATGACAGTGTTAGTCCCCCTCACCTCTCCCTGTGCCCCGCCAGCACGTCAGGCGGCAAGGCGGCGTGCAGTCGGAACAGCAGGCGCACGTTGCAGTCGTATATCTGCGACGCGTCCTGCGCGCACGGTATGAGCGCCGCCAGCCGACATTGACCGCTCGCTGTCATTGAGTTGGCGCGGGCGTTGCCCAAACTATCAAACACTGGAAATGTTTTATATATTATTACCTCATACTTAAAATACTAACTGTAACCGTAATTAAGTTAAACGCTTAAGTTCCTTACGAACCGCCAAAATTTTGAGACTTAAAACATATATTGCGTGTTGAGTGACGAAACTCAGCGCCATGCTTGGTAGTCTTAACAGAGTGGTGAAATATAAATAATTAATTTCCCTAGTGCCAGTGGGAATTGAACTCCCGACCGCCGCATTCACAGTCGCACGTTATCTAACAACGGTGTCTAGTCTATTTTCTTTTCAATTTATGCCTAATATAGTCGGGCAGAGAGAACACAATGTTAAGACATTCCGTTCTCTATCTCAACATATTATTTAAGTTGAATAACCCGTAATTACTGGCACGAGGCCCTTAAAACATATATACAAATTTAATAATTTACATTTACTTTAAGGCTACACACGCGTACTGAACACGCGTCAAAAGATTACATATGTAATCCTTTTGTACGTTATCATACAAATCGATAGTCCCTATTTTTAGTTTTATTGCTTTTTGAAACTACTAAAAAGTGATCATTTTGTTTCAAAATTTCAAAAAAAATAGTTAAATATGCGTATTTTAAACGTGTATGTAAACGAAAACTATCCTTGTTAGTGGTTCAAAACAGCAATTAAAAATACTTAAAATTTTCACTTTTGATATTTTACCTAGGGACCGTCGAAATAGTCTAACAAAATCCATATAAAAGAATCATTTATTACCTGCTGCTTGTAAACTTAGTATATCATCCATATAGTCAAACAATTCCACGCACAATTGAAAACTGAAAAAAATTGAATTCAGTCAAATTTTTTTAATATTTACGAAGAAAATCTGTACTACAGTTACAAATTTAACGAGTTTGTTTGATTGTACAAGCTAATTTCAAGAACTAGTTATATAGTTTTTTTGGGTTGGATAATCTATTTATCAAGAAAGGTTATTTTTTGGAAGGTATTGCATTCTGAAGGCATTGTGTATTGCGACACCAGAGTGAAAAAAATTAAATATTTAATATTTAACATTTCCTCGAGTGAAAATCGAACCAACAGCCCGACGCGTATACGATCACACGCTTCCCGAGCCCGTGCACCATAACTGGGCGCAAAGGCTATATTGCATCACATTTATCATTTTGATATACCAACTGTACCTCGGGCCCTTAGAATGTGTCGTGCGTGTCAAGAGTCATAAAAATGATGTAGTTTCTTAAGTATGATCCTTAAACCTTATTCATTATGGCATGAGATACAATACGAATAAAAATTCTGTTTCCCAAACAATTATGTATTTTTTTCAAATAAATTTAAAATAAGTTTTACGCTGTATCCCGCTGTATACAGCTAGGGTAGGCAGAGATAACCTAGTGTAAAGGCACTGTGTTACCCACTTTCTGTAGAATTTTTCGAGGCCGCCGAGCTTTTTGCCTTGATACGATACTTTATCAGTATAAAATATACTCACTAATTATTAACGTCGTTCTCAGCTATGTTGTCTAACTCGTCAGCCGTCAGTTGCATGTTGCCGGGTATTCGAGGATTTCTCGCGTGAAACGTTAATTTCGTTACCAATAAGTTGCAGTATAAGTGGATTAGGCGTCCATAGCCTTCACGAAGGTGCACCTGCGGCGAGAAAATTAGCATTAACGGGTCAATTGTGAACTAATCGAAATCAAATTAACTAGACTTTATAGGCTTCTCTATGTAAAACGTATGAAAGTATGATAATACAATGTTACTTAAAAAATATCTATAAAAAGATAATGTCGTTAAAACAATTCTAAACAGTTTACTGCTCTTGTATCGGCGTGTTTATTTGGTAGGAAAATATTATTACCTTTCTAATAATATTTTTCAAAGGAACCTGAAAAATTCTGATCTGGAAACGTAATTAAATACAAAAACGAATTGTACCCATAATTTGCCAAGTTCCTTGATCATGCCGATATGCCGCTGCGAGTCATCGAGGCACGCCGCGTGACCTTCGCGGAGCAGCTTGTGCGTCACGTGGCAGAACTTCCATGCCACGATCCTGTCGTCTTGTAACGGCTGACGGATGGCCACCATCTAATGGAAGATAGGTTTAAAGTAACTTTAACATTGAAAGAAATACATAAGTACATTATACACATATAGCTAAAAAAAGTAAACCATTGTGACGCAGTGGGAGAGCGTGACTCTAAATGCGGGAAAAAGATTTATATTTAAATTGTTTGTATGCATGTTAATGACAAAACATTGAGAACCGCCACTATGCACACAATATCTCGAACCAGGACTAAATATGAATAACGAAATATTTTGACACTAAGAGATCTTTCTCCCTAGCCTGCCACAACAACTAAGTATGATATTATTTTTCGTAAATTCACAATTATTTTTCGTAAATTAAAATAATATTCAATGGTATAAGTATTGATTTTTTATAGACCTTAAAAAAACTTAAATGTTTAAAAATGTATTATTTTATATTAATATTAGCTTCCAAATTAATTCTTTGTCATAAAATTATAGTGAAATAATATTTATAATTTCGGATTACCCAATATGTGATCGCACTCTGCTCCCGGAAAGTCCCAATAATGGTGCTTCGTACATGTTTCTCTTTGACTGGCGTTTCGATCGCATTTATGGCCTTTTGAATTGCTAATGTCTGCAAATAATGGAAATATAGGTAAATGAATCAAATAATGTTGTGTGGAAATATATTTTTTTTATTAAACTAACACCCATGCCTGAACTTGAAACTCACAAAAAAAATGCCTTGTAATTATGCAATAAAACCTAGCGAACATTTAAAATATATTATTCGGTAATCCCATTTAAAAATATTAATCGTCTTGGAAATAAGAAGAGAAAAATATAAGCAATAATCGTTTAATAAATTATTTTTCCACAATGGCTATCAGACAAACAACAT
Organism: Heliconius nattereri; assembly: GCA_013403645.1. Classification (NCBI taxonomy): domain Eukaryota; kingdom Metazoa; phylum Arthropoda; class Insecta; order Lepidoptera; family Nymphalidae; genus Heliconius; species Heliconius nattereri. Next base: position 3,919,311 of record JAAIXI010000247.1, on the reverse strand, counting down.
TCTCAAAGTCAAGTTCAATACATTCACGTTTGATTTTAGACCGTGACACATCGCCTGCGTGTACCTCCTTCAAAAGAGAAATAAGAGGAAGATATTAAATCTAAAACGGGATAAACCTAAACACGCCCATGAACCAAGCATGTTCGAATGGAAACAAAAATATAAAACGTATATTTTCGCCGCGTTGAGCGCGCTCTGTATTTTTGGAGCAAGATTATGTGTTTGTAAACAGAACCGTTGTTCATTGACCTGACGTCGTAGCGTAGTACTAACAACGAAAGTAAAAAAGTATGATGTAGTCCACTAATTAACTTATTATGTAATTTTATGAAAAGCTATTTATACAGCATTTTTTCAACACCAGTTTTAAATACAATCATTATTTATTTTAAACATTTACATAATATAAGTATTGTAATAAAAACTAAGAACGATCCTATAATCAAATCTACAGCTACTTTAGGGCGACCACAACTCATCGACCGTCCTACTGTAAGCATGGTAAATTCTTGTGTGTTGGTTAAATTTCTTGTTTACTAATGCCCAGCTTAGATTTTTCTTTTAGCAGCACTATAGTTACTATATTGAAAATATTTTTTAAGCAGACAGAAAAGAATCAGTTTGGAGATTTAATAATTAAAAATACTGATTTTCTTCACCTAGATTTCAACATACATTTTTACATGTTAGTAATTAAAATGCTGATGTGTTTCTGAGAATATTCCTTCTACTTAAATTCCTAACATTGCTCTCGAGGTGAGTGGACAATGACGTCAACGTTCACGTGTTTATTATGTACTTGTTAGTTGTCATGATTAAACACGAGCTTTGCTAAGGGCTGCCCCAGTGACATAATTTGTTGTTTAACTTAACATAATAGTAACCTAAAAGTAGTAACCTTGTTCTACTTTTATAATGAACTGTAATAATTAATTGTTATAATACAAAATATAGTATATTGAGTTTTGCTATAAAATTATTTCTTATGTATAGCATAATTATGGTTAACGAGAAGGCCTGTTATGCACTGACGCATAGCTGCATCCACTGGAGTGCAAGTGATTTGTGCAAAGAGTAGTTTATTAAACAGATTGTTTATAAACAGACGATAATAAGCAGAAAGCTACGCAAACTTAAATTCTTTCATAATTTATTGCTGTCTATTTGTGACTAAAAGATGACTGCTGAATTTTATTTGTACATATAAATCACTAAAACTCTTCAGCATTTAATTTTGTTCCGTAGAAAAACTTCTAAAATGTATTATTACAACTCACATATTAGAAGTGTAAATGATATTAATGAGCCTCTCACTCGCCACGTGGAAAAGACCCTCGACCATAAAAAACCTACTTGATCACCTACCTACATTCGTCTCTCAAATATTGCATCATAAAAAAATCTAGATTGTATATGTTGAACTAATTATAACCATACGCGATATAACCATGTATTACTTTGAAGAAATTATTAATATGCCCGCCGTACAAAATGTTATTTGTAAGTCGAAGGAAAATTTTATCATCGGTGAATAAATAGTAAGTATATTATATTCTTAAGGATAGTATATCATTCTATATCTATTCATATTATAAAAATTATAACTGGTCGCTAGATATATGATATATGAGCAAAATATATAATTGGAGGCATTTATCAATGGCATGGAGCCCAAAGCAATGATTTAAAAAAATGACTGTTTGTCTGTATGTATGTTTGCCTATGCGTTTGAGCACGCTAATCTCAGAAACAGCTTAACCATTTTACATGTAATTTGTGTAAATAGTAGTGTTACTATAATTTGCTAAACTTCCCTCAACATTTAATGTTTGTTTTAAAAATAAAGCATGTAGTCGACAAAAAAGCTACAGTTTTTTTGTTGAAATTCAACTGACACTTTTAATTGAAATGTAAATTAATAGATAGATTTCAATCATTAAAATAATAACGTTATTAGGACATGAAAGTAATACGAAGCGGTTCGTTAGTTATAATAAATGATGGAAAGTGGAAATAGTCATTATTTGTGAACTTACCAGCTGATGGAAACGTTTATCTGCAGGATTGGCCATAGCAAGGTGTTAGTGCGACACGAGCTCAGCATGCATTAGTAAGTGATGTGCCGGGCTGAAATGAGACGTGGCAGGCAAAGTTAGAGTATGAGGGGAAGTCGTGAGAAATAAAAATTCGCAGACTAAGTTAATATGTTATGGGAATTTTTAAAAAGCATTCACTGAATCCTGTTACAGGCACTTATTTTCTAATATCTATTGTCATATTCAAAGGAAATATATAAAAGTGAATTACATGCATATTATACAGCTGAATTATATTTGTTTTATTTAAAAGTTATGATTAAAAGTGAATATACATATGTGATTTAAATATGAAAATGAATGAGAAAAAGAATATTAGAATATTTTATTTAGGCTGTGTATTCATACATGAGAAAATGTTACCTGTAACAAAAAAAAGAGTGATTACAATTTAACAAAGAAATTCTATTAAAACTATTAATAAATTATGAATTATTCTAGTAATTATATATTGCGAGCATAAGAATAATTAATTCAGTAGGCAAACGCTTACGGGCGTACGGTTTCATGAACATCTATTTTAGTTTAAGTACAATGAACATAATAATTATAATACCAATACGTTAGTAGGCTACACTGTTATGTAAATAACGGTTGCTTATCTTATATTACTGTTTTATTAATGTCAAACATGTTAAATAATCATTATATATTTTTTTAGCTTCACACTGCAAGAAACTCCATTTGTCTCCATTTTCCATTTTTCGAATTCTCGAGGCATAGTGACTTGAAAGGCGTAACTCAGCACCCCGCTTTGCCTCGACACCAGAGCGAATAAATGAACATAATGAATATTAAATAATTCATTTTCTCGAGAGGGAATTAAACTCACACCCTGTCGCATTTACAGTCCCACGATTGGCGTCTTAATTATAACAAATTTGTAATTTAACATTAAAAAATCTTGTAGTCAATATACTTAATGTTATACTATCGATACAATCTGTTAAAACGAATGGTGTAGATTGCACATAATTAAGGCACCTGTGTAATTTTGTCCTCGCTCATTTTGACGAGAAAAAGGAATTATCTTTGATAATCTCCACCTTTTTGAACTGTAAGCCGAGAAGACAGATTTTTAGACATTAGTACTACTTATACAGGCTGCTAGAAAGTAATGCTGCTACAAAATACAGTGGGTATTACGTTAGGACAATCTTAAAATATTTTATGAACCAAAATTAATATAGAGGTAAAGATACTATAAATGATATGAAATTTACAAAATGATACGTAAAATGATACTATAACAAAAATAACAGCCGGCGAACACAGAATTGATATGAGCCAGTAAATCCGGAAACGGTAAATAACGATCTCATCCGTAGGCCGAGACCATAAATGTACGTTATAGTATAGGTAGGTACATATACATACCTTGCTTTCATATAATATATGTATGTATACTAAAATATAATTCGTAGTTCGTACGTACAATTTTAAATTATCTTACTATTTATTATTAGCTTAAAATTTAAAATAGCCTTAAATTAACATATTTGGAGAAAGAGAAAACTACAGTGTCGATTTCCTCCACTCGAATAACGATCAAGCTTTTCGTACAAATAAATAGAAATTATTTCAAAAATATTTTACTTAAATAAATCAAGAACTTTAATACACGGTACGATTTAAATGTATCGAGCGAAAAATCAATTCGGTATATCATTTGGTTAATTAAAAACTTCTGCGAAATTCATTGTAAAAAAAATTATATTAAATACATTTATATTCTAATATTCACCACAATTTATATATATATACGTGTGTGTGTGTGTGTGTGTATATATATATATATATACACACACACACACACACACACACAAACTAGATACCCAAACGCGGCTTCACCGCTTATAGCTGTTATATTATAGCCAACTATATGTTATTCTAATGTATAAGCTATGTCATTATAAAGTTTCACCTAAATTTGTTCAGTAATTTTTGCATGAAAGTGAAACAAACATACATCTTTTCTTCCTTTCATCCTTACAAACTTCCACATTTTATTATACTATTTTATAATATTTTACCACATTATATTATTTTATAATATTAGTAAGATTATAATTTATACTACATTTTTAAATGTGTTAATTGCGTATTAGTTATTATCATTTATATTGTGCGTTTAGTTGTAATCTTTTTTCCATTGAGCCATTGTGTTTTAAAGATATTGTCTTACTAATGATTTCTTCATTTCCCATAGCACGTAACATTTAATTTAAAAACACATTGTTTCTTACTATATTACCTGCTATTGTTTTCGTACATACAAAAGTAAAGGAACAGTTAAGAGTGGCTAATATTAGCAATCATCTTAAGTTTTTAGTGATTATTTAATAAATAATCATATACAATAATTTATAAAAATTCAATTATTACTAAATAGGTAAGTATTTTAAAGGTATCTTTTCTAACATAGGTATATTAACTAGAAAAACTGTCAATAGAAGATTTAATTTGAATCCTGCACATAGCAATAAAGGCAGGGAATCTAGTGTTAAGACACTGTGCAATTAAATAACTAACTTATGTACCTACTCCATAAAATTTTTAAAAAAATTTTCTTATAACAACAATGCTTTATATCTAATGTAGCTAATACAAAATATTCAATAAATAAAGGCATAAAAAGAGTCTGTCATAATAAAGTTGACGTGCAAAAAGTGGCCACTTCACGCACTGATTGCTCTCATGTTATCAGTGTTACGTACCTTTTGCCTGTAGCTGCCTGCAGGTTGTAATAGCAAATAAATACAAAAGTCATAAGCTTCACACTGTATCCCGCACACTGCAGGGTAGACAGAGGAAAGCTTTGTGTTAAGACACTCCGTTCCCCACATTCCGCCAAATTCAGGAGGCATTGCTTGTTGAGTGGCGGAACTCAACGCCGCGCTTTATCTCGACACCAGAGCAAAGAAATTGAAAATATAAATTTAATGAAATATTTCATACGAGTGTGTGAAAAACAAGAAAGCCATGCAACGGCAAATTATGCGTAACGCCGATAACGGAACATGTTACGTTTTTTCGTTGGTTGATAACGCTATAACTTTATCTATTTTATTCTAGTTTTTTTTACAATATTAACAAGATTTCACTTCTAAAAACAATGCCGCATATATAGAATTATCGCATATTGTGCCTTTTATCTGTGATATTATAAGCAAATATATGAGGTACGTACAACATAACGCAAAAGTAGTTTTTTTTAACGTAGCGGATTTTTTTATGTTTTTTATTTTTCTTTCTTAAGTGTGGAATAACAATTTAAAAACCATTTTGTCTTTTAGCTCAAGAAACTCACTGAATTTGAATAATTTATCAGTTCAAGCGTTGTGCTCTAGTTCTAGTAGACCATGCACGGGACGCGCTGCGATCGCGGAAGAGGACGTAAACGGTGATTGCCCTCGGGCTATTTCCTATGTTTGCCAGCGGGGCAGCAACTAATATGAAAAATACCTAAAGTTGTATTTTAGTAGTATAATAAAAATAATCGGGATCTCTCAATTTGGACGAAATACCTGCATTATGCGGGAGACGCATGAACAAAAAAAACTTGATTCATTACAATTAGCTAAGTGAAGTCAAAGCGATTTTTTTCTCTTTTAATTATTTCTTTCAGCAGATATATAAAAATATTGAACAGAACATTGTTACTACATTACTAAACGGGAACGGAGTGTCTTAGCACTTGGTTCTCTCTGAATGCCCTGCTAAGTGCGGGATACAGCGTGAAGCTGATCTCATTTTTTTTAATTAAATGCAATATGCTTTACGTTACAATTACAAAAATAAAGCAAACGGAAAGGCGATGGAAAGTCGATGATAGTTGGAAACTTGGACGAGAAAACTACGTACCTATTTACATAGTGATACTAACAAATCACCAGTAATAGTTACGTATATACTTTCTTTTAACCGTGGGAATACTACACTACGAGCAAGGTCGGAAACCTTACGCGAATGATGTTAAACCATTTTACAAAATTGGGTTCAATCTCGGTCTAACATGGAATAATAGGTGTTCTTTAAAATGTATATTCTTCATCTTTCTTTCATGAGGAATCGTTACGCATAGTCAGGAAAACCATACTCCGTTGTTCTCTTTCCGCCTGAATTCAAGACATTGTGTGTTGAACAAAGAAATTCAAAATTATTTATTCCCTCGAGGGGATCGAACCTACAAACACGTTTCAGGCCCTGTTTCATTATATATTGCACATATTCATTATTTGCTAGTAATCTATTAGTACTAAGTTATTAATATATATTTTTTAAATATTATTATATCAACATTACAAATAACAAACAATACCGAGTTTTCTTAGTAGAAACATTATGATAATATTATTTTTGAAAAAGATAACTTTTAAACATATATTATATTTCTTTTTCTTATCAGTTATTATCTTAGCAATTTCCTGCTTTACTTATAGTTATTAGTATGCATTAGTCACATAGAAGGGCCTAAAAAAAGTCATAATGTATTGTCTTAGTAAGTACTGTTTTAGCAAGTAGTTCACTGAACTTTATAATTTTATTATTTATTTATAATTCCTATTACTTTTTACAAGGCCATATATGAGCAGACTCTCCCCCACCACTAAATATAACTTACTAGCGCCAAATGTATGCTCATATTTTATTTCATTACGTATCTATCTAATATCGTTAGTTGTCTAGTATCGTTTCGTGGCTATAAAGAGGATATTGTTATATTATGTATTATAGGAGAGGCAATAGGACACTCCGTTCTCTTATCGCTCGTTGAGACATAATAAAAATATTATAATTACATATGTTGTAGATGATAGATGAATACCTAAGCGAACTTACATAAGAATCATTTGTCACACTGACTCACGCGCAGGTGAGACTCGGAGTAAAGCAGGCGTTTAGATTATAACGTTTTAATATAAAATATATTTTAATTGTAATTTAGATAACTGATATCATTCGTTATATGCTTGTCATATTATACTTTTGATGCGTTACTATAATTTTATTTTATATTTTAATATATAATATATTTTTATCAGCTTATCCCGCTGTATCCCGTACACTGTACATGTACACTTTATTTTAATATAAGTTTTGGTTAATATTAAACAAAAGAGGGCATTGTTCTTATTTATTTACAAAATACAATTGAGTAGATAATTATTCTATACTATTGAAAACAATTGAATTTAACGTCATCGTTTAGTACATTAGTAATGTAAAGGCCAAGAGGTCGTACGTCACACTATTCGCGACGAGGCCACCTATGTTCAATAGTCATAGCGTTTAGTAAGTTGCTGAGCTTCAATTCGTTTTATTTCCCGATATAAGATTTCCTTAGAATGAACTAATGAGCATCGTAGTTAACCGGTAATATCTTATGATTACATCATCAATATGAATTTAACACAATTTACAGCTTTTCGCTTTTCCCCGCATAGAAGGAGTAGGTGGAGGGAACCTAGGAACCTAATATTAACACAGTCTGTTTCCATTATATTGTCAGACTGAGTTAAGACGGATATCATAACTGTCCAATAAATTAATTGAACATGAAAATGTAAAAGGAACAAATATAAACCATGAAGAAGTGGGCGGAAGATAACAATCATTTAGTTTGAAGTGAACAGATTCGGAAATAAGAAATATAATTTTCAATAACATTTTTTAAAATATATATTTAAAAATTCTTTAAAAGTATACCTAGATATAGTTTTTTTTAAATATAGCTTACATTAATTACTTTTCAAGTATTAAAATAACTCGCATTGTACATCGGAATACGAACGCGGTTGACGGTCATCAACCTAACTCATTTCGCAGTTCGTTAATTTTTTATCTCATAAAGCCATTACAGACTTACCAATTTTGCAATCCAAACAAATTTGTGTATAAAAAGAAAACAAAAAACTACTTATAATAGCACTTATTTACTGTGGTGTATCGGAAAAACTGAAACTGGTAGAATCCAATAGATACGTTATCAAGTGCGTCAAGTTTTCATAACAACGTCTATAATCTAATGAACGATAACACTGCATTATCTATATTTAAAACTTCACAACTCCGCAAATATACTAGTTTGTTGTGTATGACTAATTATATTATATTTACATTTAGTGGATACATAAATGAATAAATTCCATTTTTTTTCCTTCTGATTCTCTTGTATCAGCAAAGTGCAGTTTTATATTTTTAAGTATTTATAATTACAATTTGCTATTTTTATAAGCAGATGGTGGAATTCATAATATTTTTAAATACAAACATTCCATTGCATAGCAAATGAAAGTATAAACATCCTGTTTACAATGAGACACTTCAGCTGCACCATAATATAAGCCATTATAGATTGATGGCACTGGCATCATAAAATTTAATTTAAAGTTTATATTAAAATTCAATACAAGGAAAATAAAATAACATATACTGCAGAGAGACATTTGCTTAAACTAATACAAAAATAGAATGTGGTCAAGTTTTGCATACAAATGTACAAGAATTTTAGTAAAAGGTTTCAGAATGCTTTATCCCTCATAAACAGGATAGACAGAGACAGTATTTTTTTATTATTGAGCATAGTGAGTGGAGGAGTAGAAGACAATGACAATTGTGCCGAAGCACAATTATGTTACTCAGCATTAAGTGTTACTTTTTCTTAGAAGCAATATAATATTAAAGTGAGGCTGTTGTAGCTCTGTGGGACAACATCGGATTTTTTGGATAAAATAAAACTTTATTTATTCGCTTAGCTTAAATTACTTTCAAATTATTGTAATATTTTTTGTATACAAATTATATTATTGTTTGAAAATTCTACAGAGCTATGCAATAAAACATTATGTCTCTGTTTACACATGCTGTGGCATGCATACTATTGTTTGTATGCATAGGTGGGAAGCTTTATGACGTAATACACTATTGGGACATTCACATAACTGATACTTGTAACACCTGATGACATGTATAACTACATGCTATATTGCTTTGCAAAACTTATTTCAATGGAACTTGTTCCAGTGGAATTTACTCCATATGGAAGTAAATTATTTATATTATTTAAAAATAACTATATATATATATTTCTCTGTAACTGCCTTTCCTTTAAATGATGCTTCTTATTTCCAAATTTTGTAGTATTTTATCAAGCCTATTTAAATTACTAATAATAAGCACTACACTACTATACTAACTTTGTAACCGTTAACATAAATTAATTATACTTATTTATCTACCCACCTGAAATTTTTCAAACTGTTCACGTTCAGCGTCGATACTATTTTTTTTCACTTGAAACACTCTTGGTAACGATAATGACGCCATAGGAATTGCACATGCAAAAGGATATCTACGAAATAGGATTAAGGACCGTGGATTTAGGCCGGATTAAGTAACAGATGTTGTTTATTCAAAATCTTATAATAACAAACATTTATCTTTTTATTAGAAAAGTCTGATAATCAATAATAACAACGCCAAAATTGAAAAATACTTTTACAACCATACGGCGGTATAATTAATGTAATTTGTAATAGTATTACATTCACACATCACTCAACACTAGGTACGTTAGATATCAATGAATATAGAGTGAAACTAAAATGAATGAAGTCTGAAGTGAGAAAACGTCAAGTTCATTTTTGACATATCCACGAAATAGGGATGGCTTTATAGGCAAACTATCGATAGAAGAAAGCCATTTTATATATTAAAAAAGTAATTGACAAGTAATTAACACACTCCGTTCCCCACTTTCCTCCGAAATCTGGAGTCATTGCGTGTTGAATGGCAAAACTCAATACCGCGCTTTACCTCGGACTAGAGTGAAGAAATGAAAATATATATTTCCATAAATGTTCACTTCCTCGAGTGGGGATCAAACCCACAACCAGTAGCGATTACAGTCATACTTTTTGCTCCTTCGCTACAACCAACTTCAAGTGGCCTCAACCAACATAAAGATTAAATAAGTCTCTAAGGATTATTTTTTCAAAAAGTACTGAACCAATTGCCATAAAATTAGAAGTAGATACGAGGAAGAGATGATGAAGTCTAGGGTATATTCTTACATCATACCAAATAAAAAGAAAATATCAGTACGGAAATAATTGCTCAAGTTCGAATTTAATTTAATTTCAGAACAAATTTTTAGAAGAACTACTGTTTACTCTTATTCTTGTTAAATGCATATTTTTTTCTTTGTATTCATAAAACTATTGTTAAATACAGTTCGCGAAGCTTAAACTGAGCTTTGCATTTGTGTAAAGTGTTCATAGATTATTTGATTAAGTTTTAGTTTAAAAACTGAAACTAACCTTAGAATATTATGCTATTTCTCCAAATAGAAGGATTATTAAATATGACCTATATAAATCAACTAAATAAATAATAATGTTCACGAGCAGGATAGTTTTTTTAAGCTATGATAATGTGCGATTCAATTAAATGTTTATGACAAGGACAACTGACATTTTTGTATTTCCGCGAGCCCGGTAGCGCGCGTGGTGAAATTTACAATTTATATTTCACAATAATTAAAAAGATTTTATATATAGAATTTCTTATAATACAAATATGGAATTTTTAGAATATAATGATGTTTCTGCTGAAATCAAAGGAGCAATGGTAAGTTTTTGGGCCATGATTTTGTTAAAACATGCTAATGATGTTTGTCATTGTTTTGTTTTCATATTATTTGTAGTTATTTTCAGGATTTGTTAAAATATTAACGTTAAACGATAAAATTAAACGTTATCATATTCTGGGGTTTTCCATTTCTTAAATATATGATATAAATATAATTCGAAACAAATCCTTATTTTTCGTACAGCAAATAATCTCAATCTAATACGATTTTAGGTCCCAGGCAGGTTAAAGATGACAGACCAGAATATTATATTTAAAAATAGCAAAACGGGAAAAGTAGAACAAATATCAGCTAATGAAATTGAACTTGTTAATTTTCAAAAGTTTGTTGGATCATGGGGACTGCGAGTATTTTTAAAAAACGGAACATTACACAGATACGGAGGTTTTAAAGATGGGGTAAATATAAAATGAACCATTAAAGTTAACATTACTTTTTTCATTTAATAAGTTTATGTAATGTTCTTTTAAAAGTATTCTGTTTTTTCATTTAGTTATGTATAACTCTTATAAGGTTTAAATATTCTAATGAAGTACATAAATTACTAATTTATAACTACTTTTAAGGAACAAGAGAAAGTAGCAAAGTTTTTTAAGAACAACTATCATAAGGATATGTTAGAAAAGGAGTTGTCACTGAAAGGATGGAACTGGGGGACTGCTAAGTTCAATGGAGCAGTGCTCAGCTTTAATGTTGGTTCTAACACAGCTTTTGAAATACCTCTTCATTATGTTTCTCAATGTAACACTGGCAAGAATGAAGTCACACTTGAATTTCATCAGGTAAGGACTAGGTTTTCAGATAAAACTTATTGCCTTAATTACTTATTTATGCCTATCTATATATACATATTTACAGGATGTTTTAAAAGAATAATTTATCACTATAATGTATTTTTACAACAAATTTAGTGAAGTCGCAAAGAAAAGTTCCATGTAACAACTTTCATTTAAATGTTTACTTGTGATTCCTTTACAGAATGATGATACTCCAATATCACTAATGGAAATGCGATTCCACATACCAACAAGTGAATTAGCAGGAGACATGGACGCAGTGGAGGCGTTCCATCAACAAGTTATGAACAAAGCCTCAGTTATATCTGTATCTGGAGATGCTATTGCTATCTTTAGAGAACTACAGTGTCTTACTCCGCGGTATGATTAGTTTTAACATAAATTTTTAATACTTATACTTACTAATTTAATAATTACATTAATTAGATGTATGACTGCTTGTATAGGTGATAGTAATAGGTTCAATTTTGTTCAGTGAATTGTTTTTGTATCATTGAAAAAAGTGAAGCAATTAAAGTTAAGTAACCCAACTGAGCAAGTAAGCAACTGAGTAAGTAAGGCAAACGAAAATGATCATAATTATTTCTAATATCTTTATTTCAGTGGTCGCTATGACATCAAAGTTTTCCAAACATTCTTCCAACTCCATGGTAAAACTTTTGACTACAAAATACCAATGTCAACTGTCCTCCGACTGTTCTTGCTACCGCATAAGGATACAAGGCAAATGTTCTTTGTGGTATCACTAGATCCTCCCATCAAACAGGGTCAAACAAGATATCATTATTTAGTACTTTTGTTTGGTATTGAGGAGGAAACTAGCCTAGAGTTGCCATTTACTGAGTAAGTTTAATTTTACTATACAATTTAAGATGATATAAATATAAAAATATTTACTAAAGATTGGTTTCATTGCTCTCTTATTTAAGAGAGGAGTTAAGAGACAAATATGAAGGAAAGATTAGTAAAGAACTATCGGGACCCACATATGAAGTACTTGCCAAGATTATGAAAGTTGTCATCAACAGAAGAGTAACAGGTCCTGGAGATTTCTTAGGGTGAGCTAATAAATTACATACACATTTGACAGTAAAAAAACTTTTTTATCAAGTTGATTATGCTTTCAATATTCACTGTGTTTAGTTTTTAAATCAATTAAAATGAAATGGCCACTGTTTATTATGCACAAATGTTTTGAAGCTACTTACCTCAACACAATGTTTCAAAAATTAAAAAGGTAAATGGGTAATGAAATCCTGCTATATGCGGAATACAGTAGAAAGCTAAAAAATATTATAACAATTATAATTTCTATTATTATTTTAGTCTTTTAACATGTTTTTTCAATTTTTTTCAGCCATCACAAGACACCAGCTATCGCGTGTTCGTACAAGGCAGCGGCTGGATACCTCTACCCGTTAGAAAAGGGCTTCATATATGTACACAAGCCACCGGTACATATACGTTTCGAAGAAATAGCATCTGTAAATTTTGCGAGAGGTGGCACTTCATCTACTAAGTAAAGAGATATAAACTATTTAATACATTTCCGCTTTTCTCTAATACCTTAGGGGACATTTATAATTTATGTGACAGATTTTTTTTGCCCCTCTAATGTCCTTATCATAGCTGGCAACTTGTTTGTGTAATTTGCAAATAAAATAGACTGCTCATTTGAGGCTTTAAATGTCTTTTTTTTTTTTTTTTTCGGTTTTGAGGTTAATGCTGTTAGCCTTATTGGCCTTTACAGCGACACCGGGTGGGTAAGGAAGAGGGTACTCTGTTCCTGAAAATATGCAGGCACTGTGTCCTGTGGCCTGTCGGAAAATGTCATATATCATATGGGAATATTTGTAGTAGGTAGCGTAGCGGCACCATGTCAAACTGTAATCAACAACAACAACAGTCAAAGCAACATGACAAAGTGCGCCAATAAGTTCCACCAGTAAACACACAATGTCTCGAAGTATAAAAATTACTAATCTGTCAAAAGCAAATCAACTTATGTATAATATAGAACGCAATCATTGAGAAGGACAGAAACTATTTATTACAATGTTTTCATGCAAAAGAAAAGATTAACAAGCTAAGTTTTTTGCAGGTCCTTTGATTTTGAAATAGAACTTAAATCTGGAAATGTGCACACCTTCAGCAGTATTGAAAAGGGAGAATATGATAAATTATTTGATTACATTACATCTAAGAAACTTCATGTAAAGAATACCGGCAAAAACGTGAGTGGTCAATTACTTTATTTTTTAAAATTTCATCTTGCATCAAGTATTCCCTTTCCTACTTTCCTCCCAGATTGCAGGTTGAGTGGCGAAACACAACACTCTAAGCCTTAAAAGTATAATTACGCTTTATGTAATTGTTTAGTGTAATTTGTATCTTTGTGTGCAATAAAGAATATTCTATTCTATTGGTTTTTTTCTACTATTCAAGGACAAAGCACTCTATGACGATGACTTCGGCGACTCGGACACTGAAAAAGAACCAGATGCATATCTCGCACGAGTCAAAGCTGAAGCTAAAGAACGGGATTCGGGTGACAGCGACGGCTCCGATGAAAGTACTGATGAAGACTTCAACCCAGATAAGGCTAAAGAGAGTGATGTCGCTGAGGAGTTAGTATATTACTGTAATCTATATTACTACTGTTACTACACTATTATATCTAAGTGGCATAGTTTCTAATAGTTAAACAGATGATTGTGGATCTATTTCCACGTAACTTTATTAAATAATATACAAAAAATATCAACTAAAAAAAGTAGATTTTACACTTATGTTTGTCATAACAGGGTATGCGAGAAACCAACACTCCAACCCCCACTCTCCGCTTAATTTTCGAGACTCCGTGATTATTGGAGGAACTCAACACTGCCTTTTGGTTACAAATTTGGGGTAACGAATATAATTTAGATATTGTTATTCTTCCGAATGGATATCGTGCACATAACTGTCCGTTAACAGACGTCATTGCGCCACGACGGCCACCTATCAACTATATTAGTTGGTCTATAAACCATATAGATATTTTTTTTGCTATTTTTTATTGTCATTTCAGGTATGATACTAACCCATCGTCGTCGGAGGATTCGGACGCTTCTAATGCTTCTGGGGACAGTAAAAAGGAAAAGAAGAAAGAGAAGAAACCTAAAAAGACAATAACCATTGTAAGTAGCTTACTTATTATTGTTATTTTGTATTACTTTCTCAGTGTTATCTGATTCCACTTTTTTTAACACATATACTATGTTTAATTACAATATTATACATCAAACACAAACACTAAAATTAAAAAGCATTTTCATATAAAAACATATTTATGTATTTATTTCTACTAATGGATAACAAATACTACATTTCATTTGAATTTAAGCATCTTTTATATTGTAATAGTTGATAAAGTATATAAACAGATTTAAATTACTTTGAACATTACAAATCATGCAAAAATTTAATATTTTTATACTTTTCTTTCTTACTTAAAAATAAGGAAACTGTTCTTTATTCTATTACAGTCAGAAGCACCAAGAAAACGCAAAGAAAAATCAAAGAAGCGTGAAAAAGACGCAAACGCGCCAAAACGTCCAGCGACGGCATTCATGTTATGGCTCAACGAAAACCGTAAACGCATTATGGATGATAACCCTGGTATCAAAGTAACTGATGTCGCTAAGAGGGGCGGGGAGCTGTGGCGTGATTTGGGTGATAAGTCGGTGTGTAGCTTCTGATTTATGTTCAACAGAATTCAAAAATACTTTATGTTAAAATATATTATAAAAAAATGCTTCCGGTAGATTAAATATCAAAAAAGGAAGCACTTTTTAAATATCCTATCTAAACTATATATACCTAAGCGATATATACGTGGCTTCGCTCGCTTAAACTTATTGTTATATCCAAGATTCCTTATTAATTATACTTTAATTATTTCAGGAATGGGAAGAAAAATCTAGCAAAGCTAAAGAAGAATACAATAACGCGATGAAGAAATACAAAGAAAGTGGTGCAGCAGATGAATTCAAGCAGAAGAAAAAACAAGCCGATAAGGAACGTAAAGCTGCTGATAAGAAGAGCAAACCTCCACCTCCCAGTAAGAAGGCCAAAAATACTAGTGCTGGTTCAGGATCTACATCATTCAAGAGCAAGGAATATATTGAAGATGATGACAGCTCCTCAGATTCTGGTAGTGAAAAGAAGGAGAAAACTAAAGCTGTAAGTAATTCTTAATGCCTACCTGTAATAATATCCTTTTATACAAGACTAGCGGACGCGCGCAGCTTCGCTTACTTATTTAGGGGTGAATTCTAATAAACCATGAAACATGTGTTCAATTAAATACTTTTAAGAGTCTGAATTTCAAATTTTATAATAATCAGTGGCGATTTAACGATTTTTCCATACAAACTTTCAACCCCTTATTTGCACCCTTAGGGAAAGAATTCTAGAAAACCATGAAACATGTGTACAATTAAATAATTTTAAGAGTTTGAATTTCAAATTTTATAAAAATTGGTGCCCATTTAAAAAAAAATCTATACAAACTTTCAACCCCTTATTTGCACCCTTAGGGAGAGAATTCTAGAAAACGATGAAACACGTGTTCAATTAAATACTTTTAGAAGTCTAAATTTCAAATTTTATAAAAATCGTTGCCGTTTAAATTCTTTTCCATACAAACTTTCAACCCCTATTTGACCCCTTTAGGGTTAAAATTTCACAAAATCCCTACTTAGTGGATGTCCAGATTACGAAAGTAAACATCTGTCCAAATTCCACGTTTCTACGCACAGCGGTGACGGCTGTGCGTGCGTCTTACCTCAGTCAGTGAGGACAAGTCCTTTTATGTATATAGATTATATTAAGCCTGTATTAAAGAAAATTATTAATTTAAGTAACTAAAAAAATATATACTATAAAAAACTTAAAAGAGTAATTTAAAAAATATAAAATGTGAGTTTTCTGTGGCGTATATACAATAAACGTAAAGAAATCGATTTGTTTCATTTAATACATTTCACCGTATTAAAGAATAAATATTGAATTTGGGTTTAACAACTTAAAGATTAGATGCTTTATGTGAATAAATCTTTAAAAAAGTATTAAAATAAATAGTAGATTCTTTAGTTTACCACAACATGGGTGTGTAAAGCACATACACACATTACATGTCATAAATAAAAATATATATAATGTTATTATATAAAATCAAAGACCAATGCTGTCTTCGTCCTATATCGTAAAATTTGTTTTCAGGGTGATGACTCTAAAAAGGAGAAGGCCAAACATTCCTCATCTGAAGCGGCATCCTCAGCGTCTGGTGAAGAGAGCGGCAGTGATAGTGATTAGGTTATTATGTTGGTTCCACTATACACAACAATACATTGTTAGTTCAATTATAAAAATACCTTACCAAATTGAGAACAAACTGTGGGCGGAACTATAGTGTGTATTGAAATATACGCTAATATTTGGTATTCAACGTAGCACCATATAACACAATCTTTATTGATATGACAAATGTATATTATGTATTGTTGTGTAAATGTGGTCTTAAGTATTAATGTGATATGCTTTAAGATTTATTATATTAAGTACAAAATAAAGATCATGCTAATGGATGACTATACACAGAATTTTATTATTACCCTGCTGATTGTTCATATTTTTAGTTTCATTTATCATTTATTCATTTATAAACAAATCTATTAGGTATTTAAAACATGAGTAGATTTTAACTTTATTCCTATTGGAAAGCATTTGTGTAAGAAAATAACTTTCTATTAATAATTTAAGGGAATGAAGGAAAAGAAATATTGAAGCCGTCATGGGAAATATTTGAATAATTTCGTGTATTAATTATTCTAATATTAAATTCCAATTCCATTATGAAATAGAATTAAAGTTTATTGTACTTAAATGTACTCTATATTTAAATTAAACTAACATTTAACTCGTGCTGTTATTAGGATATTATTTTTCAATATAAAAATTGTTAAATTCGGTGGAAAGTAGTGATCGGAATGGCACTAGGTTCCCTCTGCTATATGCGTGATATAGCGAGAAGCTGAAAAAAACTAACTAATACGTACGAGTATATTTGTAGGAATATTTTTGTATGTCGCTAAAATAATTATTAAGTATACATAAAAATCTTCGACTGTCGGAATGAGGCCTGCAAAATGGCGCGAGTGTCTAACAGATGCCACCGTGCGCCCTCTTTCTTCGAAGGGTAAAATTGTTTACAATAGTACAATAGTTGGCCATTATTATTGAAATGTGGTGCATTTAATGCAATACACTTTTTTTACTCGACGTTATATGCCTTTGTTTTTTTTTGCACTCATCATGGGAAGAAGTATTAACGACTTCCTTTATTATATTTTTGAAACGATGACATTTATTTAATGATATAGGTGACATAGTATAAGAATGGTAGTGAATAAGTTTAGTCTTCATGGGAAGTAATTAAATAGATATACTTAATAAGGCTTAGAAATTTATGAATCCTTGTATGACAATAAATAATTATGATCGTTCGTTCTGAATAATATTCTTGATTTTCGCGGGACGTCCCCATTTTTAACACGAAAATGAAATGTACCGATGGGGACAGGCATAGTCCCGCTTTTGTATTGTTCCACGTACTATGACAAATACTTTTTTCCTTTCAAATTTTTATTAGACTAATAATTTCATAAAAATATAAATAATTTTATTCGTAAGTCATGTATAACTCTATCACCATTGGAAGCTTTATATAATACTAAAATAAATTGTTAAATTATAAATTAAATACAGATCATTTCTTTTTTTGTCCCGCTTTTGCGGAAAGAAACCCTCTTTTTTACTTAAAATATTTATAAATCCGGCAACACTGAGCATACGTATTATTATGATGTAAAAGCTGTATGTAGCAAAATTCCATCTAAATCCGTTCAGTAGCTTTTTTGTGAAAGTGCAACAAACATCCATCCTCATAAACTTTCACATTTAAAATATTAGTAGGATACTTTAATACAACATTTTTAGCTGATAATAATGGAAATACATTATCCTACCCTGCTACATGTCCCGCATGTAGCAGGGTAGACAGAGGGAACCTAGTCTCAAGACATTCGAGGTATTGCGTGTTAATTGGCAGAACTAAACACCGCGCAAGGTAAATCTTGGTACCAGAGCGAAGAAATGACAATATTAATAACAGTTCATTCCCCCGAGTGAGAATCGAAACCTCAATCGTTGCGTTACAGTCACACGTTCGCGCCCCTGCGCCACGACGGTCTTAAATGAATACAACATATTACAATAACTAAAATATAACTTTGTAGTTTTAGTTTGTCGTCTGCCGTTAAGGCGAAGTAAAAACATTTAACTGGGTTCTTTCTATCTAACGGTAATTTAGCTTTAATGGGTTACCTTGTTAACAAATTAATTCTTATTTGAATAGTTTAAGTAACGCCGTTGAGTTAACAAGCTCAAAATGAATGCTTGTTAAAGTATTTACGTTATTTTCGAAAAATAAATATTTAAAATAATCTCGTTTGTAAAATAAAATTTAAAATAAAAAATACCAAAAATTATAGGCCCAGAATAGTTACTTATATACTTGTATCGATTTGTTTACACTAAAATAAAATTGTTTATATTTTCCTTGTTCGACAAATTGAGGAAGTGAAAGTTGCAAATCGTTAAACTTGAACTAGACAGGTCTCTTGAATGAAATATTTTTTTTATTTTATTTTTTTATTTAAGTAACTTTCATCATTTCAGCTTTTTCCAAATTCGATAAAATACGATTGTTACACGATATTTTCAACCAATCGCGTATTAATACATCTCTTTAAAATTAGAATACAATTTTTGTCGTAGTTTTTATACGACACCCAAAGAAACCTACAGAATTTTTTTTAATATTATATTGCTACTATAATAGTTATTTATACATAATTTAACTATTTATACGCGAAAAAGTGCCGTTTGGATATTTTAGTCCTAGTTTTATAAAAAATAAAATCGTAGCATTAAGCATGTCATTTGTTTTCTAGCTTAATTCAGCTATACAATATACTATATAGTATATCTATAATTCTATATAGTAGTCTGTATAGTACAGTCCTAAAAATATTTTTTGTAAATAAATTACCAAATTTTCTTAAGTACAATTTTAGAAAAGCCAACTAACTTACTTTGAAAGCATATGTTAAATTGTAACCTAAAAATGTATATAATTAAAATGCCCTATTCGATAACGCAACTATAAATGTAAAAAATACTTTGAAGGTGTTGCGGCGTAGCATAGCATCAGCCGCCATGTAACGGTTAAAACTCTTGTAATTTCGCTTCTCTTCACAAAATAAATTGTAGGTTAAACAAAATTTTGCATTTCTTTTTTTGTAACTGAATAATTACAATAGTGTTTCGTTTAACGTGTTTATTTTTAGTTTAAGGATCTTTTCTCTTTTTAAATTAAAGAGCAATGATTATTAAACTAAAAAGTAAGTTCTAATTTAGAACTGTGTATTAGAATTAAATTCACTAATATTTAATTAAAGTGTGTACTTTACATTTTAAATAATATAAAATTCATATTTATTTGGGAATTTGTTATTGTTAATAATATATTGATTTGTAGAAAAACTCAACAAATATTTTGTAATATCTGCATTCGTCATATTAGAGACGAAATTAGTATTTAATAAAGAGTAAATAAATATCTATGATATTTATCTACGCCAATTTGTAGAGATAAATGAATTGTACAGTTAGAGATTGAATTTCATTTCAATATGGTGGTGGGTGGCAACCAAATGAACCTGATGTGAACCACTCTGTTATATTCAGATAATTAATTAATTTGTTGTCACAGTTTTGACTTGTAAGTTGTATGTAATATTAGTTAAATCGGTTAAATAGCAATTAATATCTAATTAATGCGTGCTAGCTATCTTAAATAAGGCTTGTTTAGTCGATATTTTGTCTATGTACTGATATATATAAAGTGTTAGATTATATATTATTTAGATTGATTCGAAAGTTTCATATTGAATGTTTTTCACCGAATATTTGCTTAGCTTTAGCAGTGTTTTGTTGTGTTATTGTTATAAAATCGTAGAATGTATTTTATGGCTCACATCTTAAGTACTACACCCTTATTTATCACGAGATAAAAACTATTTCTCAAGTTCCTTCAAAATATCAAATCGTAAACAAACGCGATCTCAAACGTTATATTTTATTGGCATCCCTTTCTAGCTCACGTTTGCCGCGCTTTTTACATTTTCGAAATGAACGTTGGCGGCATTTAAAATCCGGCGCGATGTATTTTGTTAGACTCTCATAAGGGAAACCTAAAAGAGGATTGGGCCACTTTTTGACATACTTATTAAATTAATATATTAAACTTGATATCAAAAAATATTTATTTTTATATTAGCTACTTTACTGGTAAGTTATTTTTGTATATTTTAACTTATTCTCTTTATAATTTATCAAAAACCTTTTTTGATTAATTTGTATTGAGCTCAAAGGATTATTCAGAAATAAGCCTTATAAACTTGTATTAGAGTATAAATTAGTGTGTGTGACATATTGAGGACGTCACGGATATACGTAGTGCGAGTTGCTGATATTGCTTCCTGCAGTTGGCTAACTTGCGCGAGCCGGCCAATAGCGAGCCACGTAGAGGACGCCACCGTAGCGACGCGAGACGAACCCAAGCTAGCTTGCTCTGGGAACATTGCTTCGAGCTCCATACATTTTCTTCTGGTTCTCTACGTCTGCAGTTTGGTTGTGTACCAGTTCAAAAATCATTTCAAAATTTTTGCCATAAGGTAAGTCTAATCAATTTTCTAATAATTGTAAAGTGTTTTTATATGTTTAATTTTGATTATCAGTGTATTATTCAATAGAATATGTTTTAATCCACGTTGGAATTCCGTGTCAAACATGGCCATAGGCTTCGTCGTACTTTCCTTAGTACGCGTGGGTATAAGGACGCCCTATTTTAAATAATTAATTTCTCGATTCTTTTCCATAGAACAACTAAAACAGTTCTTCTACAAATTACAGTTTATTAAGTTTAGATTCATTTGGTAATTATGTCATCTTTAGATAATGCGTATTTTCAACACAATATGAGAAAACAAAATGGCTCGTTCGACTCGAGTATAGGCCAGTGAACTCGTTATAAGGGGCGATAACTAATTTAATCGATTATTTCATTAAAACTATGTGATTTTACTTGGATATTAATGCGATTTGATGCGTTAAATGATTATTGTCTTATTTAAGTTAGTATTTCTTTGTACGATGCAGTAAATACGTTTCCCGCCAAAATGATTTCCTTGGAACGTACCGTGGTCGCGTGGAAGCACGTTACCATGAAATCTATTAGCGTTGCGATGCTTAACCTGTTTTTTATTTATTTTTGGCTATTAACATTTTATTTGCTTTTAGGAAAAAAGTTAAGATGACGGACAAGCCGAAGCGTCCTATGTCAGCATATATGCTTTGGCTTAACAGTGCAAGAGAACAAATAAAGGCAGATAATCCCGGTCTTAAAGTAACTGAAATAGCCAAAAAAGGAGGTGAAATATGGAGAGGCATGAAAGACAAAAGTGTTAGTATTTGATTGTCACTATTTTTTTTATCTTTCTTTTATTATACATTGTTCATTATTTTATTATTTACTTTTTTGTTTAGGTTTGGGAGGAAAAGGCGGCTAAAGCCAAGGAACAATATACAAAAGACTTAGAGTCATATAACGCTAATGGAGGAGGTGGAGAAGGTGGTGGCAAAAAGGCACAAAAGAGAGGAAAGAAGGGCAAAAAAGCGGCGCCAGCTGTATGTATCTGCATCATTTTCGTTTTAATGAATATAATTTGTATATTTATCGTAATGTCATTGATAAAAACTTTCTTTAAAGAAACTATACACTGTAACTATACTAACTATAAACTTTACACTGTATATAGTTATTTCTATTACAAATGTTCCATTTTTATTTTATTATTTAGAAGTCAAAGAAGAAGAAGGATGAGTCTGATGATGAAGATGGTGGTGAGGAGGAAGAGGAAGAAAGCGAATGATCTCCCAATCTATAGGCATTCTGTTCATATTGAATAATTTACTTGGACTTAATTTATTGCAAAGTAAAATGGGACTTACTTTCCAAAGTCTGTATTGCATTGTCTTTAATTTTTATATAATTATTAGAAAAATTTAATTCAATGAATAATTAATTACACATTTATTATTGTATTTATATAGAATTTTTGTCGACATATAAAGAAATTTTTGATTATTTAATAGCAGGTGTTATTAACTAATTTACTTTGTAGTATTGAGTAGTTGATAGGTTAAAAGAGTGCAGAATTTGGAAAGTTTCACCACAGGCTAGGGGCTCTAGGTTTCTAAGCCTTGGAAAAAAAATAATGTTTAAGTGTTAGCATGTATTCACTGGGGAATTGTACAGTTAGCCCTCCCTCGTTAAGTTCGCTGTGACTACTGGATGCTCACCTTTGAAATGTACCTCAAATGGTTTTATCAAAACTGTATGTCTACCACATTATTTTGCCGTAAAGCTGTGCTTTAAATTTGATATGCCATAAGTTTAATTTACGCTAATTATAATTTGCTCTATGGACATGATAGTTTTGATGGGATCATGTCAATATGTAAAATTAGAGACAATTTCATGAATGATGTGACGGCTTATTGTTAATTAAACCTACCTCTCATTGTAAATTTCAATGCTTATTAATGGTACCAAACTTTAAGCTAAGAATGGACAGCTTGGGTCTTA
This sequence comes from Heliconius nattereri, assembly GCA_013403645.1. Classification (NCBI taxonomy): domain Eukaryota; kingdom Metazoa; phylum Arthropoda; class Insecta; order Lepidoptera; family Nymphalidae; genus Heliconius; species Heliconius nattereri. The sequence continues at coordinate 3,895,950 of JAAIXI010000247.1, read as the reverse complement.
ACCCGTGCTGAGCAAATTAAATTTAGGAAATTCATGTGTATGTTGTATTTTTAGTTAGTTATAGGTAGGTTTTCAATGTGATTAGTCTCTCAAATTTTACATTTGTGTTATTTTGTAAATGAGAATTAGCATTCCTCATGTCAATACGGATTTTACATGTTCAATAAAGTAATTTCATATAAGATTCTATTTTTCAATTTGTCTTTTCATTCTTCTTAACCAGTCTTTATTCATTCATTCTTTCTCAATTCTTTTATATTTTGACTTTTTTCATCCCTATAATTCTTTGTACAGTTATAATTGTTATAAAAGCACGTTTTATAACCGTATTTTTACTACGTCACACTCCTATATGTGACGTAACCTGTTGACGGCGTTTTAATAATTTTAATTGATAAAATTATACTTTATAAATAAATGCTTATAAAATTCTGTGTGCTTTTTGTTTTACTTTACCAGTGTTATATAACCGTAGATATCATCCATAAAAATGCCCATGTCAGTAATCTCGTGGACGACGCCTCATGAATAGCCATTTTGTAGTGTATTATTTGATTTCAATATCATGATTCATTGTGACAATTTTTAACAGATAAAATATTGTGCACTATAAATTTAATCTTAAGATATTTACTACAATCAAATAATAAAATCGTAATATCTAACAATTCCATTATTTAATATTTGATTTTAGGGCTGGAAATATATTACCGTACCGTTCCTCTGTTGGTATTGTAGAAACGTCATATTTAAGTAATTTTTAAATAATCAAGAGGGTCGATATTATCTTTAATTGCTAACAATGTAATGTTAAAGGAATAACGTCTTTAATTATTACAAGTTTAATATAATAGTTGTTTCTTTTTATAATATTCATATATTTTGGTTATGCATGGTTTTAAATTAATAATCTATCCATAAACAATTTTAATAAAAAATAAATAAAACAAATTGGATAATAATCCATCCATAAACAATTTTAAGCGTCTGTCAAAAATGACAAATTTTAAAAAATAAATATGCCAATTGCCGAATTAGCATGAATTTGTTAATAATTTTATTATTGTAAATGAAAAATATTGTGACCTATGTATAGGAGATTTAATATAAATTATAAATAAATAAACCCTTATTTACGAATAGAACGGCCTTGATTCTATTTAAAAGGATGTTATATTAATTATATGTAACGTGCTCTTTCAATCTTGTTATTGTTTACTTTTACTTTAAGATATTTAGTTTTAGTTTTTGATAGTTGCCCTGTGACCTTATTTTAATATATAATGTCTGGGGAAGGAAACACAGGTGCTGGCTCCCAAGTGGCCCTCGTAACGGGAGGATATGATCATACCATCAAACTATGGCAAGCCCATAGTGGGGTGTGTTTACGCACAATGCAGCACCCTGACTCGGTAACCTATACTATGATTTTAAATTTTATAATTTCACTTTTCTATTATTCGTTTGACGATATAAAAAGAAACCCATCAACTTAAATATTTCAAAATTAAAAACCATTTATTAACTGTTTCATTATGAGTTTGAAATGATTAATTTAAAATTAAAAAATATATATATTTTTTATTGTAATTTGTCTATCAAATATATTCAAACAAAGATTTCTAATTTCAGCAAGTAAATGACTTGGAAATAAGTCCAAATGGACAAATGGTCGCCGCCTGTGGATATCAACATATAAGAATGTATGACCTTGCCAGTGCTAATCCAGACCCTGTATTAAACTATGAAGGTGTTGTCAAGAATGTATCAAGAGTTGGCTTTCAGGTAGATTTACTCATAATTTTTATTGATATAACTTTTTATAATGTACATGGGACAATATCTGCAATGGGTATGTGTTCCCTATTTAAGGAACTACATTTCCTCATTTTTCAAAGATAAAGTGCAGTAATGAGTGTTGTTGTTCAACACATAATATTTCAAATTCCAGTCAAACCTGGAAACTGTCTTTGTATTAAGTCCTAATTTTTATATGCAAAATGAAAACAAACTATTTAACGCTGCTTAAGACTATTGCATACAAAATTTTATAAAATCTCTAATTACAGGAAAATGGTCAATGGATGTACACAGGTGGAGAAGATTGTACAGCTAGAATATGGGACATTAGGTATGTTGCTATATTATAAATGATGTTAAGTTCTTCTACTCAACATGGAATGCATCAAAACTTTGATTAAAAGTGGAGAATGGTGTCTTAAGACTATATTATTCCCTTTATACTGTGTACAGAACGAAAGTTAAAAAGTTGATTAAAAATGATAATATAGCACTAACCAGAAAAGTAAGTTATTTTGACTAAATTAAATCATATTAACACTTTATGTTTTTCATGAGGCACAGGTTTTAATCTGATTCTAAGCAAAAATATTCATTTTTACCTAGGTATTTTTCTTTCTGTTATTAATAATAGTTTTAAACTGTTAAAATATTTGTAATTTTCCTTTGATAAAAGAATAATTTTATTAGTACAATAATGTCTTTCTTAGAATGGGTCATGCTTTCCAATGTCAGAGGATATTTCAAGTGCCTGCTCCGGTCAATGCAGTGGTCCTGCATCCTGATCAATCTCAGATTATGGTTGGAGGCCAAAGTGGTATCATACACATATGGGATTTGAAGACTGATCACAATGAACAACTGGTAAGTTATATATGTTATGTTGACTTGTACCTAATATGTTTCTAACAATTATAAAGTTTTAATTTAGAGATATAAAAGTTGTTATATACTAAAACTCAAACTTACACCTCTTGAAAACCATCCAATAAATGCAGGTAAACTTTATTTTTTTACAAAGGTAAAATTTATGTACAAAGCAAAATTCTTAATATTAATTTCTTATTTATGTCCTGTATAATATAGTTTTTTGTAGAAATAGTGTTTAAAGCTTTTATTAATTATCTATTGTATAAAATATTGTACAGTTGTATTTATGTTAGTTATATTCCTTCTTAAAAATACTATAATATCCATGTGGGTTTGATTCACACTTTAGGGAACAAATTATCTTCGTTTCCTGCCTCTGGCAAGGAAAGAAAAAACCTAAAAAAAGCTGACATATAAAGAAATGCAAATATTATTTTAAGTCCATAATATACACTAATACCGTTTTAATATATGCATATTTCCAAATCTATCTCATCAGATACCGGAAGCCGAAACTAGTATCCAAGACATAGCAATAGACCCAGAAGGCAAGATGATGGCGGCCGTTAACAACAAAGGGAACTGCTACGTGTGGTCCCTCGGGGGGTCCCCCCCGCGCCCTGTGCCTAGGAAACATTTGCAGGCGCACAAGAAATATGCACTGCGGTGTAAATTCAGCTATGATTCAACGTTAGTTTTGTGTTTGTTTTTTTTAAATGTATGTTAGTTTCATAACTTTTTTTTTTGCATTGACTTCTGCATTTTGTAGGGTTGGCCGAGGGTATATCTCATTTTTCTAGGCATTGTGTGTTGGATAGTGGATTTAATGGCACCTTGTTTTGTCTTGTTACCAGAGAGAAAATTATAATATAATATTTTTGTCCTCAGAGTGAGAATTGAACTATTTTTAGTTGGTTTGATTCCCCTTCACTCTAATAAGTGGAGCCCTGAAGTTAGCTATAGCTGTTGTGTGTTTTCTTAGATTTTATTAATCCCAACTCGTTGAGCGTACTATATATGAGTAATCGTTGCTCCTGTCTCCAGCATGTTGGTGACGACGTCGGGCGACTGCTCGGCGCGCGTTTGGCGCACCAGCGACTGGACGCTGCTGCGCGAGCTGCGCCACGACGCGCAGCGCTGGGTGTGGGACGCCGCCTTCACGCTCGACTCCAGATACCTCTTCACTGGTACTTTTGTCATTTTTATTAGCGTAGCCCACTTGTGAACTGCCTGTAGTAGGGTAGCAGAAACCTCTCGTCTCGCACGGCTTAACCTTCGAGGCATTGTGTGTTGAGTGGCGACTCACGACAATTTTTTGTTTTGTTGTCAAATTAAAATAATATATTTTACATTATATAATAAGTGTACATCTTAACAGAAATACTTAACAGTTTATATTGAACAGGTTCGTCTGACAGCTACGCGCGTCTCTGGGACTTGGAGAATGGCACGCTGGAGCGCGAGTACTGCGGACACCAGAAACCAATCACTGCTCTAGCGTTTAGAGATCAGGCCGTTTAAGACTGTAGAAAGAAGCTATTTTATGCTTACAGTGTGAAGCATGAGTAAATTCCGAATGTAGTATGGTTGTAGAGAGAACTTAGTGTTGAAATGTGTGTGAAAAAGAAAATAATTCATTTACTCGGCAGCGACCTCTAGTTTAATATGAATTGGTACAATTGTATTTTGTACGAAATTTTTTGGGAAATTTATTTATAAGTTAGTTTCTAATAAAATGTGAGCAATTTTTTTCATCTTCATTATAAGTTGAGGTCATTATAAGTAAGGAGTGCCGTATGAAAGAGTGTCTATCAAAACAAGAAAAAGGTGGTGATGAACGAGAACACGACACACGAAGTTAGACAATTGGACTATTTTCGAAGAAAAACAATGATTCAAACCACTTGAGTCAACAGAAATATTAATTTTCCAAACTGAGTACATTTCAAGTTTTTTTATAATAACGCAGTATTCATATTATACCTTTCTTTATATTAGCGCCATTTCGGTTGAACGATAATTTACTGCTTACTATCAGACATCCATCTTCCCTGGTCATTGGACTAGACCTGTGCATTTGTCATACACAGGCATACCATGGGCCCACCTCGATATATTTGGTACGGCTTACTTAATTTTTTTATGTCTTTAGAATAACTGTATAGTTATATTGAATGGAAAATATATATGAAAATGTGTTGTAAAGTCAAATAATAAAAGAGATGCTTGTCTCAATTAACAGTTTGGACTAAAAAATTTAATGTAGTGTGACAAGTTAAATAATATGGCCGACAGCAAATGATTATTATAATTACGAAGTTGATATCAACAATTGTAAATTTGTTACCTTTGTTTTATAAAAAAATACACATGAAATTTCTTTCTTTCCTAAAAATTTTATATGATTTTTTGTTAAAATAAACTTGTTTTAAGTTTACCGAAACCTAATAAAAAATATTTCTTTACTGATTTGTAATATACGTTTTTATTTTTCAAAAAAGTTATTGACAGTAGTCCTGGAGAATTATTTATCCTAAGCTTGTGTTCAAAACATTTACTGTGTAAATGAATAATACTAAATATATGTATATGTACATGTGTAAATAATTGTTTAATAATAAACTATGTAAACATAACATTTATTTCCTTATTTGCCTCAATACCCTTGTACATACTTGTTGACCATATTGGCACTATGTAATTTACCATCTTGACGCCGTGGACTTCATATGATGTTTGTAGGTTCGATAAAAACTTAAAGAAAATATTATAATTTATATTATGATCATAAGACACTCTTTGAAGCAGATGATAGAAAAGATGAATATGGAGAAGAAATGGAATACAACATGAAAATGTTCTTTTACTTTTTTAGCGTCACGCACGTCTTTCACTTTTTTAAGACACTCCGTTCTCCATTTGTCACCAAATTTTACAGGCATTATGTGTTGAGTGGCGGGACTCAATGCTGTGCTTTGAGAAATACACCTAAATTAAAATTTCGATTCGTTCGTTAAAATTACGAAAGGGCTGTTAGACGACTTAATACGCCTAAAATATAACTAAAAAGGCCATAAACATATACTAAGTAAGTTATAAGCCTAGTGGATACCTTTAGGTTTCATACAATAAAACAAATATTAAGCAGATATCGTATATTTCGTATTCATTATAGATAATCTATTCAAGTCATATATTTCCATTAAGTATCATTATTGCACAGCGGCACATATATAAACAAATACTTACAGTTAAACTCGGTACATAATAAATGCATTTTTGTGAAGTCAACATCAACATTAACCTTACATTTGAACTGTTTTATTATAATACTGTTATATTCAAATTATATAAAAAAATATAAAACATATCTAAACATTTATGGGAACATCGAGACCTAATTAGACTAGAACCGATTTTAAAATATTTCTACATTACATTTACAAACTAATATATCTTAAGTATTGTTTCTTTTTTTAGTACTAGTGACCAAAATAATAGTTTAAAAGAAAGAAAAATATTAACTTTTGCTATAAATAGTTTTTTCAGTTGATAGTTAAAATTGAAATTTTATACACTTGTTACATTTGCCTGTAATAATAATACTACACAACATTACCTCACAGTTTTATTTAGCTATATTTATAGCCAAAAATAATTATAATTAGGATCACTTTTGGATTATGTAATTTTCAAGCTTAAATTTGAAATCAAAACTACGCTATGCAAATTAAAGTAAAAATGTAAAAAATAATTGAAAATAATAATAATAGGGGACGGCGCAGGATCTTTATTAAATTTAATTAAGATAATATGTCAATTACTCATCCTGTTACTCTTATGATTTAGCAAGTATATTTATGCATAAATATATAATGAATATTAATTATTTTGTAATTAAATTTTAAATATGTGTACAGTCTTCTATACCAATTATTATAATGTTTTATGATAGATGTATATAGAACCGAATTTGTAAATGTCATAGTCTTATTGCATAATTACAATAAGTATATAATATATAACTTTAAATATTTTAACAAAATAAAATTATAATTTAACTTATACACAGATTACTGTATCGTCAGCTAAAAATATTTAATTGTTATTATTTCCTAACTACTCCTTATTATTTATAATCTAAAATATCCTTATTACTATGGATATTGATTTTCTGGTATATTTTGAAAATTTACGAATAACAAATATGTCGAATATATATAGGATTTTCACACTAAATTCATTATTTTACACATCAAAATTTCCGCTGATTTCTGCAGGTATTGCTTGTAGAGTGGCGGAACTCGACGCAGCACTTTGCCAAGTTACCAGAGCGAACAAAATAAAAAATTAAATATTTTATTTTCTCGAGTGGGAATCGAACCCACAACCTATCGCGTTTACAGTTGCACGCTTGTGCTGGCCGTTATTACACCATTTATTTTAAATTCGCAAAATTAGCATTTCCAAAAATTATAATTTCTTTACAGTATTTTAATTATTGATATTCAAATCTTATAAACATAACTTTTCGTTTAGCATTTGCACTATTTACTATCTCGTTAGTAATACCAAAAAGCAAGTGATGAATATAATTTTTATATAAGTGTTTCAAACAAGACAAAACATTACAAAAATTCTAAATTATAAAATATACGCTAAGCAATCAGTAATTGAACTTATATATCAGTCAGTGGCAGTTCAGCAAGTTGTCCCATCTCGGAGCAGTCATCGCCCGCAGTGTACGTGAGTACAAAGCTGAGCGCGGGGCGGAGGCCGGGGGCCGCGCCCACCAGCATGAGCTGCGTCAAGGCTGGCGGCGGCAGGAACGGGTTGTAGGGCGGCAGGGAGCTCCCTGAGGCGGGGAGAAGACGGACCTTGCAACCCTGGATGAGTATATAAATTTGTTAATTAGTTTGTTTAGTGCGATCGATGATTTATTCCTAAGGTTAGGCGTTTTAAGCTTTTGCACATTGTTCACTAAAATTTCAGAAAAATTTAAGAAAAATTCAAATGTGCGAAACCATTTACACCTAACTTCATGGTAGTCCAAGCTCACTTATAGCCATGTAAGATGTAATACTATATCAAATAGCGCCGTTTAAAATTCTGGGGTAAAGCAGACATTAGTTTTTTTGGTGATGAAACAAGAGTCTCGGACAAAATCTAACACAACAAAAAATTTACCTTAGGAACAACAGCCTGAAACTTATAATCTTCAATGGGAAAACTACTTTTGCTTGTTGTTGAAATAACAACAACACTGACGTCCGGTCGGGGCTTATCCTTACAAAAATGCAGTACAACTGACAAGCCGTCCTCCTCCTCAAAGGCCTTCAAAGGAGGTATTTTACTCGGCTGCACACTTTGTAAAGTCAAATTTATGTCAGTCAAAGGTTTTATTTCTGTAGCTTTAACTTTATCTTTCTGATCTAAATATACATTTTCTTGATTTTCCAATGTCTTGTCTTTGTCGTTCTGCAATGGTAGCCCTATATCGAGTATGTTTTCTAGTGGACTGTCAGGTTTTATATTTAAGTTATTATTGTCTGTGTTGGGTTTTATATCATCAGAGCTAATATCTACCATGACGTCATCATTAGGCGTGACTGAGCTGGAAGAATGAGCTACGGTAGAAGCTTTAGGTATATCTGCAGGTTTCTTTGTAAAGAAGTCAAGATCTAACAGAGCATTATTTGGTGAAAGAATCTCCTTTTTAGGGGATGTTTTTTCTAATGCATTCATTGGTATTTTCTTTGAATGTTTCCTGAAAAGTAAAATGTGTTGTTTTTTTATTTTTCTTAGCTTCACATTGCATCTCTCTTATATCTTATATAATAATATATGCTACAGTTTGAAAATATATACAAAATGAAAAAATGTTTTAGAGATGGATAATCAATTATAATATTATATATATAGATTATAATCTTAATTGATATCATCATGTTAATTGTTTCGGTATAATCCATTTTACATTAGTTATTTGCATTTTACCAAGAGGGCAAAACTGCAAGCAGTTAGTTCTATTCCCCGAGCGGGAATCGAATCCACAACCGTCACATTAAGTCAGACGCTGCGCTGTTGCGCCTCGACGGCCTCAAACAAACAAGATGTTTGTTTGAATATTATTGACATAACATGTATTTGTACATAATACTTCAATGTTTATTTTACATACCCATTGAAATTATCCAATCGTTTCGCATTTTCGGGCAAAGACTGTTTCAACAGCTGCTCACCAAGTGAGTCCAGTTCATGCCAGCCTTCCGCTTTAGGTTTTTCACCTAGTAATTCTGTATCATCTGAAATATGATTTAACGTAAATATTCTTAGTAGGTATGTATAATATATATATAATATATTAAAATAAAAATTAAATCAGCTTCACAGTGTGTAGGTAAATTACCCCGCACTCAGCAGTGTAGGTAAATTAATTAAGACATTCTGTTCCCCCACTTTCTCGACACCAGAGCGAAGAAATTGAATATATTAAAATAAATATTTCATTTCCTCGAGTGGGGATCGCACTCACAACCAGTCACGCTTTGTGCCCCTGCGCAACGACTGGTCTCAATTATCACTCAACACTTAGTCGCAATTTTGGTAGTTGTGTCATAACACTATGTTTTATTTGACTTCTTCTTCTTCCTGGCATTAATCCCGGCTATTACCAGAGTCTGCCTTCCTACTCAACCTACTCCACTTTGCACGATCTTTTGCGTCCTCGGTGGTTAGACCATTGGCTCTCATTCGCTGCCGTATAAAAGAACCGATCGGACGATGCTCTTGCCCTCATGCTGCCCCTTGAACTTGGGCGGTATTCTGCGGCCGCAGACCACACCAGTGACCAGCCATTTGGCTCAGGCAGCGCTTATCCGGCCATGGACATCGTGATCGATGCCTCCAGACTCGTGCATAACGGATCTAAGGTACCTGAACTTCTCCGACTTAACGGCTGGCTCAGGACCTATAAGGATGGTGCTCGAGTCCCGGCTCCCGCAGGCCATGTACTCTGTCTTCGACACATTTAGTTTAAGACCGCCGTTCTCAAGCGTACCCTTCCAGAGGTTCACTTTACGCTCCAGCGTCAGTCGGTTCTCGGCAATGAGTGCTATGTCATCGGCATACATCATCAGCCATGGAGGCTGGTCCTGGATGTGAGCCGAGACAGTATCGAGCACTACATTGAATAAGAACGGACTAAGAGCCGAGCCCTGGTGAACCCCCACTGTAATCGGGAAGGGTCTAGTGTCGCCAACAGCAGTCCTAACCATAGAAGCGGAATCGTGGTACATGCCTCTGATAATCTCAATATAGGCCTCAGGGATCCCTTTGGATCGCAATGCCCACCAGATACACTGACGAGGCACACAGTCAAAGGCCTTCTGCAGATCTAAAAAGGCCACATGCAGAGCTCTCCTTTTTTCCCTGTATGCCTCCATCAAAGTTCTGAGGGCGAAAATGGCGTCCATGGTGCCCGATCCTGGCTGAAATCCATATTGAGACTCAGAGATAGTACACTCTCGGCGGAGCCTGAGGTCGATCATGCGCTCGAAGAGCTTCATGGTATGACTCATAAGCTTAATGCCCCTATAACTACCACAATCTTGAACACTGCCCCTTCCCTTGTAAATAGGGGTAATAAAGCTAAGCCGCCACTGATGCGGCATCTTACCAGTGTTCAAGATATGGTTAAAAAGGTCAGTAAGCATGAGCACACCAAGAGAGCCCAACGATTTCCACGCTTCGATCGGAATGTCGTCAGGTCCCACCGCTTTTCCGTTCTTCATGCGTCGAAGGCAATTACGTGTTTCGTCAAGGGTTATTGGGGCAATAAGTCCGAGGTTAGGCGGTGGGTCGTGATGAAGACTGCATGGGTGCTGAGTATTCAGCAACTCCTGGAAGTAGCTTCTCCACCTCTCCTTCACAGAGGCATGACTACAGAGCAGCGTGCCCTGGGAATCTTTGACGCAAAGACATTTTGCGATATCTTGCGTCACTTTATCCCGGGAACGTGCCAGTTTGTAAATGAGCTTCTGCCCCTCCACAGTTTCAAGTTTATCATACAATGGTGACAAACTTTCACTGCGGGCTCTGGCTACAGCTCTTTTACAGGCACGTTTAGCTACTGTGTACTCCAGTCTGTCTTCAGGAGAGTTGGATTCCTGCCACTTCTTAAAGGCAGCCTTCTTTTCACGAGTCACTTCCTGCACCTCGTCATTCCACCACCATGTCTCCTTGTCGATGACACGTCCTCCCCTAGAAAGGCCAAGAACTCGCCTGCCCGCCGCAATGATTGCCGACTGAGCCCGATCCCAAGCATCCTGAGCAGTCTCGGTGTTAGTCGAAAGATCGTGACTTTTCACCTCTGCCAGGAAGTCGGTCTGCATCGGTCCATTCAGCAACCACCACTTGATCCGAGGCCTACGTTTCTCGGCTACTTTCTTCTTCGGAGTGACGTTAAAGTCCATGACAAGAAGACGATGTTGGGCCGTTAGGCTTTCGCCTGGAATGACCTTACAGTTAGTTACCCTGCCCATATGACACCGTCTGGTCAATAAGTAGTCTATTTGAGTTGAGTGGGACCCGCTCTTATACGTGATAAGGTGCTGAGAATTCTTTTGGAAGAACGTATTCACGACGGCCAGATCAGACGCAATACAGGTTCTCAGAATATTTTCTCCCTCTGCATTGCGAAGACCGTGCCCAAAACCCCCGTGAACACGTTCATACGGCTCAGCAGCCTTACCAACGTGACCGTTCAAGTCCGCCCCAACTAAGACCACTTCGGTAGACGGTACTGCAAGTAGAACCCCTTCATACTGCTCCCAAAATGTCTCCTTTTCGGCCGCGCTACATCCCGCCTGAGGAGCATAGGCGGTGATTAAGTTTGTGGTAAAGCTCTCAATCAGTACCCTCACCCGCATCAAGCGGTCGGAGCGACGGTCACCTTCAAGGAGCCCATTCTGAAGCTCTTCAGAAAGCACTACCGCCACACCGTTTCTACCTGGAGGTGACCCAGTGTATATAAGCCAGTAACCCTGTCGTACATGTGTGCCGTGCCCGTACATGACACGGTAGCCCTTGCCCACTTGGCGCAGGTGTAGGGCGATGTGACTGCGCGTCGTTTTGCGGCGACGCCCTAGCCGTACCCAGTCTTTTATAATGTCAGTCCATTTAAGTGGCGGTTGGCGGTTTTAAATGGAGCGACTGCCGTCTGACCTCCAAAAACTCTTTGTGGGGAAAAACCGAGGGGAGGGAAAATAGAAGGAAGGATAGGTAAAAGAAGGAGGGAGCTAAGGGAAAGAGGAGGGGGGCGGGACACCATTCTTACGGACTGGATGAGGATATAAGAGTGGCGGCTCGAGGATCCGGGGTCGCGTACCCGTATGCCCACAAACAAATATCGGACAGATACTAGTCAGGACATCCTCTGAATGAGACTATGTTTTATTTGACTACCTTGTTATATATAGAGTAAAGTATCAATAAAAAACACACTTGAAAATGTTGATAAGCTAGCATCCACAACAAATTTAAAAATGCTTTAAAATTTCTTATAAGAATAAAAATCTATAAAAACAAAAAAAAAAAATTGTTTGGAATTGAAATGCCAATTACGGCCGTTGATGATCAGTCGTAGACTGTCTGAGTGTACGTTCGATTCCCAATCTGAAAAAAAAAAATTCATTTCCTTGTTCTATCTAGTAACAGGAGAAAGCACTACGTTTATTTCCGCCCGCAATGTCTCTTTAAGATAAGAGTGTTTTTATACTAGGTTTGCTTTGCCTACTCATCTATATACGAAATACATCGTAAAGCTAAAATAATACCTGTAGGCATAACATTAACAGGCTTCAAAGGCTCCGCTATATTACTTGTAGCAGCATCACTCGAGAAAATATCTCCCAATTCGTCAATTACATCTGATCTCTTCTTTGGCTTGTCTCCGTGAGGTCTGGAGTTCAATCCAGCAAAATCTAATAGGGCATCGTTGTTACTTGATAATTCTCTTTTAGATTCTTTGCCTTTTAGATTTTTTTCAGCAACAAATTTGTTATATTTAGCAAATACTTCGTCCAAAACATCATTTGCGTGTATTATGTCACCTAAAATTATTAATTTATTATAAAAAATCTATTTTCATAGCTATTAAGATTATAGCGCACTTAAAATATGTAATTTATAGGTATGAGGAGGAGGAGGAATGTAATTTTATGTAGGAGATTATTTTTTTTAAGTCCCAAGTGTATTAATAGCGCGCAAATTTATAAAGCTTAACTTACAAGTAACTATATAAAGATATTATTACTTAAGTTTTCAGCTTGTGTATCAGCAGAAGCGAGTCGCTGCAACACAGGCCGAAGTCTAGAACAACTAGCGTGTAGTTCATGTATTAGCTGTTCCTCGTCTGCTGATGCATCTTCGGAATGTTCTAGCATATCTCTTAATAGGCCGGCACTATCTAACGCAGCACACACTTCTTGAGCCCTCCGACTATTAGCTTCTGATCTTCTCTCTTCCTTTAATTATGAATATGTACCTTTGTACTATAATCTGGATAGAATTTGGTAAGTATGGAGATCTTAATATGAAGACAATTTGTGCTCTGATTTCCACCGGATTTAGAGACATAGGGTATTGAATATCAGAATTAAAAACAGTTAAGCGGCTGGACACATTTCACCTTAAGTGTCTAAGGTCAATTTTAAGAATATAATGGCAAGACCGTGTCATAAACACTGAAGTTATGGTGGCTTCTCGGGTATAGTAGCAATTATTATGAAACAGCAGCTAAGATGGTGTGGTCTTGCGTATGGGTGACGATAGATTGCCTAAGGCATTCTTTTTCTCTGAGCTTGCCTATGTAAAACGAAGACAAGGCGGACAATATTTGAGGTACAGACATACTGAAACACAACCTTGTGGCTTGCAACATAAATGCAGAGTGCTGGGACGAGCAAGCCAGTCTCAGACCGGAATGGCGACGCATCGTACACAAAAATGTGGACGAGTACGAAAAACAACGCAGAAGATCACAATGCCAAGCACTAATTACAGAAGACTCAACTCAAACTCTCCTACACCTATACATATAATGATGCTGACCAACTGTACTGTGCGTCCTGTAAGTGGCCACCAAAATAACGTAAAAAGCCAAGCCCACCAAAATAAAGTAAAATAAAGTGAGACCAGTGTTGTCTCGCTTACACCACAATAGCCTCTCTAAGTATTGTGTTATTGAAAATTATGAATTTTCAATAACACTCATTCATTCATTGTTTTTTTAGGCAAAATTCCTTTAATAACTATGTGTTGAATGTACATGTTAAATAATGAGTTTTGGAAGAGTATTCATATTTTTAAATGTAAAGTAAACATTATTGCCATTCGATAGAGGCTTTTGTTATCATAAGCATATTGTGGGTTTTGGTCATCATTTCTATTATTTAACACACAATACCTCAAATCCAGTGACAATATTGAAAGAGTGTATTTACACTAGGTTTCTTCAGTCTACTCTATTTTATGGTAAAGAGTGCAACTGCTCACGCTGAAAATATCATAATAACTACAATTGGAGCCATTAGCTGTATATTCATTCATTCTGCTTGAAAAAGTTGACAAGTCAACTTTCAAGTTCACTTTTTCAAATCATAATTAGTTCTTTAGAACTCTTTAGTTAGATTTTATTTCAAAATATGTTACACTAAAAATAAGTTAAATTTGTAACAGATATATACATAAATGTATATTTGCTATTTTATCAAACATTTATTATTATTATATTTATATATCAACCATATTATTATATATAACAATTACATACTTCTCGGACCATTGTTTTGATCAGTCTATTTGCATGTTGTAAGTCTTCAGGTTTTTTACTTTGAAGCAATTTTTGTAGAAGTTTAGATTTTTCCTCATCCTCAAATATTGCACTTTTAGCTCTAGGGTGAGATGTTGTCATATTGTCTTCTGGAGGTAAAGGTGGTGGAGTCTCCTTTATTACTCCTTGGTTTTTAAGCATATCAAATGCAACTTTGAATTTAGTTTCCTTAGGATATTCTATTGACCAGGCATGTAACAGTTGTAGAATCTATAAAGAAAAAGACTTGCTACAGCTTCTTATGACCACTTGTTTAATATATTAGGTAATCAGTCATTAAAAACTACATACCCTATTTCTGACTTCAGGAGCTGTTCTGTCAGCAAAATATTTAGGCGACACCAACTTAATCATCTCGTTTAAAAATCGAAATTTTCCAATTTCTGCATGGAAAACAGAGTCACTTTTACGCATACAACGATCCAACATTGTAAGGGCCAAAAGAGCTTCACGAGCATTTTGAGAATGTATACGAGCTGCTAATGCTTGGGCTCCCAACTGTGGCCCTTCACTCGAGTCCCGCATCACAGCCATAAAGGCTTCCATAGCCGCAGCATCAGGTTGTATCAAAGATTCGAATGTTGCTTTGACTACATACAAAATATTTTTTTATTATAAATATTTTTGAGTAAATCTATTTTTATTAATTAAGATACTTACGAATTAAAGCTTCCAAGCTAGTAAGAGTGACATTCATTTTATTAATTACAATAATTTTCTTTTCTTTTCCTCTTTTTTTTATCTAAATTTTGTATTTTTCTAAACGTCATTAGACCGCAAAGCAATACCCATTGACATTTTGGTAATATTTTTTTATTTAGCTTCACAATTGGATACAAGTCTTACAAATTTGGGGTGAACAGAAACAAAACCAAGAAAGTTTTTTATTAGTGCATTTACTATTTATTTCCTTCTTATTTAAAGAACAAAAGGGATGCTACATTGCTACCAGTTGTGTAGTTTATTTTTTATTTTATCAAACAACTCTTTACTTAGCAGTAGGTTAATAATATCTTACATTCTGTTCATACAAAATGATCCAAAATGCAATAAGTGAGACACAGTTATTAAAAGTGAAGGCCATTGGGGCAGGAAGGTCCATGATCTGATCAATGTCGACCTATGTAACAGCTGTGTGCATTGTATTATTATAATAAATATATATTTACTTTTATAATTTATTTGAAAAAATATATTTTCTAGATATAATCGTTATTTTCCTTTAGTTGAAATAGTATTTCTTCCATTCACCCTATATAGAATATTTATTGACTCTACATCCAATTTAAATAGAAATTATCTTTATGTTTGTATATTATAATATGTATAAATAAAGAGCAAAAAAGATTTTTAACTGTGTAGTAATTTTAAAACTTGACAAACTTAACAGATATTACGAAATAGATTATTCATATTTAAAGTTGGAATATGTTTGTATCCACCCCATTTAACAATATTGATTTTATTTTTTTATAGTTATCTGTATTCTGCGTTAAATTGATATTGTTGTCATTTGTCAAAGCGATCATCATAAACGTAAACTGTCGTCTGTCACAAAGTTATTGTTAATTTTATCTCATCTTCGTTTCGTCTTCTAAAAATAATCTCAGAAATTTCATTTATATTTCTCCTTGGTATTGTGAAAATGGCTATTTCAAGGTTGACTCGACTTATGGTACAATCTAGGCACATCTTCAAACATGAACGAATTTTACCACGAAGAACGGCAACAACAACTTCTACTGGTGCTATTCTTCCTGAACCAGAAAAGACACCTTTTGGATTATTAAGTATTGTGTGTGCTGTTATACCTGGACTCTTGATTGGGGCCGCTATTAGTAAGAATATTGCAAATTTCTTAGAAGAAAACGAACTGTTTGTTCCTTCGGACGATGACGACGACGATGATTAATTAAGTAACCAGCCTATGTTTAAGTATTATTTTTTATTATTACCTCAGATGCGGGTATACAAAAAAACAGAAGATGAATTTATTAAATAGATTTATTGTGTTACAAAATGACGGCAATATAGTTTGTGCTAATTTATTACAAACAACTGATCTGTTATCTCAACTCAATTATGATCTTAAGTTGTTATAAAATCTCTTTCTAAGTCATATTTACAAAGTAGGAATAAGTACAATTATTTATATAATGACAAGCAACATTTGCCAGTTCAGTCTGTAATAAATAGAATTCATAATGTTTTATATTTGACTTGAGTAACAAATCATGCAGATCTTGCTAAGCTAGTCAAATGTTACTCAAATTAGTTTATATAGAAGCTTTCAATGCACTTGTGCTTAATATTGTAAATTGAATAATTAAATATGTTTAGAAAATGATACTCAGTCTTTTATTTTCATGATTCCTTAAATGTTCATGAGTGGAAGAAATGTAGTCTAATGTTATATTGTATTTTTTTTTAAATTTTTATGTTCAAATGCTTTACAAATAAAATAATATAAAATAATTATTTCTTTAATGCTGCATAGTGATGTTGTTCTTCATAACATCAATACATCAAATTGTGATCAATTATGTTATAATTATCAATCATGAAAATAAATAAAATAGAGATCTCAATATTATTTAAAATAAAAAGAATCCAATTTGGCCTAACAGAAAAATCATGTAAAAACTTATCTTTTAAAGGTGGCTATTAAAAAATCATTATTTTATAAATTAGTAAACTAAACTATTTTACACAATAATTATACAGATTAATATTTAAATCAGGCATAGAATATTGGTTGCCTCATATATATAAAAAACATATGGCCTTTTGTTCTTTCATATCATAACATTGTTATAATACTGTAAATTTTTAATCTTTCATACATCTGGTGGGTTAAGGGAAATAATAAATTATTCTGGAGGTCTCTTGTGGTCTCCCCAGCCATGGAAGCACTTGGTGAAGCGTTTGGACTCCTTATCCTTTAGTGTGAGAAACAGTTTCCGAGCCCTATCTGGTTGCATTGTCTTCATATGTTGAATGTACACCTGATTTTTAATTTCATAATTAAATAGGATAACAAATAATTCATTATTTATTTGATAACATAATCTTACTTTATAAATATTGTTAGATTAATGCTTGTCAGTGAAAATACCTCAGTGAAACCTCAGTGAAAATATTTGTTTATTTTACTGTAAACAAGTTGCTACATACATATTTTTATTATATATATATATATATATATATATATATATATATATATATATATATATATATACTAAATATAAATATATATTTTTATTATATAAACATATGTATTACCTGTGCTGATTTATAAGCGAGTTTAATCTCTACTTCAGAACAGCGAGCTCCAAGCCATAAGAAGACTTGTTCCCCATTGTCCAATATCATTATGTCATCATCTGCCAAATCATCCTGAAAACATTGTAAAAATAGAAGTATTTTATACAATAATGAATTTGGTTTTTTTCTAATTTAACATTATGCCTTGCTTAATAAAAATCTAAAATCAATAAAAAAATAAATATAAACATTTAAGAGGGATTAGTTGTGAATTCGATTCCCATTCAAAGAAATGAAATAGATAATATATTCATTTCTTAGTTCTGGTGTCGAGGCAAAAGCGCGGCGTGGAGTTCCCCCAGTCAATACACAGCAGAAAGGAGTGCGAAGTGAAGTTGATAAAAAAAATCTCTGAGAATGAGAGGGCTTGCACCAATATTCATTGTGTATATAGCTACCTGTAGAATCATGGGTGCCGTGTCAGTTTTTTTAGTTATAATTATTTAGATATCATATCTTTTGCATTCACAGAGACAGAACTGTAAATATACATGAGTTTTATTTAACTATTGTGATCAGGCCGCCCTCCAACCAGGTGGACCGACGACCTTAAGAAGACAGCGGGAACCCGTTGGACCCAAAGGGCGCAGGACCGGACAGAGTGCAAAGCATTGGGGGAGGCCTATGTCCAGCAGTGGACCTGAAAAGGCTGATGGATGGATTGTGATAGGTGTGCTGTGTGACTAACATATTTTTTTCATCAGCCTATCGCCGTCCACTGCTGAACGTAGGCCTCCCTCATCAAGCGCCAACCAACTACTAACATATACTACATCTTTATTAAATGTTTGCACAGTTGTACTCTAAGAATGTATGGAATCAAAAGCAATTTAGTATATATTCTATCAATATCGTATTACTTGTTACCAAATTTACTATAAACAAATATGCAAACAGTTAACTTAAAATTATGCATAATATTAAAAAGAGTGTTTCGTAAAAAAATAGATGCAGAATTGTTGACATTTCAAATGCCTCGTTGGTACGATCGACGAGTTGTCGTTGTCCTAAAATCAGGCCTGTGCAGACTACAGTTACATCTACAGCTAACTTCATGGCAGCCACGACAAGTCGACCGTACTATATCTTGCAAAAAACAATGCAGTTCTTATAAACAATAAATACATATAATTACATAAATGGCATTATTTTTACTACTTACCTGACAAAAATCTGTGCATTTTTCAGAGACCGTAAAATATCCTTTCTCATTGGAACATCTAAACAAGCGTGTATAGTTGAGATAATCAGAGTCTGAGTCGTATGTCTTACGACCGCCGAGCGCCACCCAGAAGAAATTGTCAGGTTCACTACCTTCCGTTAACACCTGGGCAAAAGTAAACACATGAAAAAAAAAACAAAATAAATATGAATCTGCCAGAATTAATTAAGGTAAGGAGTTATTTTCATTACCTTATCTAATATTGTTTATATATATAGGAAGTATCTAAGATTATTTTTCATTAGGAATTAAGTAAATATGTGTTTAATTATTTATTAAAATAAAATTTATCAACAGGCACCATTAAAAATCTAGCTTAACATCCAACAGCAAAATGGTAGCGACTAGCGAGTTCAATCTTACTTATAATAAAGAAATAAAAACATTTACAATAAAAGTTCTTCTGTGCCTGATTCAACAAACAATCCCTTTTGAACAAAAAGTAATATTTCTACCACAACTAACCTGCAAGCTAACCCATGGGTTATTGAACTTCTCGTCAGCAATCTGTTCAATGAGGCGCGCCGAGTCCGCGTCGCTGTGGGCGCCGATCCACGCGTACACGATGGCGGAGCCCGACGGGGACTCCTTTGAGCCTTCCAGCGGCACGTTTAGTATGTAGCTGTTGGAAAAATAAAATGGGACATTTTTTGAAATTTCTATTAAAAATAATAGACTTTGCAAATCACTTATAGCTAAATTAACTTATGCTGTTAAAATTACGTCGATATAGTAAACAATTATTTTTGAATTCTGCACATAGCAGGGTAGGCAGAGGGAAACTGGGAACAGGATGTTAAGACACTCGGCTCCCATTATGACAATTTCGTTCCGCACTTTCCGCCGAATTTTTAGAGCGTTGCATGTTGAATGGCGGAACTCAATGCCAAGCTTTGCCTCGTTACCAGTGTGAAGAAATAAAAATATTAAAGCTATTAGCTAAAAAAATTGTAAATACATAAAATAATGCAATACCAGAATGCGCTATTAAGGTTGGCGGCATCAGCTCGCACTTGCACGAGGCGCGTACAAAGAGCGGATCCATTACTCCGTAGTTCAAATAACTCAACTGGCGGTCGAGACCCTTCTTCCTGTGTAATATATGAAAAACAACATGTTTTAGCTTTAAATTCCATCCGTATGAATAAGGCAGAGTATACAGAGAGAGCCTAGTCTCCATTCTCTTTTTTTTATTTTCATTTTTAAATTAAAATAATTCACTCTCCAGAGTAGAGATCTAAGCTTCAACCATTAGATTAACGTCACAATTAGTTTATTATTGTTTGTTAAACTTTTTTTTAGCTTCACGCTTTATCGTTTATATAGCAGAGTAGACAGAGGGAACCTGGGAACCTACGAACAAAGTAAGACGATATTTAATTTGTTGAAATTTATCAGAGTAAGAACTTTTTTTAAATGTACTAAAATGTGTCTTTAAAAGATTTACATGTATATTTTTTAACTAAAGAAATAAATATATTAACACAACATTCTACAGAATGGGAAAAAACATCTACATATAAAAACAAAACGACATACAAGCTTAACATTCCTCTTGCCATCTCGTATAATGAACTGTCTTCTAAAATGTGCCATGAACTTCAAGCTCTCTTGCTGTTGGTGGGTCCTCACAACATCTAGACGTCTACACAATTGTTTAAATTTTCTTTCCAAGCCAAAGGTGAAAGTCAACCAGCCCATGTTGGGTGCTTTGCGACCTTGCCAGAAGTAAACGACCCATGATGCACCTTCAGGTTCAGTGTCATCCACCTCTGGGTTGTGTTCGATGGGGTTAATGACCTGATCGCCAGTCGTTGAACCCGTACCGTCGTCGTCTACCTGTGGGTTAGAATGTTAGATATTTTGTAATTAGAAACAGTTTACTATGTAACACAATATTAATTATTATTAAGTTATAAATAGTATGTACTACAGAAAAATATTCCACTCAATTTCCCCTAGGGGAAGAGAATTTTTTAATAATTTCATTTCCTTGCTATTCAATTCAGTACACCACACACAAGTTAAACTCACCTCAACAGGTAACACATATCTACAAAGAAACACATAACAATCATGGCTATGGAAGACACCGATCTCGTTATCCGGGAGTCGTACAAAATGGCGGCCCTCCAATACAAATGCTTCCATCGCTTCTAAGTCTTCGTTCCATTCGTCTGCAAGGGTCTTGGCTTCTGAAGGTGACATCGTCGGTTGCCGGGGAGTGAATAACGCTGATAGATCCGTTCTGGAAAAGATAATAAAATAATTATTTTGATTTTACTAAACAAATTATGTTTACAATTTCAATAAGTCCTTTATGACTTTAGACACATAAAGTTATTGTTATTATCATTGTCAATTGAAACTGAAATGTTAATTGAGCTGAAAGATTGCTGTATAATTTCTTAGAAGACATAGAGATATAAATATTTATATATTCCTTGGTAAAATTAAAGTTTTTCTCACAATAGATTAAAGTTACTCAAAGAAACAACTTAATTTCAACTTTCAGTATCAAATTTCAATCTATACTTTGCAAGTTAATAAAAAAAATATAAAACATATCCCTAATAATGATTCTAAATTAATGAAATTGTATACTCACTTAGTTTCTTGTTGCTTAGCCCACGAAGCGAGGTCGGCCCCGGTACGCGCTACTGACTCAGCTGTACGAGTGAAGTCCACTGCTATCACTTCTTCCCAGCCCAGGAAATATGTTTTAAATACCTGTATTTAAAATAAATTTACTATTATAAGGGAAAGAAGGGAATGATGTTTCTAGACTTTAGATGTCGCTGAAGTCCGCCATTTAACACGCAAAAAAAATGTACTGTGTGGGGAAAAAAGAGGACCTTAACACCAGGTTTCCTCTTCCTATTCCGATATATTCGGGATACAGAGTGAAGCTGTAAAATAAAGGAAAAACAAAAATTTAATAAGTACCTGGGTCTCAGTGCCTTCCTGTAAGCGCGTGACGAGCGCGTGGTCGTCGCGCGGCGCCATACCGAATAGCTCTTGGGCCAACTTGACGGCTGCTGCACGTACTAATCGCGATGATTTCTTGCCAAACCTATTGAATAAAAGTTATATTAAGTTTTAAATTATTAAAAATAAAACAACTGAACGATTTTTCGCATTGCAGATTTCACCACCCAGTCCAACCTTCAATTTTTACAGTTCAACTAATTTCTTAAGAAATTGGCTGTGGAGAGGCAGACTTTTAATAAACTTCTGTTAATTGTTCAAATTATTTTATTAACATTCCTTAGAATGATGATTGAAGCTACAACCATCACCACAATGGCTTAAAATGTTAAAGCACAATGCAGTAAGAGAGTAAAGTTAAATTCTTCTATTAGAGCTTCTATTGAGGAACATTGAGTTATTATTATGATACACTAAACAAATTAAAACCAACCAAACAAACAAATCATGATGGGCATCCAGTATATAGACATTGCGAGTGGCCAATACTGTACGTTCTAGTGTACCGGACGTTTGCGGCAGTTCTAAGTAGCCCATGCCCAGTTCCACTCTGTAGAGACGTGGTTGCGCCCATGTGAAATCTTCTGGCACATGCTCCTATAAAAAAAAATCATAATTTTTTTTTTTTACCTTATATATCACTTAAGGAAAGAAAGGTAAATAACGACGGTCGGCTTCAATCAATAATATTATTTAAACATAATATAAATACCTCTGCTACATAAGGTGTTTCTTCATCATATCCCAATACTTGCAAAAAGTTCTTAGACTCTTTACTGGGTGGTTCAGTTATTAATTCAGCTTTGTTTTTCCTCTCTTCTTTGTTTATTTTTTCCGCGAACAGACGAGCTTTAGATTTCAATGTGTTTTTCGCTTTCTTACCATTCCTATGTGAAATAATATAAAATAAAAAGTGTACGTATATTTATTTTTCATTTGTATAAATATTGTATTGTATAGGGCAGCATCTAATTGCTAACATGATGGTTGTAGGATCGATTCCCTTTCGAGAGAGTAATTAAATTGAAATTATTTTCATTTCCATGAAATGACTTTAATGAATTTCTTTAATAAGACGAAGGGAAGAAAAAGAAACCATTAAGTGAGCCAAAAAGTGTGTATTTTTTTAGTTTCACACTTTAACTCTAGCAATGTAGCTAACAGAGAACGGAGCTCGAAACACTACACTTTTTCGCCGGCTCGTCCACTGACATTAGCCTGCCCATACATGTCCTCCTTATGGCGGGGATCGTCACGTTCTTACGTGGTCTCCTCGAAGCTGAAGTGTCCACCTGTCTTTCTCACTGTTTCATAATTTTTTTGTTATATTTTGTCACTCAAAAAAAATCCATAATGCCATAGAAAAATAAAAACAATACCATAAATAAATAGCAAGACCGGCGTCCAGTAAGAAGACATATCTCGGATCTAAAGCCTTCACGTCGACTGCTACCGGTTGCAAGTGGACGCTGCTGCCGGCGCCGTGCACTCGGTATAGCCGCGTTACGTAATGCTGGAAGAATGGACGCGGTTCTTATTGTATTAATTTAAGATTCATTAAGTAAATTATATTTTTTTTAGTTTCACGCTATATCTCATGCATAGCAAGGTAGGTAGGTAGGGGGATCCTGGAAATCTAGTGTTAAGACACGTTCCCCATTAAGATACTTTCCCCACTCATCGCCAAATTCTCGAGGCATTGTGTGTTGAGTACCGAATCTCAACGCCGCGCTTTCAAAATATTAAATATTTCCTTTCTCCGAGTGGGAATCGAACCCTCAACCATCACGTTTACAGTCGCACGCTAGTCCTTCTGCGATACCATAATAATGGCGCATGTGTTGTAAAATTAAGGTTACAATCTTTGATCATTTTAATTAGTAGTCAAAATCTTGTTATCAAACAACTATTAATGTTGACAAAAAATATTACAAATCTTACAAGGATATAGAAAAAACTGAAAATCTCAATATTTTAAACATCAAATAAACTGAATACGGAGTTTAACCGCGTATTGGTCATTATATACCGGGTCATCCACAGTGAAAAACCCAGACGGCGTCCTGCTGCCATTAATGTAGATGGGCGGCGTTGGGAACAGCGCCAAGAACTCCGGCGATTCGTCACCTTGCTCGTGGCGTTGAGTCCTCTTGGCGCCTAGCAGGTTGCGGAGATTAACCGCGTGCATTGCTGAGCAGGCGCCTTTGTCTAACTGTTATATTGACAAACATGTTTATTTCAATTTTATAGTTTTTATTGTTGTTTGTTGTAACCACTATTGTTGCATTATGTCTTAGTAGAAAAAAGTAATGAAAATAATTTAAATGTAACTAGGTACTGCTTTTAGTGAGAATCGAACCCACATGCATAGCGTTTATAGTCAATGTGCAACCTAATTGTTTGTTTGTTGTAAAAATAAATCACACACTAAATCATGGCATATTTGCAAAAGATTGAGTTTATTCGTAATGTTTGCCAGTTCTATACTTTTTAAGCAAATCTTATATTGATTAACACCAAGCGAAAATAAACATTCTATATAAAATTACGCCTTTATTTATGAATATCAAAAAATTACAGTAAACATGTTACATGTTTAGGTACACTTACTGTAGCTTTAGATCCGATCCAAAAATGTATGTCCCAAGAAAGCTGTCCCTGCTCCTCTATTGATGTCTTTAAGATAATATAGCAGTCTCCTTCAAAGAACTTGCCATGTGCCACCTATCAAATAAAATATTAGACAAATAAATATAAAATATTAGGCACCGATTTACCGACACTCGGGTAGAAAAAAATGAAAAGAAAAATTAGAAAATCATAACTACGCATCTATTTACAGCTAACTTTAGGGCGGCCACGACACGTCGACCGTACTCTGTTTAATGCTTTTGTAGATAGATAACATGACATATGTTACAGCAATTTTAAAATTACCTCATCAACAGGAGCAGGTATGAAATTCTCAATTTCCCATATCTGTAACCCAGGCGTCTGTCCTGTGTCCTCGTCAAAGAACTCGGAATAGTCTAATGGTGGCTTCTCTAGGCTTTCGTCCCAGCGCTTTGGTCTGTCAAATAATATAAAAATTATGTACATATATTTAAATATGTGTTGTAATGTATCCTCAATAAAAAAGTTAAAATAGTTTCTTACTTTGCTAATCGACAAAAAGATGGCTTTAATACTTGCAGTCGAGTTGTCACTAATTGACCGAAAAGTAAGGAATGAAAAAGCCCTTAACTAATTTCTATTTACTTTCGACAATAAATTAATTTTTAACAAAAACAAAAACCGACTTCTAACAACGAACTAAAAAGTGAAAAATAATTATACAAAGATTTTATAATTATGAAGTCGGTGTCAAGCTAATGCTACAACACCTTTACTACAATATCTAATTACTAAGCCTGTTTGTTTTACTTGGCACCGACTTCAAAATTATAAAATCTTTGTATAATTATTTTTCACTTTTTAGTTCGTTGTTAGAAGTCGGTTTATGTTTTTGTTAAAAATTAATTTATTTTACGATTTTTAGTGATGGGTAGATCTTAAAATGATGCTTCTTAAACGAGTGGTGATGGTGGTGGTAGTGGTTGTCAACGAGTGGTTGTGGTTGTCCTAAGTAAAACTTTATTTAATTAGGTATTATTTTTGTGCAAAGTTACATTTTGGTATATTGACAAGAAAATACATAAAATGTATTCGGGCGAATGAAGAATCTCCCTTTTTTGAAGTTGGTTGAAAATGAGAACATCCTCTTTTTTGAGGTTGGTTGAAAAGAAATGCAACGATCAGGAATCTCACCTCTGACATCAATTTAAAAAGTTTTTGCTTGTAACTATTACAGTATAATCAATTTTTTACCAAAAAAAACAAACTTTCTAAATTTTCACCGGATCCCATAATCGGAACCTAACCAAACTTTCACCAAATTATCCTTGAAATGTATCCTTTCAAATACAAAAAGAATCATCAAAATCGGTTGGCGCGACATTGAGTTATTCGTCTATTTGTCGCGCACATACTTACTGCAAATTTAAGACTTATGTGATTTTCTCATAGATACCATTGTCAGACATGGATCAAAAAAAAAATGGGACCATTCGAGATGCCTCACCTTTCAATCAAAAAAAAATTATCAAAATCGGTTCACCCAGTCAAAAGTTATGAGGTAACAAACATAAAAAAAAAAAAAAATACAGTCGAATTGATAACCTCTTTATTTTTGAAGTCGGTTAAAAATAAAATCATTTGGACGTTATCTGACGACTGTATTGTGTAAAGTGTGCTTTGTGTAACACTATAGGTTGTTTAACAAATACAGTGTCAAACAAACAATAGGTTTGATTCATATTTTGTAAAATCAGATAAAATTTACATCCTTGATAAATAAATAACTAATTTTAACAATAAATAAAAAAAAAGAACTAATGGAATACGGATCAAATTTATGAATATTGAATACATAACAATGCTCACCAATTAACCGTACTATGTTCACACTCGTTTAAAGTGTAAATATGTTCAAAAGTATTATTAATATTTTCATTTATTCGCTCTGGTAACAATTCAAAGCACGGCGTTCAGTTTTACCACTTAACACGCAATGCAGTTAAAAATTCAGCGCAAAGTGGATAACAGAGTGTTTTAATACTAGGTAGCCTATGCCTATTCTGTTATATGATGGATACTTGTGGAACTTAGTATTTTGTTTTTTGTAATTCTGAGCGGTGTAGAACTTATTAGTTAATTCAATACCAATTAAAAGTATTCGGTGCTGACACGAGAAAAAGAGGATCTTATGTTTCGTAGCCTGCAGAAATAAGTTATGGGCTGCATAATAGCAAAATACTCACTTTAACTCACTGTGAGGTAATTCGGCACCAATATGTGTATGCTGGGTGTTCGCCTGCTCTTGCATGCCACGCAGGATGAGGGCCGAGTCGTGTTGTTCGGGCTCCGCTCGTCCGCGACGGAGACGGAGTTTGCGAGCTATCGGGTCTGATTTTGCACCTTAGAATTTAAAGGCGAGATATTATTTTTATTAAAAAAAACGATTTTATAATCAGTGTTTTTGTCAGCACCACTTTAAATGAAACCACAGTTTTAACTATTGTATAAAAGCCTAATACAATAATCTTTTTCTCAAAAATGAAAAAGTTTTTTCTCAAACAAAATAAATAATAAAATTATTATTGTAAAATAAAACATAATTTGTTAAGGACGACACACGCACACGTACAGCACGGCTTCCCCCTTTCTCGCACACACAAAAGGCAGAGGCAGAGGGAACCTAGTGTTAAGATACTCAGTTCCCCAATCTCTCCTCTTCAACTTAATTTCCTCAAGTGGAAATTGAATCCACAACCTGTCGCGTTTACAGTCACAACCTTATGACTTTGCGCTACAACTGACCTCTAAAGATATAGTAAAAAAAAATGTTGTAGAAGGAATTTTTTTTTAGTTCTAAAAGATTGAAAATGAAAAGATATTGTATATACATTTATTAATCCTTCTAACAAACAATTAAATGCTACTTACAAGATGGCGCAGACAATTCTGGTGTAGCAGCTCCAGCCAGCTGAAGCTGAGTTTGCAAGGAGAAATCTATATTATAATACTGGAGACCAGATCCTCGTGGTCTTTCCACGGGTTTTGGTGGCATTACCAGATCTGGATTGCCGTGGAGCTGGAGGCTCTCGAGGTCGCTCAATAAGTGTATAGCATCCGGTAACGTGATCAACTTGTTACAACTCAGATTGAGTTTCTTTAGCGATCCGCATCTGTTATTTGATATCAGTGTTTTATATTCTTGTGTTTTATTTCATTATATAGTGTGGTTAAAAGTTAAATGAATTAAAACCACGCTTATACGTTGTTTTTCGTTATTTTACGTCGCCATTAGCCAGTTAGCTTTAAATGGCTGCGCAGATTAATTTAGGTTTTTTTCTACTGGAGTAAGCAATGCGTAAGAGTTCAGAAAGTCTTATTTCAAGGCGGCTAAGGATCGTCGACTGCACTGTATAGGTATATTAACTTTTGTAGGTATTTCACATTTGTCTATTTAGAGAATCACCAGTTTTTTTTATAAAATCTAAAGTCATATATTAGGTAAATAGTGTAAGAAATATAAAAATAACCATATTTAGTATCCTTAAAATATTAACTTACCTACAAAGACCCTCAGGGATCATTTCCAATACATTATTAGCAGCAGAAAACACTTCGAGGCTGCCAAGTTTGCCGATACCCGATGGTATGCCTTCGAAATCTAATTGGTTATCATCGACGTGTAACCGCCGTAGGTTTTGTAATTTGGATAATGACACCGGCAGCGCTGTCAATTTGTTCCGGGACAAATTCAGGCTTTCCAACTTTTGCCAAATATCCATTGCTATAAAAGAATAATTACAAATGAATATCCCAGATCTCCTGGCAATAACATCAAGTTCATGCTATGAAGATAGTGTCGTCATAAGTTCCGAACACGTACTTATGTAACACGTACTTATGGCGACACCAGTGCCAAATGTGATCCCCACTTGAAGAAATTAAATATTTAATATGAAAAAAAATAATTTCTTCTTTAATAAATGGGGAACGGAGTCTGAACACTACGTCCCTTTTCCTACCCTGCTGTGAGCGTAATACAGTGTCAAGCTAATTTAAAAATATTCAAAATGGAAGTATTAAATATGTATTAGTGAAAGAAAAAATCCAAGATGCCATATTTTAAAATTGCAGAGCAGTTGATTTCGATCGTTAAATGAATGATATAATGCAGTACGATTCACAGATATTGCGTTTACGTGCATGCTTCTAAATAACATATGTGTTTTTAAGATTCTAATCATTAGTTACGCAGAAAAGTGTACTCTTATTAGCATAAGAGAAAACATTCAAATAGAAAATGGATCTCTATGATGAACATAAATATGAAATAACTTGTATTATAACACTATTTATAAATAGAATATTATACAACAATAAAAAGAATATATTATAGTGCAAAATATTATAAAACTTTTTATTGTTATAATAATATATATTAATATTAATTGTGATTTTATAAATATTAATAGTTTCTATTTTTAATGTCAATAAATCAGTTCGAAGCTTCATGATATAAGCAAAAAGAATGTAAAGACAAAGCGTGCAACTTGTTACCACCTTCAATTCGCTTTGTCTACGTGAATGGTGATATTTTATTCACATGCTTAAATAAATTCCGTTTTTTATAGAGACTACATACAGTAATTATATAATATTAACAGCAGTATTGAAGCGTAAAACCAAAGCGTCTCCAAAGCATTTAAGGAATGTCTAATTAATACTTAATGTGCGTAAACGCTGCGTTATTTTATCGCTTTTAGTAAATTGTATAGGTGTAACGAGTTGGTAATCACTTGTAATAGTAATGTCACAGCTAGACTTAAGCAATTCTTTCTATAATATTGTTTATGCAATTACTTAACAATATTAAAAATATAAATATATATTAGTGTAATATATATTTATATTTTTCGTAATATGATGATAATAATATTTAGACATTAATCTAGAGAAAGTTATAATATATTTTACTTAATAGTTATCACATTCGAGTCATTATTACTTTAAAATTGCGTTAAAAAGTAAATGATAAGTTTGCTCTTTTTATTTAAAAAAACATACATTGTAACATTATAACTTCCAGTAAACCTTGCGCTAGACGTCGCCAAGCGTGATAGATAGTAATATGATATGTTAACAAAGCAGGTTTTCGTTGAATATTTTATTAATGTTTTTTTTTCATCTTCAAGCTGTATCCCGCACACAGCAGGGTAGGCAGAGGAAACCTAGTGTTAAGACACTCCTCAGTTTCCGAAGCGAAAGAAAATGCAAGCGAAGAAATGGAAATATAAATTTAGATAAATATTTAATTTGCTCGAGTGGGGATCGAACCCACAATCGTCGCATTACACTTACACCCTTGTGTCCCTGGGCCACGATGGCCTCAAAGTAAAACAAAAAAGTATTATTTGTTTAAATAAGTTAACTACTACTAGTACTCTTATTATTAGTACTTTTATTATTAAATTCACAAAAACTAAGAAGACATATATAAAAAGCAATAAGTAATATTTAAGTATTTAAGCAATAAATAATATTTAAGTATTATAAAAACTAAACTTATCACCATACCTGTAGATATTTCAGTGATTTCATTGTCACTGAGATTTAGCCTTTTCAAGCTTTGTAACGAGTACAGGGCATCAGGAACTTTAGTGAGAGCATTTTTAGATAAATCTACATCTGATAGATTACAGAGTGTATCAAGAGAAGTGGGAAGATTTGCTAGAGTTCGTTGAGTGTTACGCATATGTAGCGTCTCCAGGCTTTGCAGAGACGGTAACTGCCTATAAAATTTTAAAATGTTATTATATGAGGCTTTCCATGTGAGAGGGACAGATAAAAAAGTAGGATTTTATTTGTATATTTATGTCAGATCAGTTTAATCCTAGTAGACACAAGTAGTGGTTAAAATCTTGTATGATTTTATTTTGTTAACTCCGATGAACAAGCACTTAAACTTTGCAAAGTCTTAGTCAAGTCTTTTCTTTACAAGTCTAGCATATTAAAATTATCAACCAACTTTTATACCTGCTTTAGCTTCAGCTTTGAAGAAACATAATAAAATAATAATTATTAATCAAGACATAACAATATTATTCTCACCTCAACTGAAATAGGCCAAGTGGGTTATCATTAAGTATTAGAGTCTGCAAGTTCGCCAGTCTTCTAGTCTGAGGAGGTAAGGTCTCCAATACATTGTTAGAAAGATCTAAGAACAATAGATCTGTCAATTGAACAAAAAGTGTTGGTGGAATGCTCTCTATTCTAAAACAAAAAATATATAATGGCTGTTTAATATCATTATGTTGATACACATAAAATATAGTCAATAATATATTCATTTATATCAGGGCTTCTTAAACTTTTGTCATTCACGACCCTATTTGTGATTGCGAGTTTTTAACGACCCCCCATACAAATATAAAAGAAAAATAAATTAATATTTTTTGATGATTTATTTATTAGGTAACAATATACATATGAAAATATATAGTTTTAGAATTCGTTTTGAAACATACAAAAATCTAAAATTAAAAATTGCACAAAAAATTATAAAATTTTATTTATTATAGTTTCAAAAATAAAAGTGGATTCTGACTGTCTTAATTCGCTCGAATATATTCAAGTAGTTGCGTGGTAAGTATTAAATTAAAATATAAGTAAGAAATTTAATGAGATGGATGGGCCTGTTTTTTATTGCATAACAAATCAAATCTTGGTGGAATGTTTGAAACTGCTGGACTGCAGCACTGAACGATATTGGGATTTAATATGTGTTAAAGCTGAGAAAGTAACTTCACATAAATATGTGGTGTTGAATGGCAGAAGTACATTTAAGCAGAGTGGGAAGTCAGCGGCGCGCGGTTTATTCAACATGTATGATACCGACAAACGCACTAACAATGTATAACCACAGTATAATAATAGCGATCATCAATAGTTTACTGCTGTCAGTGGAGATAACTCAAAACCTTCAACAAATGCGCTAGGCGCTGCGTCTAGACCCTGCAAGTCCACTGTATTCCGCCAACTCTAGTGATGTTATAAGATGGTATATATAAATATTTGACATTAAAATCTCTCGCGACCCCAGAATTTTGCTACGCGACCCCTTTTGGGGTCACGACCCATAGTTTAAGAAACTCTGATTTATATGAAGACAAAAGTATATTTTGATTAATCTCTGTTAAAAATTAAAACCTTGGTGATTTTTATATCTAACAAAAATATTTTTATATCCCTAGTTGCTTTATTCTTCTATCACCAGGGTTTATATTGTATAGTCATAACATGTAAATAATAGAACAATATGTCACATCTTGTGACTCTGTCTGTTTAAGTGTTAAAGAATTGTTTCAATTACTAAACATAATTATATATGTTGAGAAATTTACAATAAATGAAACATACTTATTGTGACTCAAGTTTAGTACAAGCAATGATTTAGCTTTTTCTAATCCTTCAGGTACTTCTTTCAATCTGTTATGAGATAAGTCTAATGTCGTCAATTCTTCTAATTTAAATAATTCAGCTGGTATACCAGAACTCTTTACATTATTGTGCCTCACATTCAATGAACGCAAGCACTTCAATTCTGTCAATTCTCCAAATAGCTTTTCTAAATTATTCTTCTTTAAAGATAAATTTTCCTGAAAAAATTGAGTTTATATAAAAAAATCTGCGCGAAACAATGAATCATTCTATAAAAATGTAAACATTATACATTTACCAATTTCATAAGTTTTCCTAATTCTTCAGGAATTTCTTCTAAATTTGTTTTATCGAGCCTAAGCCATTGCAAACCAGTCATATGCCGTATAGCATCTGGGAATTTTTCCCCCTGTAACATAAGTAACATTTAGGCCAAATAACACCAGAGGTTAGACTTAATATTAATACCTAAATATCACTGTTAATCTTAAACATACACTAAAATCATTGCATGTAAAGTCAACACCACGAACAAATGGTAACAAGCCCGTATTTGCCATGTTTTTACGAAAGTAAAATTACTAAAACAATGACACTGTCTGTCCTCCATGAAACAATTTGATGTATTGAATTAAAAATTTACTTTTGATTGTTAAACTTCAAAGTTCAAACTTCAAATTGACAGTTTAAATTCTGACAGTTAACTATAAACCAAAACCAGGGACTGTCACATCGCGTTTCATGTAGTCAATACACGATTTGGAAATTCTGTGTTTAAATTCAATTATTATTTGGTTATCATTTGTATTTCAAGTTAATTTTGTTTCATAATTATTCGTTTTAGTCTTTAGTGTAGTGTAAATAATAGTTGTGGTAAGTTTTAAATTTTATTCTTGTATTTAAAATTTTCCCGTATGTGTCATATTTGACAGGAGGGATGGAGACTAGGCCAGATCCGGATCCTCCTGATCCGGACGACGAATTTTTTTTCCTGCCTGATCGAACGAACGATGGATCGAACCATCTCCAAATTCTCAATCTACCAGAAAACGCCATAATATTGACCAAAATATAGGTTCACTCAAAAGGACAATTATTGATCCTTCCGCTGCGATCCCTTCGATCCAAACTATTCATATCAACCCTTCCTTTGATGATCTCCTTAATTTTTATTGCGATTCTGATTCTGGCCCTTATATAGTTCACGTCTCCCGTCTTGAATCAGAGCCATTAGCAGGTCTTTCTATAAAGGCCCTTAAATTTGGTGAATTTCTCTATAAGAATAAAATTGAAAATATTAGTAAAGAAGGGGTTAAAAGCATCGGCCGTAACAAAATAAGTATACAGTTTTTATCTGCTGATGCAGCCAATAATTTTATGCTTAATCCTCTTTTGACCACTCACAAGTACAAGGCTTTTATTCCTTCCTTTAGTGTTACACGTATGGGCTTGGTACGAGATGTGCCGATAGAATGGTCCATGCAAGCTTTCACGGAAAGTTTGGAACTTCCGTCAGGGTGTGGGTCTGTTTTAAAAGCGAGAAGACTAAATCGGAAACAGATTATTGATGGGACTGCTAATTGGGTACCTACCCAATCAGTAGTCTTAACTTTTAGAGGTCAGGTATTGCCAAAAAAAATATTTATGTTCTATAATGCTCTGAATGTTGAAATGTATAATTTACCGACTATTCAATGTCATAACTGCTGCAGATTTGGTCACACTAAAAACATCTGCCGTTCAAAGCCAAGATGTTTCAAATGTTCCCAGCCTCACTCAGGTGAATCATGCATAATCTCTGGTCATAATATTTCTTGTCTTAATTGCTCTGGTAACCATTCTGCAATAGACCAAATCTGCCCAGAGCACGCGAGACAGCGTTTGATTAAAAAAGCAATGTCGCAAGAAAATATTTCCTTTTCCCAGGCCTCTGCTCAGTTTCCTCATTCGCGCAAACCTTATGCCGAGGTGGCAAAACATCTTGTCTCTCAAACTGCTCCTGCTGATTCTCAGCCCTCTATTGAAAGTATATCTTCCTCCAACAATCATTCTCATACCACTTCCTCATATAAAAAAACAGTCATCCAATCTGCTCGTCCTCATTCTCCTAGATCACCTGGCTATGACAAAGTTGCTCATCGTAATATCATCTCTTTAGATTCATCCACTCTTGGTAATGGTTGTGCCATTAACACCCCCTCATCCCACTCTCCATCCACTGAACAACTCTTGCATACTCTTCTTCTCATTTTGACTAATCATTTGTCTCCCATTCATAGTATTAATAACCAACCGAACAACGCAGCTCCTATCACCTTTAATGCTCCTTCATCCTCCATTACTCTTCCCCATGGACTCAATAAAAATAATTCAGTGGAACTGTAANGGTAAAACAGAGATCGGTCTGTAATTTCCAGGCTCAGATCTATTTCCACTTTTGTAAAGCGGCACTATTTTGCTATATTTCATTAAGTCAGGAAAAGTACCGGATTCTACACAATTGTTAAAAATGAAAGCAAGGTAAGGAGCAATATTAGGTATAATTGAATTAAGAACTTTAACAGACATGCCCCATAAGTCACCAGTTTTCTTTAAATTGAGGCTTTTAAAAGATTTTAAAATTTTATCTGGTGACACATTCTTAAACACAAAATGTTGTCTACAACTATTTACATGGGTCTTTAGTATTAATTCTGCTTCCGAAGGAGATGATGGCAGTGACTTATAAAGGCTTTTAAATTTGGTGAGTTTCTTTATAAAAATAGAATTGAAAATATTAATAAAGAAGGGGTTAAAAGCATCGGCCGTAACAAAAAAAGTATACAGTTTTAATCTGCTTATGCAGCCAATAATTTTATGCTTAATCCCCTTTTGACCACTCACAAGTACAAGGCTTTCATCCCTACCTTTAGTGTTACTCGTATGGGCTTGGTGTGGGATGTGCCGATAGAATGGTCCATGCAAGCTTTCACGGAAAATTTGGAACTTCCGTCAGGGTGTGGCCCTGTTTTAAAAGCGAGAAGACTAAATCGGAAACAGATTATTAATGGGACTGCTAGTTGGGTACCTACCCAATCAGTAGTCCTAACTTTTAAGAGGTCAGGTATTACCCAAAAAATATTTATGTTCTATAATGCCCTGAATGTTGAAATGTGTAATTTACCGACTATTCAATGTCATAACTGTTGTAGATTTGGTCACACTAAAAACATCTGCCGTTCAAAGCCAAGGTATTTCAAATTTTCCCAGCTTCACTCATGTGAATCATGCATAATCTATGGTCATAATATTTCTTGTCTTAATTGCTCTGGCAACCATTCTGCAATAGATCAAATCTGCCAATCAAAGATCGCAACTTACAAGAACTGTTATCAAATGTATGGAAGCATTGCGTATATTATTACTATACTACTATACGTGTAACGGTTGCTATTGGGGAAAGGTGAGATTGGGTTGCGATGCGTACATTTTGCTCATTTTATTCCTGAGAGCCGATTTGCTTCTCTTCCGACGATCCTGATACCTGTGTCGCTGCCGTTGCCGATGTGGTTCTGCAGAACATGGAACTTTATATTCTTAGCACTATAGTGGCAATCGGTGCAAATCACAGCCTTGGTTTGAAACGTATTGCAATCTTCTTGCCTCTAGCAACCGCGAGGCATATTAAATCTGGACAGAGGCACTAGTTATTAAGGATCTGAATGTGAATCCTCAAATAAGTACTTTAAACGGCAACTTACTAGAGCAAGTTCCGAGTATATCGCCAAAATCAGCGAGAGCCTTGAGAGCTGCACGTCCGAAATTCATCTCTTTTGGGCGCCCTCAATGGCAGCACTCGGTAACTTTAGCAAACTTTCGCTTTCGCCATTACGCACATTAAATGACATCTTGGTCTATTTGCCTCGAACTTGATTTTGGGTGACCGAATAGTCGCCGAGTGAGTAGCTAGGGAGGAGAAACGCCGTGTCCTCACAAATGAAGTAGGAGGCGATCTGTCGCTGTCTGCCGTAGTGCGAAGGATGGTTGGTAGCGCGGAGTCGTGGAACGTGGCGAACGTGGCATCGTTCTACGAGGACGTGATATCGCAGAAGGAAACTGCGGAACTGGAGATGTTAGCTCCCTTCCCCGGTCGCAGAAGGGTCCAACGCTCTTTTCCGGCCCCCATGAATGGGTCCAGGGGCGAGGGATGAGGGGAGATCCCCGCCTCCTTATTTGACAGACCCGTGTTGCAGGCGCGCGCGCCTCTGAGACGATGCACGAGGTCTCACTACCCTGCACAGGAGACGAAGCCCAGACAGACCTGGCCAGCACTAGTTTGGGGCTGAGGATGAATTTGGACTCCCGCGGCCCCGCGCTCCCGTGCGTCGAGAAGGCATCTCACCTTTAGTGCTCCGCTCATTTGCTCCTGAGCTGACAGCGGTGCTGACGTGTTTTTTTCGCCACTCTTACTGAGTCGGCGTAGTCCTAGACTCTTAAAAGAGCGCCTTTCTCCACCCGATCTCAAAGGTTCTGACCCACTCCGGGCCTATTGCTATCACTTCCCTGTTCTCGAAAGTGATGGAGAACATTATAAATAGCCAGCTCTTGGTTTATCTGAAGGATGACCGAATCAGAAACAGCAGAGCGCAACAGTACTTCACGCTAAAACACCTATTGGCCCTGTGGAGAGCCCAGGTTCGGCCTCATGTGGAGTATTGTTCTCATCTCTGGGCTGATACATCCCATTATCAGCTTGACCTATTTGATACATACGGACCGCATACAACGTAGCGAGAATGGCTGGCAACATTGGCTTTGCGTGGAGATATGTGCTCGTTGTGCGTTCCCTACCGCATGTGTTGTGGAGAACTGTTCGACCTGTTACCTGCAGCCGAATTTTCTAACCGTCACAAAATTAAGTATCACCTGGATACGTGCCACTCTACTTCTGTGCGGTTTGGTAGGAACTCTCTTCTACACGGAACGCAACTGTGGAATGGCCTACCTATGGTAGTATTTTCATTTTGATATGATATGGGTACCTTCAAAAGGCGCGTCTTTCTCCACCTTAACGGCCGGCAACGCACCTGTAGCCCGCCCCTCTGGTGTTACCAGAGGTCGTAGGCGGCGGTGATCACTTACCCGTACGCTCGCTTGCCTTGTGTTTTTTTCAATAAAATGAAAAAATCCTTGAGTTTTTCAAGCTGAAGCTAATAAGAACATTTCTGCGATCCACAATCTCGCAATTTAGATTAACAAACTTAACAACTTTGTCAATTAAAAATAAAATAGCAGAAAACATACACTTTAAATGCCTAATAAAAGAGTGCCTAATAGAAAGGTTAGAAAAGTAAAATTTTATTAGTTTTTTAAATATATGTATATATATATATTTGTTCACTGTACCCATTCCCTTTTTTGTATGTAATTGAATTTTAGTTAGGGGGCGCCAAAAAAAATTTCGCCCAGGGCGCCGCTATTGCTAAAACCGGCACTGCTCCCACCACACGACGTGGGGCTGCCATTACCTTGACAGTTTTGCATTACAGTTATTGGACATTTTTGATGATGCAAATGTCTGTTTTGTTAACGATGGTTCGCCAGCTTGCAGAGTTTACCCGAATCAGAATCCTAAGAGTGCAGTTGATTTGACATTACTGATTTTCTGTGTAACATATCGTCCAATGAATCTTCTAGGCTAAAAAAAATTATGTGTAGTCTTGCTCCTCCCTTTGTTCCTAACTTCGATTGCTTTGACTCTCCCCTCTCATCGCATGTTGATGTTATGGATATCCCCTTTTCTATTAAGGAGCTCCAATGTGCTTCAAATGGCGTAGCTGACTCTTCCCCTGGTGTAGATGGTATTCTCTATTCGTTTCTTACAAATATTAGTATTCCAGCAAAAAAGTATACCTTTCTATTGTTAATTTTTTTTTAGAATCCTGTTCTGTTCCTTCATCCTTGAAAACTCTAGTTATAATGCCAATTCTAAAACCTGGGAAAGATCCAAAAGAGTCTTTTTCGTATCGTCGTTCGTACCATTGCCTTGTCTTCCACGGTATGCAAAGTTATGGCGCGTTTAATAAAAATAGACTAGACTGGGTAATGGAAAGTAGGGGATTACTCCCTAAGTCTCAATTTGGATTTTGAAAAGGTCTTGGTACAATCGATAGCCTTAGTGTCCTCACATCAGAAATTCGCCTAAGCTTTGCTAAGGGTGAATTTCTTTTAGGTGTTTTTTTGGATATAAGCTCCGCATTCGATAGCGTCATTCTTTCTAACCTTAAATTTAAAATGCTTAGACTTGGTCTCCCTCCTAAATTATCTCATTTCATTTTAATCTCTTTTCCAGCAGATCTATTCTTCTTTTTCTCTTTGGAATGGCCTTCCTCAGGGCTCCGTGCTGAGCCCTCTTTTATATAGCTTTTATACCCATGACTTAAATAAATCAGTTGATAGCTTTTGCAATATTTTGCAATACGCAGACGATATTGTGTTGTATTTTAGCTCCAAAAACATTGTCGGATTTGTAAGTAGACTTAACAGTGCTTTATATTATTTAGGTGTTTGGCTATCTATGCATGGGTTATCATTATCAGTCCCAAAAAGTAGTGTGGTTATTTTTACACGTAAAAGACATATCCCTGTGGTCAATACTGTCTATAACAATCAAAGTATTCCGGTTCTTAACTGCGTGAAATTCTTGGGTATGCTTTTAGCTTCTAAACTGTCTGGTTCTCTACATATGGAATTTGTGTCCAATAAGTGTGAAAAAAATCTTCAAATTTTGCGTGCAGTATCAGGGGTTTGGTGGGGTTCCCATCATTTTGCGTTAAAACTGTTATATAACGCCATTATTCGTAGCCATTTTGATTATGCTATTTTCTTGTTAGATCCATGCTACAGGTCTGCTCTAACCAAATTAGATAAAATTCATTATAAGGCCCTAAGAATCATCTTAGGTGCTATGAAGTCATCCCCAACAAACGCCATGCAAGTGGAATGTGTTGATCCTCCGCTTCACCTTCATCGCCAAAACCTTTCTGATCGTTTTATGTCTAAAGTCCTACAGTCTTCTTCTCATCCTTTGATTAGGTGTCTTCATCGTATGTCACGTGTCATTAAGTCCCCACGGCTCTTCCCTTGTATCTTAAAAAGTTTCCGTAAATTTTCATCCCTTTCAACTGGTATTTTCTCTTCTCCTATTCGCTCTTTATATCTAAATTAGAGAAGCTTTGTATCGTTCCCACGTACAAGGTACTCTTATCGCTGGCATTAATCCCGAGCCACTCTGGTATCACAGATAATGACATAGTCGATTACCTTGCCAAATCTGCAGTGTCCTCTGGTGGTTCTATCGATATAGGCGCGCCAGTAGATCGGTGACATCTACTATTTGTAGGCTTCGCCTAGGCCATACCTGTACGCCTCTACATCTAGCTAAATTAAGGATTAAAGATAATTCTATTTGTGTGTGTGGCTTGGAGGAGGTTTCTACGGACCACGTTCTAATGAATTGCCCAAAGCTTCTATATTCTTTGTATGATATCCTTCCTCCTAATGTTCATCGTCCTATTAATGTAAAATGAATATTACCTTTAGTTTTAGTCCCTTTATTAGATTGTTAGTTAAGGTTATTGTAAATAATGATATTAAATTATAGGTGTTCTTTATGTGTGTTTTTTTTAGTATTTATTTTTATCTGTTCATATGTAATGTAGTGTTTGTTTGTTTTAGGTTATTGTTCCAGTTCATCCATTAACATATATATATATATATATCAGTTCATATTTCCTCTCAAAATTTACTGAACCATGAAAAAAACTATAACCAAAGAGTAAAATAGAATATAAATTCGGTATGTAGGTACAGATATCTCGATAATTCGAGAGCTCTTCATAGCAGTAACAGAAATCAGAATTGAAACTTTAACGTTTTACTTTTGCGTCTATTTAAGAGCTTAATGATACGTATAATACTACTAAAATATACACATACTGCTTAAGTAACATTGATATTTAATGTCAACATTAATTTAAATATAATAAGTATAACCAATTGACCATGTGCGATAGTTGTGAGTTCAAAATCCACTCTGATCAACTGCTATATGTCAGCGTGAATCTAAAAGAAATAGCATTCCCATTCCCTAGAAGTCTTCTATCCTAATTATGTCATAAACTTTTAAAACTATAGATTGAATTTTACTACGGTATTCATTACTTTTTTTTATGTTTAAGTAATAACC
Source organism: Heliconius nattereri (assembly GCA_013403645.1). Taxonomy (NCBI): domain Eukaryota; kingdom Metazoa; phylum Arthropoda; class Insecta; order Lepidoptera; family Nymphalidae; genus Heliconius; species Heliconius nattereri. Next base: position 3,855,576 of record JAAIXI010000247.1, on the reverse strand, counting down.
TTCTTACATTTAAATTCAGAATTATTTAAAAAAAATAGTTATTTTGATTGTTTTATAACTGACAGTTTAATCAATGTAGCTAGCTAACGTAGAATGCCTCACCAATGACGCCATCGGATAATCCATGTTCCTGTATCTCACCCGAAGACTGCCAAGTAATTATTATATTCGTTTTATAATATTTATAATTTGAATGATTGTTCATTGTACTATCGCATCGATTTATAAAACATATTTTTATAAATATATCAACTATTTTAGTTCACTACAGAATAATTAAGCTCGCTGCGCTTTCTTTAAATAGAAATTTAACATGAATAAGTTGTATAGTAAGGATGTGATAATAAATTCAGTATTTTAGAATATTTGAAATTTTTTTTTGGGTGTTCTTTATAAATATTCAATTGTATATTTTTTTTAAATAGTTACAGATTTAAATAATAAAATGAATTTTAGTGAAAAAAAAATGTAATTTTATTTTACACTTCATGATTTCAAATTCAAAGATTATAGTAAACAAATACTAGTGTCTAAATTATAAAATCAATAACATTTATGAAGTTGTTTGTGATTGATATGTGGTTGAGGTGAATATAATCTGTATTAACTTGCTTTATAGTATGTTATCTGTATTCTTTCCAATAAATTAAAAATACATAAAATTGAGGTTGTAAAGAATACCTTTTGAAAGTTCATCGTGCCTGATAAAGGCACAAAACGCACTGTGTAATTATTATTACATAAACAGCGCACAGTTCTTCATCAATAAATTAAACTAGTGTATAACATGTTTATGGATTTGTCCGATGAAACCGAACAGAGCGATAGTGGTATGGAATCTTTGACGGCCAGCAAAGATGATACACCAGAACGTAGACCAGATGATATGTTTATAACTCCAGTGGTGAGATTATGTTAATAAAATGCAAATGTAATAACCTGAACATAACACTAAAAGAATCTGTTTTTAGGTTGTTGGAACATCACCCACTGCTGGTGACCCACCGTGCACAACTCTCAAAGAATATGATGATGTATGATTAGTATGCAATATTATTTCTTTAGGTTTTTGTTATTATAATTTTGTATTGAATATTGTACTTGTTTCTTTTAGGAACCTGACGAAACCTTATCAGAAAGATTATGGGGTCTAACAGAGATGTTCCCTGAATGTGTTCGCAATGGCACATATACAGCGACTACTAAGTCATGGTACCATTTATAATATAAATTTATAATAATTTATGTAACTAACTAGTTAATGATGAAAATTATTTTTTACTTTCATATATATTTCAGGAGTGGAATTAAAAACTTATATCAGTTATCTCGTTCTGTTATGTGGGTGGTTGCTAGTTCATCAGTCATTCTCTTTGCTCCTGTTATATTTGAAGTAGAGAGGGCTCAAGTAGAAGAAATGCAAAAGTCTCAGCAAAAACAAGTAAGTGTATAAAATTTTATATATATTATTATTATATAATTATTTAAATGAACAAAGGTTGAAATAAAACAATTATATTATTATGAAATGATATCTACTTTAACTTTGCAGGTTTTGCTTGGAACAAATACTGCTATGTCAGGGCCTACTCCTGGCATACCACCCATGCCCCGATAAAAATGTATACCAAATAAATTTTAGAATGTCTAATTTGAATGCAGTTGTGTATGTATATTCATCAACCTTGAATGCTTTAATATTAGCTTAGGTAAAAGTATGTTTTTGGACCACATCTTCTGACGTCTTAATTAACAACACTCATCTATTTGCATTTTCAATTTTTACCAAATTATTTTTTTTATTTAATTCTTACTGTATATTTCTCAAGAATTCAAATTTAAGGCAAATATTTCAGGAAATAACTTAAAATACATAATATGGAAGGCAACAGGCTTAGTTTGCATATTATTTTGAGAATGTAGATATTGTTTTGTTAAACATCTAATAGAAAAATAAATGTTTAAAAAAATTGTTCTTGTTCCTATCTAATGTCTCTAACCTTCTTTTTATTATTAGATTTCCACTTTGTTCACTTACTGCAGATCACACCCAATTTAACCAGTCTTATATGATTACCTCCCTTTACAGTTCTCCACTTTCTGCCTTTATTCAAAATACTACATGTGATACAGTTATATTAAATTCAGTGTTGTATTATCTACCTATTTTTTTTCCATTCTTTACCCAGTTGTGGAACCAGACCTACCAACTGAAGTCTGTTAGATATTAATTGCTTAAATTAATAATGTTAGAATTTATTATATTTTTATGAACATTTTTAAAACAATTTCACCAAATGCATGTGAATTAATAAAAATGTTAAGAAATGGATATCTTACTGCTTTCAGTGATAAGAAAAAAAGAAGAGGTGGTTAACAGTATACCTACAAAGTTACAAAAGAAAATCTTTAATAATAATTTTAGTAATTATGTTACAACCATAATAAGATTCTTTTAAAGACAATATAAAATAAGAACTGCATGTTACAGCTTATTACCAAGCTTACAGCAAATATTTATTTTCAGCAATCTTTCAAAAATAAAACAACATAGTGTTAAGCACTTCGATTAATATACTTTCAAATAAATTTAGATCTCTAATTCATATTAATGAAATAAATAAAAAAACTATTACTATAAACTTGTAAATGCCTTTGAATAGAATACTTTTTGGTTCACGCTTCTCGCTGTATCCTGCACTTAGCTATGTAGGCAGAGGTAACTTTTGAGCGAAGTAAGTAAATCAAAAGTATTATTTACATAAAATTCGTAGTTGGTTAAGCATTTTTGAATTCATATAGCGTACATATGCCTTACAAAATGTAAAATGGAAGTTTTTAAGTTTGTATTGCGAGATTTCATACAATATAGTAGTATCTATCGATCGGTAATCTCAACCACAGAACACATTTACTCAAAGAATGTTCACTTCATACAAAAAATGGGTGACAAAACGATGCTGCTGCCATCTCTGTGCGTGCCCAACAAAACACAATTTGGGGGAAATTCAAAATTTGGCTTTAAATCGATATTTATTCAAAGTCAGAATTATTACTCTTTCAAAATCAATTGGAAGTATTATTATTTAAATTATGTAATAATACCTCCAAATGATTTTGAAAGAGTCTGAAAAATTTATGGTACAATAATAAAAAAATAATGCAGAAATAAAACTAATAAACATTTTACATTTTCTTTATTGCTTATAAACATTTGTTTTAATTATATTTACACAAATACGAGTAGTATTTCTGCAAAACAATTAAAATATACTGCTAAAGATTACAACATTGCTACAAGACAAACTTGCTCTTTTATGTTAAAAATAATAACAATTTTATTTTTTAAAGTTAAATAATCTACAAAAAATATATAATTTATATATTTATTAACCTATAAGACTGTTGGCAGTTGTACTTGATTGTTGTGTTATTGAATTTCTTTTTTTTAAACAATTACAGACAAAGATAAAATTAATAAAGTAGGTATAATGAAGTTAATACAGTGTTGGTCAATTTAAATCTAACATTATTATACAATTACTTATTTTTAATATATCTATTTTCTATTTTAACAATTTCTGATAATCTGCAAATTGTCTATTTTTAACTAAACAAAATCTTTTTACTGTTATGTGGAAGACACTATTACATATAAAATCTACATTTTCTTTAAGATGTTCCTCACATTGGGCAAGAAAACTAAAACTTACGTCTTTTTCCAATGACAAATGTACAATTTTCAAAAAAGTCATACATTTTCTTCAAATGATTGAATTAGAGAAAAAAAGACATACATTTTCTTCAAATGATTGAGTTAGAGAAAAAAAGACATACATTTTCTTCAAATGAAGAATTGTCAATCACGTTGGTACAGGGTGGCTGCCTTTCTTTCGATCTGCAGAATCACTATTTCAGCAGCTAAACATATAAATCCTAAATTTGCAGTGACTGTTGTCTCTCCAGGTAGCAATCCTGAAAATAACACAGAAACAAAAATCAACATATCATTGTTAGATGAATCTTCTTGATTAAGCAATTAAAAGAAAATTAAAGAAATTGTTTAAGATTAATGTAATTTTAGTTGTAACTATAAGTATTTTTTTAAATTTATCTGTGTTTATGTTTTAAAATAGTTAATTAATATTTTATTTTTACATATATATCTATTTGTTTAAGGTTTTTTTCACTGTTACCATAAGATAGGCTATTTATTAAGATAGGTTTTTAATTTAAATATATTGTCATTACAAGTGAACCAGTATCAATTAATAATATACTCGAATTACCTTTTGAATACTTGTCAATACCCTTCTTTGCAATGGTCCTGGTATAACATTTGCAGGAAAATGTGATGTCCCTGGTTGTTCAGTGGAAAAATTAAAATCTTTGATTACCTGATTCTGAAAATAAAATATAATTGGATGAAAATACATTGCCAATGTATGATTACTAATATGTACATAAATAGAACAGTTTTTCTAAACAGTATTTTTTTTTTCAATAAAATTGACAAACGAAGCCCTTTCAAAATGGTGGCAATAGAATACCATGGGCCTTCGGGGAAGCAAAACTTGACCCAAGTTTCACAACTGAAAAAGTACAACATTTAAGATATGACTTTATCTAGAGTAGTTAATACTTAATGATTACTTACCGGTGTGAATTGGTAGGACCTGGACTAGGGAACCTATATAGTTTAATTTCAGGATCTTCACGAGGGGACATTTGAGGCATCTACTTTTCAAATTGTCTCCTATATTTTAGATCCAAAGGGAACAACTGAAGCACAATAGAAATCTAAATATAAAATACAACAGAAATGCTAAAAACAGGTGCATACATGAAAGATTATAAAGAAAGTTATTTATTAAATATTAAATCACTAAATCATGATTTTCAATTAAATTCTTAAAAAAAAGTACTTTTAGAAAAACTACTAATTAGTTTTTTTACATTAATATAGCAATACCACGGGTCCCAAGTTAGGTATATCGCCCAAGCTCCTTAGAAAGTCGACCGGGCCTGATCTCAACTCAAGTAGGCCAGGGTTGGGAGACTTCAACATCTATCCCTACAGATCCTCAAGTAGTCATGTTCAGTAATTTAATAGTTTAGGAAATATTTGGAGATTTTCAAAAAAACATTAAAATTAGAGGATAAATATATTAGAACAATACCTGTAATTGACAAATAATAATATTGATCGATATTATTTTACTTTACAATTAAAGAACGACTACTATTACATAGTTTTTAAGTTAAATTTTTTCTCACTTGTAATTTAGATTTAGTAAGCATAAGCAACACTAGCAAGTAGCAACACTAATATTTTTATCTGTGCTCATTAAGTGACAGTTATACAAGGTCGATATTAAAAATGGTCGATTTGATACCCATTTAATAAAAGTTCTGGAAGACTTTCCTGTGATTATATTTTATTTTTTACTCTATTCAATACAAGATATATTGTTATCTAGTTTTATCATTGTCTGTGTAACAACAAATATTAATATTTAAAGATTTGATAGATATATTTGCTTGTTATAAAATTTTGTTGCTTTTGGTCTAAAAAATTATCCCAGCATAAGAGAATTGTGGAGATTAATAATTTAACATATGATAAAGTTTTAAAAGTTTATACAAGTGATTGAAAGCTTTAAAATAGTGACGTCCTATTTAAATATTGTGAATTGAACATCTAGGTGAAAGGTACGTGAATTTTGATTAAGATTTATACAATTTCTAAATGTTAGTTCATATTACAAACAAACATTCCTTTTATTTACATTTATTACAAATTGGTTTAATATATTATTATAAAAATGTAAAAATATGTAATATATAGATTATAAGATAAATTTTGAATCTGATTTGAAACTAAGATATTGGCAAATGTTTTCTGAATTTCATAATTTACTCTTATAATTTGATGCTTATATTATTTTTTGCTGTTTTCGAAAGTCAAATGTCAAAACACCTTAAATAATAACGAAACAATGGGCTCACTATGTATGTACTCATAGTTCATGTTACATTTACTTTAACTACACAAATTTTATGTTAACAGTTTTATAGATCATAAGAGATTATGCTTATAGAAGATTATAATGAAACTACATAATACCTAAGGCTTCATTGGCAGGTATATTGGATTATGCAACTTTCATTGTCATTAAAATTAAATTTAATGCCTTAAATGGATAACTGCTAATCTCAGATGTTGAATTGTTATGTTTGTAAATGACAATATATGTGTTAACAACTTTCTGTGATTATAATTAACCTTTTTTTAAATTATTAATTTCATTGTTGAGTCTCAGTAACAAAATATATGATAACCCAGTTCTAATAAATTTACATAATATATATATGAATATACTTTAAATTATCACTTTTTTATTCACTTAGTTTTTTCTATGAATGTAAGAAGAAGAAGAGACGGCAAAGTTTTGTATACCAGGTCCCAATATGGTTATATGGTTTGTTACTAAAAAATAATTATAATTTTTTCAAGGATGCTAATCTTTGTTCTCAATATTAACATTGAACTTTGCTCTTATTATAAATTTATATATTTGATAGAAAAGCGTTACTTGTAAAGAAATTATTACTTTCAATCATTAATACATTGTTAATATTAAAACAAGTTTACTTTTTATTACTTTGTTGATACTAAATTAATACCACAAGTTTCAAGTATGAAGCAAAATTAATTTATTTTCTAAGTACCCCACACACCAATTATAAAACATAAAATGTCAATAGAGGTACATAATGTTACTACTATAAATTATATATAACAGATACTAATGATTGCTAATTATTTTATAATACTATTTTAATTTTAGAGTAGTGGGCTTTATTTTGATTAGTGAGTCAGTCTTGTTTTAAACTTCATTTACTAACAACAGTTAAATTTATAAAATTTTAATTCCTTACGATCTTAAGCTTTAACTTATTTTTTTTCAGACTTTATGCAAAATTTATGATTTGTAAAGGGGTTAAAAATAGCTCAAAATGGTTAGTGTAATATTTCATATGCACATTGCCATTTTTTTACTTGGCCGGAGATGGCACAGTGTGTCTCAATGTAATTGTTCAATTGCTATTACATAAGCATGACATGTGACATAATATCAGGTCTGCGTCACATGATGGAGTTCAATCTCTTACATATTAAGTAATTGTACTTTGGATAATTATGTGTAATCAACAATTTCCTGAATTGATGCCCAATCTTTTCTATTACAAACAGTGTATACTAGTGAACCTAAACATAATTTGTTAACTTTACGCTGCTTCTGCCATATAGCAGGATATGCAGAGAGGACCCGGGAACCTAGTATGAAGACACTCCATTCCTATTCTTCACTTCCCTCCGAAATCTGGAGGCATTGCATATTAAGTGGTGGAGCATGATCACATTATTAAATATTTCATTTCCTCGAGTGGAAATCCAACCAACAACCAGTCGCCGTACAGTCGCACGCTGGTGCTCCTCCGTCACGACAGATGAACGAATGCCATACAATGATAATTGAATAGATATTTTTAAAAAGATAAATAGAAATATTATAATCAATTTACATCTTCACTTGCTCTATATTTGAAATCAAATCAAGCTGAAGATAGACAAACATCGTAAATAAGTTTCCGCACATAAACTTCGAAATTTACTTACCGTTTAATCCGTGGCAATTGAAAGATTTGATAAAGCACAAACAAAGTGATGTATCCCATGTTTTTATTCACCCTCGTGGCGAATTGCCAGAGTCTGCGCATTCCTGGTGTACTGTTCTTATTATCGCCACAGGAAGTGGTTTTTGTGAATCATCAACACTCACACGACGTGTGTTTTATAGTTGATGATTAACTTTCTAGGTGAAGGTGAGAGTTCAGGGGCTATTAATATTTATTACTAACATTATTGTTTTATTATTATAGATGAGTTTAAGTTTAGATTGGAGTAATTGAGAGTGGAGAATGGATTCGCAGAATTTGTTTTTTTCTTGGTCTTACATAGCTCAACATTAATCTTTATTCTTTGTATCCGACAATTGTAGACAATGTTCTTTGTAATTGCTTTGGTATAGCTCGCACAATTAAATGTGATTTTCTTCATTCGTATCATTTAATATTTTTTTTATTCTTTGTATTCTTTATGACGTACCTGTACAAATCATGAACATTGAAAAAAGTAGAGTTCATTGACTCTTGTAGCACTGCGTTTCGTAAACTTAACACACGTCTTATTATAAAAGAAAAGAAACTTTATTTCAATAATCAATATTCAAAATTGAAGCCAATCGCGGCGCAGGGACACAAAGTGTGACTGTAAACGCGACAGGGTGTGGGTTTGATACCCATTCCCGAAAAGAAATATTTAATTAATATTTTCATTCTCTTCGTTCTGGTATCGAGGCAAAGCGCCTCCAAAATTCGACGGAATGTGGGGAACGAAATGTCTTAATGGGAACCAAGTATCTCAACACTAGGTTACCAGGTTCCCTCTACCTATCCTGCTACCTGCAGAATTAAGCGTGAAGGTGGAAAAAATAATATAAAAATTGTTAGATTTTTTAAAGCTCTTCGAGTGTTAAATTAAAATCACTTTTAGTTAAAGATATAACTTAGTTATAACTAAACTGATTTTTAAATTTGTAAAGTATTTTACTTTTATTATTATACTAGCGGACCCGGACGCGGCTACGCCTGCTTCAACTATAAGAATATTTATTAAATATATTCATGAAATTATTTTTTTTAATTTTTAATAGAATTTGTAAGAAAATATAAGCTTAAATAATCAAAAAGAATAATAAGTAGGGACATATTATTAGAAAAAAATATCTGAGCTATTGAAATGAACCAACAAAAGGATTAAAAGTAACTAAAGGATAGGTATTCTTAATATTAGAAAAAGTACCTAAAGTTTTTCGTGTCTGCGTACATAGATATCAACTCTATGAAATAACTAATCATTTCTCTAATCTTTCATATTAAATAGGATAATTTTAGCGAGCAATAAAGTAAGAAGAGAACCAAAGTGTAATTTAAATTAATTATAAACAGCAAATAATTACATAAAAATTAACAATAGTTCGAAAATATATGAAAATTTATAAAACCGTCAACGTCATCTGCCCGTTCGCGTCGGTCATACTCATACTATGCCGCCCGAAGGCTAGGTCATTTCGAATCAGTGACATCTCCTTAATTATTTATTAGAATGTTATACAGTAAACTATAATTTCAATCTAGATAAAATGCTAAAAGTGACTTTTATATTTATTTTTATAAGGATGAATATCAAAATATAAGTTCATTTTGGGTGACGTTTTCTTAAAACAACAAACAAACTTTGCAAACCGTTGCTTAGCAACGACGGTTGTTATTAACATGGCAGAATAAATTGCATGTCAAATTAGAAAGTATTTTAATTTATTAGTATATATGTGTAATGTAATGTTATATAGCCTACAGGACTTCTGAAGAATGCAGCTTTCATACAAAACAAAAACAAAATAAATCGGACCAGTAGATCCAGAGATCTTAGCGTTCAAACAAACAAACAAACTCTTCCGCTTTATTATATTAGTATAGATAGGTTTTTGTACACTTTGAGTAATTATATTTGTGAAAAACATTACTATTTGAATTTGAGCATTGTGCAAGTACTGTCAAGCGTCGACAGCAATAAACAAAAGAAACCTTCCTCTTCAATGATATTCTGATAACTAGCTTTTTTTTGTTCGTAATGCAATATTTTTTATACATTTTTTATTTAAAAGTTTTTTGTGTTCTGCTAATTAACGTAACCGCTTGAGTAGTCAAACAGAGAGGACCTGACTGATCAATATCCTAACCAAAGCGTTAGCCAACCAGAGAAATTCTGATTAGTCTATACCTGTCGTAGTATCGACTATGAAGTGTTTAATAGAGACACAATTTTAATTTATGACTTTTTTTAAAAAAACTTCCCGTTGTTATCCCGCACGTAGCGGGGTAGACGGAACGTTAATATCTGAGAAATAAAAATAATAACAATTGTATAAAAAATATATTACGTATCCATTATTACAAAAACCTTTTGGCAACATTAGATGAATGAGTTATGAAAGAACGGATGCTATTTTCTATTTGAAGTAAGCTGCGATTGTAGCTGTGGCGACTAGTGACGAGAAAACCAATTTTGCTTTTTTCAGTCGGAATAGTTTTATGCTTTTCGTGCATTATATACCCTTTTATTCACGTTCTCCTTGTAAATTTTGTTCTATTTCATAAATTTCATTGTTTATTCAGTTCCATTTAAATTGAAAATTTCAAAGTGTTATGTAAATATGTTGACACATAATCCTAGTTATTTAAATACTACAAAAAATATTTTAGGTCTTTGTGTGGAATGTAAATATTAGTCATAAAAGATTTAGTTGATATATCTCTCGTCCAGTTCTAAATTATAATTTTATTTTCGTGTGTCACACACGTCCGATTTAACAGAAAATGCACTATTTCCGTCATTATCTCTCTGTATTGTATTGGCGGACTGGCGATGGCGCCCATGATTCGCTATTTATTACGTTTCTTTGGAGAAGTGCCAGGCACGGTCGACAACGATCTGATAGTATGTTATGCCAAAAGAAAGTCAAAGTTCGATGGCATGATTGCATGTGGACCCCAAGAAGCTATATATTTCTATAGTTATTACTACCCCACTTCACTTTTGAAATTTTGAGAAGAGTATAAGTTTTACTGGGATATGGATAAAGTATTTTTAATTATTTTTTGTACTAAAATACATTCTTTCTAGTAATAGTAGCAATGCTATATCTTATTTATAAGTATTAATGTTGCTATACACTTATTTTTATCAAAGCTAACATTCACCTACTAATGTTAAACGAAATATCAAGAACATGCCGCCATTTAGTCTACTCTATAGGGAAAATTTCAGCTTGAAACGATGTGACGCGTGACGACCTACGCACTATCCAAGGCCGAGCCCTTACACCCTCTATTACACTTGACATTGGGCGGCTCTTTTTAACGTTTCAGAAGTCGATGAATGCCAAACTTATATTATTACTATCCATTTTATATAGGTCTAAAAAATTATATACTCTATTTAAAACGTAGATTTCTTAGGGAAATATTTATCGCAAATTATATAGAAAAATATCGGTAAATAAAATTTTAAAATTAATTTACCTATTAAGTGTAGGCGGCTGCCAAATAATAATTACTTGTTAATGAAATATTTGATCTACCTGGGTAAATAAACACTACTCCATGATTTAGAAAGATATATAAAAAATCAATAAAACAAAAGTTGAATAGTCAAGCCCTCGCAATGTTAGGATTTTATAATAATAATTGAATTTGTCTTAAAAGAGACACGAATGAAATAAGCTGGCCTTCATATCTTTACATTGAGAGAGGAGTAGGTTACGCAATGCGGCACTTGTGAAATGACGTCTTGAAATTTGAGCTTAAATTTATTTTCATTAATTTCAAAGATAGTATATTTTTATATTTTGTAAAAAATGTAAATAACTATTTATTAATATATTTTTCCTGTGGGAAAGTGGAAAGCTTACGTCATAAGCGGCATTTCCATCACGTAGGTGGAATTTCCGTCAAACTGTATTTACCACGGTAATATTATGTATTAACGTTAATGTCTCCTTATTAAATTGGCGAATTTTATTATAGAATTTTACCATAAAAATACAAGAAACACATTGAAATTATCTATACACTTTTATTCTGTTAATGTACTTATTGCTTGTTAAATGTTTTTTTTTTCAAGTAGATCGAATATGACTTAACCCACCGCATATAGTAGACAATTTCGCCGTCAAAACAAATTTATAAATTTCAACAAAATGTGTCTTTTTAATGTAGAGCAGGAGCCAGATCAAGCCCAACCTTTGCCCTGAGAATGAATGGATGAATAGGGCTTACCCTAATTCATTAAATTCTAATATTATTCCCAAGAATATATATATATATATATATATCTTTTATTTATCGAAAGTTAGGTAACTTCCAAAGTAACCACCATCCAATGATAGTTCTTAGCTACGTATAGGTATTGGATATATTCAGGGGAATCTTTTAGGTTTTATCAACTCAACAAACGTCTACCTGGGTTTGGCTTCAAATTAATAACGTAATAGAAATAAAAACTATGATTTTTTGTTTTATTTATTTTAATCGATTAATAATTAAAAAAAATATGCCAACATAAACTTGACACGATATTGTCACAGATTAGTTATAAATAATTGTGTAGTTTAAGCATTTCATTTCATTTAAGTCGGCAAAAAAAATATGTATTATTAATAGGAAACGAAAGTAATGCATATTAGTAAATTAACAATCGTGTAGTTCAAGAGGAAAAAGCCGCGGGCGGGTCGCCAGTTTATAATATGAGTGTGACGAACATTTTTAATGGACCACAAAAAAATGTTAATATACTATTTGTATTACTTTAAATATTATAAAATTCTAAATAACATTGCTACTGGCGTCATATGACTGTTGCCATGTCGCAATTACCTGGCACTGGGAAAATTATTAGTTGATATGACTTTTTTAGTGTTTTTTGAACATGAGGTGTCAGATTCGGAAGATTGGCGATATGATTCAGTCTGTCTGAAAAATGAAATATCTCAAAATTGTTTATTTGTTTTTGACATTGTAAATGTTATGTAAGAACATGTTGTAACCCGTCCAGAACAAACATGGAAATACAGGATCCATTAAATGTAATATTTAAACCACTCATCTGAAAAAAACTTGAATAGTACTCATAGTTGCTATTTTTATTTGCATTGATCATCTTCAAAAAATCTTATAACAATTCCTAGAATTGTTGAACACATCAATATTGTGGTTCATATTTTATGAATATTTTATGTACCACAATATTGATGTATTTACATACGTGAGTTAGTGAAGCTCTACAAAAATATACCGACTTCTTTAATTTCAACCCATATTCCATAATCAGAACCTAAACAAACTTTCATCAACCTTTCCTTGAAGTGTATCCTTTCCAATGAAAACAGATTCATCGAAATCGGTTGTCGTAAAACGGAGAACGGAATGTACCCTGTACCACTAGGTACCCTGCTGTGATCTCTGGTCACCTTTAACCAAGCAACTGCCTACAACTTTAGGTTCGGCGCATACATTTTTGAAACATACTCCTAAATAGTTTCTATTAAGGTACATGATTAACCGAGTTCTGAGCCATGTCAATAATATTCACGAGTAAATATTAACGGTGGTATTTCATAATAAATGTTTTCTTATCTTAAACTTGATTTTGATTCGGTCGCACGTGGAACTTGTAATCTCTAGGTATACTCGATGATTCACAGGTGCTGTATTTGTAATCATTAACTATTCGACTAAATTCCAACATTTATTAATAGGAGTTAGGTTTGAACAGAGGCACAGCTCTATATTCGGATATCCGTCGATAAGGTTCGTCATCGTGAAGGTTAATATTTTTTTAAAATGCGTCAAACCACTTGATAATAAATTTATATGTAAGCTTACACCAATGTTGCTGTTATATTGGTAATAAACAGCTAAAACTGTTTGGACTGATTCACCGTCTAACAAGTGTTATTAACAATAAAAAACATGATCTTCCATACAACTAAAAACTGCAAATATTACTGATTCCAGAGATAATATTGAATCATTTAAAAAAGTGCCTCTAATTTTGATTAAAAAAAAACGTTAAATACTTTTATTAGATTGCGTCAGAAGGAGTGTGATATATTTCAGAGTATAACACTAAAATATACGAGTTCCTCAAATGAAGCTAAACTTGAGGACTATTTAAATTTGATTATATCAGATATGAAATTGAACTTGGAGCATCAATCAATAACTTTTACAAGGATTATATTATTATCATGGTTAATTGCAGTTTGGCAGAATGAACTAGCTTATCTTATCGTTATATCTGTACGCTGCTAGCGACGGTATTGACTGTTGATGTTAGACCATGTTGCTCTCAGGTACGCGGCGCACGTCTCTTCCGACGCTCAATGCGGAGCACGGCGGTGGCGGCACACCTTCCATATTCGACGGTAATTTAGCGGAGGTATGATAATATGTATTTATTTTCCAAAAACGTTTTATTTTTGCACAATTTTACTTACACCTTATTACAGCCATTTATTTATGTGCTGCGATTTATCTTTTATTTCCTACACTTGCATAGAATAGTACATAGTGTAGAAATTAGCTATTTTATTCCAAATAGATATATATAGATTAATAATTATTTTGGTTTCATATCTTTTGTGTTTATACTAAACTTCAATCGATAATACTTAAATCTTATCAATTGTTGTTAAGATTTTAATGGAAAATCTTTATTATCGTTATTAGAGATGCGCCGAAAGGTGGTTTGACCGAATAATCGAATACCGAATACTATTCTGTTTAAACTTTACTGAACCGAATATTCGGCCGAATTATTCGGCTTACGATTTCTTTATTATTTTGTTGCGTAAACAGGTTTTAACATGTATGCCACCTGTCATCGCCAGCTAGATAACGAGCTCACCGCCACCCGAAACCACGAAATTTAAAAAATTATCCAAATGTTGGACCCTCTATTTCGAATGAGATTTTCTGCTCCAGAAAATTGTGAGCTGGAACTATGACAAACAGGGAAGGACCTCTACAATATATTATATTTTTTAAAAGGAATCTCATGTGGCGTTTTGGAACTTCCATGTGGTCCTTCCATGTCGATATGACTTGGGTACCTTCAAAAAGGCTCCTTTATCTCCACTTCAAAAGCCGGCAAACCACCTGTAGTTCATCTAGTGTCATGGGTCCGGACGAGGTCGTGGGAAGCGGTGGTCATTTACCTACTACCAGGTGACCCGTACGTTTGTTTCCTTTTTCATAAAAAAAGTACTCCTGGTAATAGTGTGTACAGACTAACTGGTAACGGACGACTATTTTCGAAAACAGGGAACTTATATGAAGGAAAATGCAACAGACTGGAAGGGGACGGAAGCTTGGTATTTAGCACCATAATTTACCATTAGTTAATTATAAATAGTACAATATATACGTTTCTTTCTGATCTACGAGGGGCGTTCAATATATTTTTGGCATCAGCACTGAAAAACGCACAAATTTTACTCATTTGACTTAAAATAATAACTTAAATTTATATATATAAAAGGACTTGTCCTCACTGACTGAGGTAAGACACATGCACGGCCGTAACCGCCGGTGGTAGAAACGTGAAATTTAGACAGATGTTTACTTTCGTAATCTGGACATCCACTAAGAAGGGATTTTGAAAAAAATAGCCCTAAAGGGTTAAAAGGGTAATAAGGGTTGAAAGTTTATATGGAAAAAAAAATTAATCTGCACCGATTTTTATAAAATTTTAAATTCAGACTCTTAAAAATATTTAATTGAATACATGTTTCGTGGTTCATTTTAATTTATCCCCTAGGGGTGCAAATCAGGGGTTGAAAGTTAGTATGGAAAAATCTTTAAATCGCTACCGATTTTTATAAAAAACGAAACTTACGAGTCTTAAAAATATTTCATTGAATACATGTATCGTGGTTCATTTTAATACACCCCTAAGAGTGCAAATAAGCAGGCGAAGCTGCGCGCGTCCGCTAGTCTTATATAAGACGTTTTATATTTCATATGTACTGTATCGTGCAGCCAAGTAAATAGAAACCCTCGAACCGAATATATTCGGCGCCATAGTCGAATAACTCGGCCGAATACGAATATTGAAAAACATGACGAATACACCGAATACCGATTACCAAACGAATATTCGGCGCATCTCTAATCGTTGTCATACATGACTAGGTATGCTAAGTATGAAAATTTGAACAAAAAACTTATATTAACGCTTTATTTCACTTTGTTCGTTTATTTAAAAATGTTACGTAATATTGTGAGTTTGATTTTTCAGTGATGTATTTATAAAAAGTAAAGCCACTGTTTAACCATCGTCGCCATAATATTTTATATTTGAAACTCTCAGGACGGTTTCCAATGCCACACAAAAATATTTGAGTTTAAATACTGACGCTATACGGATTTCCAATATTATATTTCTAAATATTATGTGTTGGCGGGAAGCGAATGGATCCGAAGAGCTAAGCTAAGGATCGAGTGAGGTGGCGAGAATTGGGGATTGGATATGTCCAGCAGTGGACAATAGATGGCTGTAGATGATGATGATTATGTATTAACATTAACGCGAGATGAAACTACTATTTATATTATCTAACTATCGGTAGCCACTTACATATCAATACGTTTGTTTTTTCATAATTTACTGTCTTAAGTGTCTATCAAGTCAAGTAGATTTTATCTAGCATTGTCTTTTGAAAATATAAATAAGTATATCGTTCGTTGACCACAGCCCCACATTTTATGATATAAATTTATGATTGAAGTTAACTGCTCGCTGAACCTGAAGACAAATTCTTTTAATAATTCTAGCAGTTGAATCTTTATGCAAATAAAGATATTCGAGTAGATATTGTTATTTTTCAATTTGTGTATGTATTTATGTGTATGTATTATAAATACGAGTAATACGAAATATTTAAAGTTTTGCAAGCAGTCATTCAGTCTTTATAAGCGGCGACTTGGCGAAGTTAATGCATTACTAGCACGAAATGATTTAATACTAGCTACTGGGCAGCTATTGTTATCAACCTTGGCTCGTTTTTATGAGAATGTTAAGAGCCTATTCTGTTAAATGAAAATTCTGTTATATGTAGTAGATATTTAAGGGCCACTTGTTCACATTATTCAAAATCACGAACGGATACAAGTATGTATCAGGCCAGGGAGTGCTCGAAGCCGAGAACAATGCTGGTCGTGTTGCCTCGGCAGTCGGCACGGGCGGGTTTGCTCCACCTCGATGTGTGCGTGCCCGTCTTACACACGAACTGAGTGGCACACGGCCGCAGCGCCCGTCATTGATTCGTGGTTCGCAACTCGACGTCTCAGTCACTAGTGCGCAGCGCCAGAGACAGCAAGTGTTCCTTGTCGACTGTTTGTTTTGAATCTTATTTAATGCAAATTTTACTTTTTAAAGAGAAACCTGTTTTAAATCTTCTCAGTGTTTATTTGTGATCGTGATCGTTTTATATCGCCAACGTTCTGTTTGTACCAAGTGCGCTGATTCGCTGGATATCATAGAATTTGATTCTCGTGTTGGGCAATATTCTGTTGCAGTGCTTGTGCTTTTGATAGAAACGGACAATTTCGTCGTGAACGTGTTCCACTTTGGGATTTCACCACGAACGGGCTTAAGGAGGTTTATAGTCAAGTGAGTTGTGATGTCACGAGGAGACTCGCTAAACTATTATTATGTAAAGGGAGGCAGACTATGACACACATTTGGAATTTTGTAAATCAATGTTTTTATGTGACATAGTCAACATGATGACACGACGCTTTGTTTTTACATTTAATCTTGGGTATTCTCAAAAACAAGGCAAGCGTTGTTGTTGCGCATTAGACGTTTGATCGAGTTGATAAATATCGTATGATTTTGGTCCTCCGCTACCACGTCACACGCTTCGCTGCCTGTTAGGCTGTTATCTCCATATATATCAAGTATTCGAATTTCATAAATATATTTATTTTACACGTGTCTGTCGTTGCTGCTTATATAATGTTTAGTAGGCCCTAAATTCACGATGAATATATTAAAATACTTGTTGTTTATACATATTCATTATCATTTCAGTATTTAGGTACGTACAGAAGTATAGTAGAGGACAGTAATAATAAATAAACGTATTTCGTATTTGTTTTTAATGTGGTGAAAAATAACATAGTAACGCGCTATAATCTAATAATATTACTATAACCTTCTTATTGTATATCAAATAACATACTGAACTTGGAATATTTACATTTTAAAATAACAAATTTACCCATTTAGATTACTAAAATGTACTGTTAATTATTGCCAAAATTAATTATAATATTCACAATACATGGAAAACTTGGCATTTTAATAAACAAAATATTGCATTTCTTCAAAAGTATTTCCTATGGAAAATACCAAAGAAGAAAATTCTTGGAAACATTTTAATCACGCTTGATTTGTTATATTATATGGTAGTATTAACACGATATACACACAAGGCCGTGGCTTGCGTGAAACTGTTTACTCATCCTATTGTCTCGGTGGCAAGATTGTTACTAACTCCGGCAGCCAGACAGCCAGCCTGCCAGCCTCTGCCGTCTTGCCTTTGACATTGATACTTGTGACTTGACCGGATTATTTCTCACTGGTTTTGTTCTTCAATACATTATGTCACCAGTGACCATCAATATTTCTCTATTGTTGAGTTTTTTGGACGAATGCTTTTATATTAACTATTTTTAAATTATGAATTTATTGGTTTATCAACAGATATCTTCTGGGGGGCCTTTACCTTTGAACAGATATGTTTGTGTAAACGTTGTTTTTTTATTTTTTGTGGCTAAATTTCTGGGGAACCAGACTATTCTGGGATGGGCACGGACCACTCGGCTCTCCCTATTCCTATGCCGATGTATGAATATCGAAATTGTTTTCATACTTTATTCTACTGCATACGACAATTGTGTTATATTGTACGATAATTTATTTATTGCTTGTATAAGATATTTATTTATAGACACTAATATACCTAATTGCGGAAGTGTAAATTGTTTTATTAAAAATAAAATTTATGTTTAGTGCCAAATGATTATAGTTTTTCCGGGATAACGTAAAGTATAATGTTAATTTAAACATTGTCAGTTCAGAGCTGTCGAGCATACACAAATGTATGTTTTACCTTATAGTAACCCTGGCTGTGGCTGCGGAAGTAGGTAAGGTGAGCTGTCGTAAATTTGTTACTTATTGGAATTATTAACCTACATTAATTTATTTCTTAAAGTGTTCATTATCATTTGTTTGGCCTGTATGACTTATGTTACTATACGAGTATGCAAAGTTGACGTTATTCTATTCAAACTAGATTTCTTTTATTTGTCTATTATATTATGTCAAACACAAAGTAATCATATTAGTTTTAACTAAGCTATATAGATATTTTGTTCAGAAGTAGTGAAAGTGACGATACGGATTTGACCTGCCCGTTGGCCCACAAGTAGTGTCGCAAGACACGTTCAATCAAGGGGATCTAGAAAGCCTTTGTAGAAACTCTGTTGTGAGAATTGTTTTTAATTGTTCAATTCCGTAACTATGAGGATGAATCTATCTGATTTCCTGCTTATACAGCAAATAAATGATAATCATTTATTGTATATATATATATATATATATAATCTAAATTATTAAAGTTATTAATTTTGTCTTTAATATATAATAAGCAAAATCATATATTATCTAGATCTAATTTGTATGTGGATGCAAACACCTACCCATTGTCTTAGCTGATTTCAATATCCACAATACCGATAGGCTAGTAATGTATGAAATAGAAATAAGCAACATAGAGTCAAACTTCGATCAATACATGTTAATATTACGAGTGTATCAAATGCTGCAATATTTTATACATAAATACTAAAACTGAATCACCAGACATCACACATGATCTTTTCAGGGATCGTGTATTATTTTCGTTGTAATAATTTACTTTTGTAATGATGGGCGAGGAGACTTTTGGCATCTACGAAAAACACGTGCCGTATCGCGTGGTATTTATTGCAAGCACTACTTTCGAAACCGCTAACTTTAGTCATTTACATTCAAATTACTAACGAGCTAACATCCGCTATCCTCGTAAAAACTAGCTCATGCTAAAATTTCACATCTATACTAACAAATAATATATATTAATAATATTAAACTAATATATAATGTTGTTCTGATATTTCCACTTCTTTATATAGAATTTTAATAGCTAAATGGTATATTTTTCGTTAAATAGTTTTTTGGTTAAAGTCTATCCGCCTTGACGTGTTTCTATTGAGACTATAATTATTACTTGCGGGTTAGAACGTTGCTATGCACTAAATTAGAATGCGTAGGAGTATGGTTGCGTTTTAAAGTACCCATTTCTATTCACCGTTTGAAGATAATGCCACCTGTCTGTTTCATCATAGCTTTTTGTTTGTTATTTTTGGTTGTCGTACAAATTCATAATTGAAGTTCAAGGTGAACGATGATTTTACTATAAAATGTTTTTTTTAAGTAATTTGTATAATAAAATTTTTTCAATTTTTTTCAATTTTTAATTCAATTTTTTTCAATTTCAATCCTACTTTCTCACTCTCAGATGCTAAATCATTTAACATTCTGTTTAGTTCTTCTGGTGTTTTCGCGAATAACACGATATCATCGGCAAATCTTAAGTGTGTTAGATTGCGGCCATCTATATTTAGGCCTAGATTGTCCCACTCAAGTTTCCTAAAGATCATTTCCAAAACAGCGGAGAAAAGCTTTATTTATTTAAAATAAAATTAGATTCAATACAATATATAACGAATTCTTCTTTTACACTTTTAGATATTGTTTCTAATATATGAATACGTATTATAAAGGAAACGTCTCGTTCAGATTTCTATGCCTAATACATCTAAAACAAATTTGACTATACAATTATTATTCAATACTATTTATCGACTTAGTAGAGTTAACATGAATGAAAACGATGTGTAAATTCTTGGCAATAGTCCCTTTCCATGTATTTGGCTTATGCTTTTTTATTTTAAGGAGCTATTTGCGTGTAAATATATATGTTTTAAAACAGATGCTTGATATTTAATAGAATGTTATCATTAGATTTCTGCAGTACTTTTTTCTTTGAAAATGAGGCATACAATGTATTGGTAACACTCTAATTTAAACTAACCAGTTTATCGATTTATTGTCCATATCGGCCATGACGAATTCTATTTGTAAGCTATACACGTATGGGTTTAATCAGACATCAATATAAATATATAGTATGTTTATAAATAAAGGAATATGTTGTTTCATACTTGTTTTGGTGTACTCGTGTGCATATATTATGATAATATATTTAAATATATAATAAAGCAACGCAATCACAGCCATATAAGATGTGACACTTATTTTAATAGGACGGAGTAGAAATTCATTTAACGAATCGCTACTACTTATCCCAGTAGTCTATGAATACCTACACACAACCCTGCGTTGTTAACGCACCCAGTCTCGACCTACTAACGTGAACTTAACCTATTTCCTTCTTTTCATATATATTTATAATATAAATTTCATTTCGCCTTCTTATTTAATTTTTTAAGTACACCTAGAGACTAAATAATATAATAATAAATAAACATTCAATGGAATGTTTATTTATTATTATTATATTATACTCGTATGTGAAGAAATGTCTTCACACTGTTTTAAAGAGGTGTCTTGGTTTTTAAATAACGATGACATTTTCTTGGTTCATTATTTAGGTCAAGTCATAATTTTAAACATTTAAGCTTTACAAATATTTATAGTATTGAGACATCTTAAATTCCGTTAAATGCAGGCTGGCGCCTTTGATATATTTGCTGTTGGTTTGTTTATATTTTGGACAAAAAGAACAATTTTATCATGGGCGTATCTATAGATATTTTCCTGGTAAAGGCCTGGACTTTAGCTTCGCACAGATATGTTCGTGTAAATGTTTTTTTTTAATTTTTGGGGACAAAAAAATATTTCTAAAATTACTGGGATGGCTACCAGATGAATAGCCGGCCCTCCTTTTCGAACCCTTTTTAAACTTTATAACTAGGTTAATATTTTATAATTTATTATAAAATATTAACCTTATTAACCTTATTAAATTAACATAGAGCTGTTACTTTCTGTCACATATTACTCTCCTGCTAACTCCATGAAGAATAATTTCCTATAAATAAAAATAACCACCCACATCTTGTGAGACTATTATGGACAAAATACAAATATAAATCTGTGACGACATCCACCTGTTTATTTTTATATCGAACCTTGATTTATTAACCTTTCGAACATCCGTGTATAAAGTGTGTACCTATACATTTTTTTATAAAGAAAAATAAAAAAATCAAAAATCAAATCAGCTTCGCCTTCTACCTGGTGTAAAGAAACTCCGTTCCCCACTTTCCACCGAATTTTGGAAGCAATGCGTGTTGAGTGGCGGAACTCAATACCGCTTTTTGCCCAAACACCAGACCGAAGAAACGAAAATTTAAATTTAAATGAATATTTTTTTACATTTGCTCGAGTGGGGATCGAACCAACAACCAGTCGATTTTATAGTCAGACTTTGTGCTTCTGCTCCACGGCTGGCCTCCAGCTAAAGATTTCATTACCATTTTCTTAATTAACTTATTTTAAAAAATATTATGAACGTAATTTTAATTATATTGCGATGATCCAGTTACATTTGATAATTTGCCAAGAAATTGTCCCGAGTTGTGCAACATTTCTTACATGCTTAGAAATATTTTAACGTGAGATTCCTAGAAAATTGCAAGCTGGCTAATGTTAGAAATTAGATTCATATCTTATATTATACATGTATTGGGTAGATACATTGGCAACTTTGATTTAACAAGATTAAGGTAACTTAACAATTTGGAATTTGACAATTGTCAACTTACTATATATTTCGTGGTCGTCGAATATAGCAGATTCGCTTTTTTTTTTCAGATGTCAGGGTAGGCAGGACAAACAGTTTTACTAAGTTGTAAAATATATTTTTTTAATTTATTTTTATTATTTTTTTGGTACATGCATCTTATTGTTTACTTTTTAATATTGTTTTATATTTTGTCTGTATCTACACAACTGTATTTGTAGGTACAATGTTTAATAAAATGATATCTCACTAATACTTGTTTGCAATATTTATAAATGTGAATATTTGTGAGGGTGGATGCTTTTCCACTTTTAAGAATAACACAGGTTATACAATTCTCGTAAAGATTTTTTATAATATGGCTTAAATATAACAATAAGTTTAAGCGAACGAAGACGCGTTTTTTTATCTTTTATAACTTCCCATATACCGACTAAAACATACTCTTGTGACAACTTTTATAGAGTCCTAATCAAACCAGTTTTAGTTGGTTGAGTTCTCGTACGTGACCAGATGTCCACTATCTTGTGTCATTCAAACATTTACGCTTTAAAATTACGTCCGTAACATTAGTAAATTATATTGTAATATAATAAAATTATTTTATGGAATTAAAAATAAAAAAATATGATAATAGACTTTAAGTAGATGTGCAAAGTTTTATAGAGAACATCGTTATTTTCTTCAACATATTTACTTCGATTTTATTCTCTTAGTAGGGAGAATTTCGTAATTTTTTGATATTAGTATGTTTATTTAGTTGAAGATAGGTAGATAGTGTAAAACATATTTTTGACTAGAATATAGTGTTTCAATTTATTATATTTTTTGTTCTTCCTGTCGTCGTTTATGTTATTTACAATTGGCAATTATTGTAAGTTATTATTGGCAGTGCAATATATTTATGAACGTTTATTTTTGTACCTGTTTGTTGTGACGTTTGGACGTCGTGGTGTTTTTTGGTTTGCCGGGATAGCGGCGGCCGAAAGCATAGGGCGGGGCCTCGCGTCACGCAAATATATCTTCAGTGTGGGATCGCTTCTAATTTGGTGACGCTGCGGCCCCAAATCTTCGACGCCACGCGCACGTCACTATCGTATACAAGCATCTGTATATGTAGGTCCGTCACCGGCAACTGTTCAATTGATATTTGCGGCTAGCACCATAAGTTGTTGACAAATTTTGGTTTCTTATTATTAGGATCAATCTATTATTAAACTAAAATGAATCTATTTATAAGATATGGTATAAAAATATCTACTTTATTGTATTATGGTATGTAAATATTACATAGTTGGTTTTTAATGTAAAAAAAGCAAGACGTTCCAATACACGATAAGCTTACATATAGTTCGTACGGT
Source organism: Heliconius nattereri (assembly GCA_013403645.1). NCBI lineage: Eukaryota > Metazoa > Arthropoda > Insecta > Lepidoptera > Nymphalidae > Heliconius > Heliconius nattereri. The sequence goes on along the minus strand of JAAIXI010000247.1, from coordinate 3,831,587 downwards.
ATTTTTTACCTTATAATATTATTTCTCATATATAAATGTTGAGTATGTTATATTTTTATGTCAGCTTTGACCTGCGTGACCCTTTTCAATTGTACTGTGTCCTACAGTACCCTTGCGTGGAGACGCGACCGCCGTGGGTCTTATGTTCTTTTTGTACTGGCTGGTCGGTCGGTCGGTCAGTTACCGGGCCGCACTGTGGCAGTGTGCGCCGGTCAGCTCCCGGCGCGGTTCCTGACCGGGCTTATGGCCGAACAAAACTAGTTTTTGTCTGAATCTTTTAAACAACACTGACAAAGTCATTGTTGTTCATTGCATTTGCACGTTGTAGTAATCTAGAGCCATTTTGAAGTGCTTGTGCAAGCAACTTGCTCCTAATCTTGCATCATTTAATAAGTTTTTTTATTTATTCTTTTTGTTATGTTTTTTATCTTTTAATTACTGCGTTTTATTTAATTCTAATTAAGTTATTTCTTAAACGCCTTGGCAATATTCAACATAATCTATAATGAATTATGATGAATTTCTATTAATACTTTCGAAGGTAATTAAATTTATTGTAACGTTTTTACGTTAAAATAATTTTAGTGTTTGTAGTATGATGACGTAAATTATAATGCCATTGTTTAATATTTCATATAAATAGTGGAATAACAATAGTTGAAGTTAAATAAAATGTTAAAAGGAAAATCTTGCGTAAACAAATATTAAAAGGTACGGTTTTTCTCTATGAAAGTACCATCCTGTGACGTCACCGTGAGTAGTTTATCTTATTTACTTTCAAATTTCTCGACTAACTGGTATTGTTTTTGTCATTAGACAATTTGTATCAAATTTCGCTTTGTTTTGCATAGTTCAAATACGTGTAAAATACATGGTTTTTAATCCAGTCCAGATATTAACTCGTGTTTTTAATAAAATAATCTCGGTTAACAAATGATAAATGGTTACAAAGAAGGTTTTTGTATTATTTCTTAGTAGTACTTAAGTATTTTATTTTTGTCGTCGCACTTAGCCCGTTAGACTAATATTGTAGTAAGATTTAAAACTATTTGTTCTCATACAAGTTGGTAAATAAATAATGATAGTGAGTATAGGCGCCACGTTTTGTTAGATTTATATATATAAATGGAACAATCTGGAATAATTGTAAATATTTACATTCGATATGGTATCTTAAGTTGAAGACTATTATATTATATTATTAAGGGTGGTATTTATAATGACGAAATATCTATAAATTAATAATTTGGACGACTGTAACCTTTGCTTATATTTGTATGGTGTTGTTTAAAGTCCAATCAGTAAAAACACAAATCCGAACTTATAACTAATATATTAGGTAAGTCGCTAATCAATGACGTCACTCAATATAAATAAAGTTTAAATCGTCTTACGAAAACAATGTCATACGCTGTTATTATTATTTTTAGTGGATATGAAAAATATCTTATCATTTTGATAATATTCCAATAAAAGCCCAGTGTATCGTTCAATGATCTCATCATTGGTTATATTTAGTTATACAAAAATGTTCTTCACCCAGAAGTTTTTGAAAGACATTTTAGTAACCAAAGGTTTGGCTGTGGCAAAAGTGATGAAATTTGTCCAGTGTCCATACATATAACATGAGCAATGGGCACGCTAATCACCTTATGGGTACAATTTTTTGTAAACCTTTACATTTACTTGCAAATTTAAACAGAATAATATATTTAGTTTATTTTTGTTAGACAAGGGTTGACTGCAGTGATGATCTCTCCTTTAACGTGATATGGAATGCTAGATAATTAATCAAATTAAATAATCTATTTAGGGCTGCTGTTAAGGTAGGGCACGGTTGGGCATTGGCCCAGCGACATGGTTTGCGGCACATATTTTCTAAATATGTTAGATTAGTCAACTTGCCGAATTTAATATACTTAGTTACTTGACCTCGACCGTAACATTCATTTGGTGTATTATGGTAACAGTTCAAAAATGGTACAATTTGCTTTAAATTGAAATAAAAAAATGTATTAAAAATATTTCTTTATTTTCCAGCTGGACAGCGGCGGCGGTGGCTCGGCCGAAGTAATGGTGTACTCTCTCGGCTGGGGCATGGGGGAGCCGGAGCGGCGCGCGCAGGACCGCAAGCGCGCGCAGCCCGTCGTGCACACACTCTCGCCTGATGACGGGCACGAGGTTGATGTACTCCCGCTCAACAATCAGGTAAGTAAATTGTGACAAACATATAAAGATCTATATTATGTATTTTAATTTCTCTTTCGTTACTAATGGATTCGTAATTATACATTTTCCTTATTGCGTCCCCTTTCCATAGTAATATTGTTACAGATAATTTTTATTTTATGAATAAACGCTAACGCTTCTCTAATTTTATGTTTTATTTGAACTTCAAATTTTTATGTATTTTTATTGGTCTACGAATGCTCGTTTCACAAATGTGAATAGTAATGTAATTTATGATTTATCATGAATACGATATATCAAATCTCAGTACGGCAAGAGTGGTTCCAAGTGAAAGGGAACGATCACCATCGCGTAAACGTGCTCAGCACAAGGCTCAATGACATCCCACAATCTCTTATACCTTCGTCGGTTGACTTCCATACATTAAATATTTACTTTAACACAAAACTTCTACAACTTACTTTTGGGGAACATGAAGTATCATAATTATAATATTGGCGAAAGTGATGAACTGTTGTCCCGTGTCCATACATAAAACATGGGCATTGGGCACGCTGAGCGACTTTAGTATAGGGTAAGAATGGAAACATACCTTTACATGCAAATCTAAACAGGCTAATATTTATTTTTGTTGAACAACAGTATTGTAACTCCTCCGCTGTAAACATTGTGTAGATAAGAAACATTAGGCAGATTATTTATGCATGTTATGGTGGCGTGAGTCTTTTGTCTAATTTATGGCATGGCTGTGCAAAATTTTCCTGTGACCTCGGTGCTCACCGAGAATAGTATTGAAACGTAATGCTTAAAATCTTCAATGATTCAATGAAATTTTTCATTTCCTACTGGGTGAATTCTACTTCTGATATATTTTCTATTTCTGTTATAATAGTTACAAATTCATGAACAGTTGATAGAATTGAATACGTGTTGTCTATCATGGAGAACCTAGTCTTAGGACACTCCGTTTTGCAAGTTCTGTCTATTTCAGAAAAATAGCATATTGGGTGGTGGAAGATAACGCAAAGTTTCATTTTGGTAGAATGCAACTTTGCTTTGTCTTAGATCGATTAGAGAATTTTCCCGAGAGAGAATCGAATCTGCGATCATGTAGAATCATGGCGATTAACTACTTTACATAAACGCCTATTGTTATGTTATAAATGAATCTTGCGTTTAAAAGAAAAAAGAGTTTATAGCAATTAGAATTTATGACGTTTCTAATGATTGTGAACTTAGCTCTTTGTTCAGATAAGTTGCGAAGAATGAACGCGTAGTTGCACAGTTTGCTACTTTTGTTCTTTGTTCTACAGCCCGTGAACCAATTAGTAATCGCAATGATAACGACTTGACTTCTACAGTATACCACTTAGCACTGAAGTAGTATCGTATGTTTGCTAATATTCTTTTCATATTATATGTAGGTAACATTTATTTTTCTTTGTCTATCTGTTGCGTTGTTTGTCTGTATGTTTACACGCACATCACGCAATAGTACCTACACTATAAATTTGAATATATGTATGTGTAAAATTTATATCTCGCCTAGAAGCGAGTTATACTGTACATGACAAGGAAGGTTTATTAGAGACAAATAAAATAAAATCATTACTTAGTATTTCTTTACTGTATCCAAACAAAGAGAAGCAAAATTAATATTTTTTGCCTTTCCGTAGAACCTATAAAATGTATAAGCGGTAATCGTCTTATGTAACATTTTCTTTCCTTTACTATTAGATTCTTCTATACACACCTAAACACGTTATTACTTTATACGTTAATGAATTCTTCACGTTAACTGGCACAGAGTCAACTATGAAAATGGACTATTGTCGTTGCAAATTCCACCATGCCATTAAAGTTTTCTAGCAATAAACTACTTAAATTATTGATACGTATTTGTGGTCATTTTGTGTTTGAAATCTAATTAGATAATACTTAATTACTGAGCATGCATGTAGTGAATATTTGGCAAGTGATATTGAATGTTACATGCGACACATTCTGATTTCCTTCCAATTTCTAAATACAATTAATTATTGGTTTAGATTTAGCATGGATATACCCAGATTTTATTTTATCTTTATAATTCGTAAAATTTTCTGGTGAATATTAACATAAAAAGGCATTAATATGCATATATTAATCCACCACGTGCTCATACGTCCGTTGCGCTAGATTTTTAATCGGGATTCCTAATTTGATAAATCTTGAAATTCATGTCGTTACAAAGCAAGAAGGGGTGTCATCAAAATAATTGACATGGTTTTAAATTTCTGACAATACACTTAATCCAATGTGTTGACTCCTTTACATATGAAAATTTTTAAGTGTCTGTTTATCTCTTTTCAAAGAGCAGTATTGTTATTTTAAGATTACAAAGTACCTAGATTAACCGTATGACTAAGATTTTTTACGTCTTAAACAAATAAACATACCTCGCTTCTATCATGATTCGTGATCGGACAAAAACAATAAAAAAGACATATTCTAAAAATTCTACTTTGTAAAACACCACACGTAAAAGGAAAACATTTATGTAATTATCGATACAATAATATATTTAAATGGAAACTAGGCACATATCTGAATTATGCAGTTGATTTAATTAATTATATACTTACACATATGTACACAGACTATATATATATATAAATAATTTGTTAATTAAACATGTTATTTAACATGGCGAAGTTCCTTATTAAAATACTTGAATATGGATTAAATGTATCCCTTTCATTAAAGACGTAATACAAGCATTGAAATACATATTAAGTATAATCATGTTGTTAATGCTCTAAATTATATTTTTCATTATAATGTTCGTAACATTACTGACGACTGACATTTAAAGCGTTGCATTAAAAAAAGTGCACATAAACCAAACAATAGAAGTTTCAAAAACATATGGAAGTAGCCAATGATCGATATCGAGGACAAAATTATATTAAAAGGTCAAAAGCTGTTCAAAACGAATCCATTCGAGGTTAACTGATAGAACATAATTTATTATTCATACGTATAAGAATAATACTAATATTTAATAAACGTTTTATTATTTTTAAAAGCTTTTAGTTTAATAACATAACAGAATTTAGAAGAAACTTTTGGATTATTATAATAGCCTAACATTCTCCGGTTACATAATTTTGTAGGTAGTACATGCTACTGATACTGCTATTTTTTAGGAACTGTATGTAGTAAATTTTTTGAGGAGAAAAGATATATTTATGTAATAGCACATTATTTTTAGAAAATATATACGATAAGTTGGTATAGATAAGTCCATGCGTGAATTTCCAGTCACGAGTTCCATTAATTTGATAATGTCACAACAGGTGGGCGGGCACACGAGACTTTTGGTGTTGAACGACAGCACAGTGATCAAGCCATTGAATATACGCGAGCTGCACTTCTACCAGAACATTCCGGAGGACATCCAGAGTTTCGTACCCAGATACAAAGGTGAGCATCTATTTTCTTCTCCAAGCTGGAGATTAAGCGTTTGCTCGGTACGCTTTTTTTATGTTTTCGCTGAATGCCTCATTATCATTCATTGCATTTTAAATATTTATTTTTTAATTTTTATTCTATCATTATGTATTTATTTGATGTTCCGTTTTTTTTTATTTAGTCTACAAATAATTTTATTGTTTGTTGTTTATGCATTTTCGAGCACTAAGGAAGTTTACGCTTTATTTTTGTTCTCACCTGTTACGCTGTTCAGTATATTATATTGTTTGAATGTTATAATAGAAACTCTGTATTTTATCAAGTATTTGCGTCATAGATGACCAAGTACCGTAACGGCGCAATATCGCCGCTACATTTTTATCGACGCGCTCGACTACCTGTCGGTGCATTAAGCGTAGATGATGGAATAATATAATTAAAGTATTATTGGATAAAACTTTCCTTGCTGCTCATTTGAATTGAATCGTGCTCATCATTTCAAACTGAGCTGTGTGCATGAGAGAGATGTTTGACTGGAGATGAACAAACCCGCCGACCGCTATTTGTTTTTTTAAACTATTAAAATGTTTCCACAGTAAAATTGTAAATCTACAAACTAATGACCGTTCCCGTGAAAGTAACTGCCGACTGTTACGCGTCGAAACACACGGAAGGCTATGTTGGCCTTCCGTCCGTTTCGACGTCAATAAATTCAACCATAAGTTGGATAAACTGTATTGAAGTGTGTAAATTTATATATTCTATTCTAAAAAAAAAATGGACAATATAAAATGTATTATAAATATTTTTTCTTAGGAGAAATCGTATACAATTAAATTTTAAAAATTCTTTCTAGTTATAAATAACAACTTAATAAATTTTAAGCTTACTTTAATTTCACGCTGTATCCATAGCGGGATAACCAGAGACATAAGAGCCCAACGCTTCGGTCTCTGCATATCTCTTTCGCGTCGTTTAGATTTTATACGATTTGCAAAATATGTTTATGTATGTGTATGGAAAAAGGGAATTTACAGTACTGCTTATCGTACGATAAAAATTCTAATTTATCTTTAATTAAGTCGACGTTTTTGATAGTTAATCAATAAATTTTAAAATAAATTTGTTAAACAAACATTGTATCATAGATAAAATATAATTATAAATAAAATATAATATTTAATAGTAATTTTCAAATAAAAAATATTTAGTTGAAAATGTTTAGACTGACAATTGAATACCTTCGTGACTGGTATTTGAAGTAGACTGACTGGCTGGCATACGTTCCGTTAGGGTCGGGGATACGGCTGGTGGGTTTGAGCATGGGAGGAGGTGTGGGAGGGGGTCAGGGGTGAGGAACACAATATTAGTTTCCTTGTTGTCGCAAGGGTTGCGGCACTGCGGCGGGCGGAGCGACGCCGGCGGCTCTCCACACAACCGCCTCTAATAGCGCCCTAGCGGTAATTTTACATTATGGGTTTGTAAACCTTTACTTAAACCTACATTCACAACGCCCACACGACTCTTTTACAAAATACCACTGGATGTAGTGTATCGCACTACGTACACTATCAAAACAAATACATACATACGACCTCCTACAATGACTCAAAACAAAAGATATACAAACCCTTATTAAAATTACGTAAATTATATATTTTCACTTATCATTTATTAAATTAACGGAAAAAGCACAATACCTCATAGTAAGTAACCATACAAATTTTACAGAGTAGATACTAGAATATAAAATCATGTTAACGATATATCACTGCCAAACCTGTCACCGATCATTTTAAATTTTTTATTAGTAAAATTCAAATGTTCTGTTCAATGCTGTAGCATCACCAAGAAATATTAACTTGTAAATATTTAAATGATGCATAATAAAGTTTAGTTTTAGAGTTTGTGTTGTACGGATAGCAGCAAGCAATGATGTGTGGGCCGTTTGTTGCAGGCGTGATGCAGGCCTCGCATACGGGAGGCACCAAATTGGACAAGCGGTACTCGCCATGTTTCCGCGACGAGAACGGGCGCAAGCAGTCGCTGAGCGGGAAGCGCAAGCGCGACGACGTGTTCAAGTGCGTATCCGAGCGCGGCCCGCGGTCGCTCTGAGCCGTCACTCTTTGACACTTGTCATGTGTCCTTTATCATATTTCAGAGACTAAGACGTACGCCGACGCGCGTCCGGCTTCATTCATACCATCGCAATACTTACACGACGCGCCCCGCCCCGAGTCGTGGTAATTCATACAGTTTGATTGCAATGTTACAATATAACAGATAACGCCAACTCTTGTGTTTCAATTAGCTCCTTATCGACGTCGTTCCTGTACCTCTCTGGCTTTACTTTATTGTACTACTTTCTGTTACAGATTTAAGGTGCATCGTAACGGCAATGCTAGTGAAGTACTCAAAAGCATTGCGCACATGGACAACTCCAACAAGCAATGTAAGTTCATTAATAACTCAAGGTATTAGAGTACCTGGCTTCACGACTATTCAATTGTAATGAATGCACTCATATATCATAAAAAATGTTATTAGATTTCCTGATGATGGAGAACATAACGTCGTCGTACCGGCGTCCGTGCGTGCTGGACTTGAAGATGGGCACGCGGCAGCACGGCGACGACGCCAGCGCCGAAAAGCGCACCAAGCAGATCGCCAAGTGCGCCGCCAGCACGTCCGCGTCACTGGGTGTGCGCCTGTGCGGCATGCAGGTGCACGTGCCCGCCACGGGCGCCTGCGTGCGCCGTGACAAGTACTGGGGCCGTGCGCTTTCCGAGACTGGCCTGCGCGACGCGCTGCGCGACTTCTTCGCGGCCGGCGCGGGTGCAGGCCGACTGCGCGCGCGCGTCGTACGCCACGTGCTGCGCGACCTGGACGCGCTGCGCCGCGCCATTGCCAAACAGACCAGCTACCGCTTCTACTCGTGCTCGTTGCTCATCGTCTTCGAGGGCGACGTGGCCGGCCCGCCGCCGTCCGATGACGTCAGTGGCGGCGCGTCCTCCGAGTACGAGGGTGACGCGTCCGGCTCGTCCGAGTCGGCGCCCTCACCTGGCCACTTCGACATGTCCACGCTGCATGACGAAATCTCGGGCGACGCGCGCGAGCCCTTCGTGCCGCACTCGGAGGAGACCATGGGCGGCTATGAGGAGGCCGCGGGCTCACCACCGCGCCAGCAGCCGCCTAGCCCCGACTCGGCCGACAGCTGGATGGCTTACTCGTCCACCAGCAGCGAGTCGTGGCGCCACGAGGGCGAGCCGGCGCCGGCGGAGGCGGAGGCCAGCAAGCGCGCGCGCACACGCCCCGCCACGCCGCCCGCGCCTCCACCGGTCCCCGCGCCGGAAGAGCGCGTGGACATCCGCATGATCGACTTCGCGCACACGGCGTTCGCGGGCGCAGCGGCCGAGTCCCCACTAGCCACGGCAACGCCGCACCACGGGCCCGACTGCGGGTTTCTCACGGGCGTGGACTCGCTTAAGCGCCTGCTCACCGAGATTCTGCATCCGCAGCCCTACAGTTAATGAGCCCCGTCTGCTTTCTAGGCGACCCGCTGCACTGTCCTCGTCGGCCGTCGCGGTCGACGACGGCCAAGTATTTTCCTGAGAATATATTTTCCTTAAAAATTGAAAATATTCGACTGATATTGCCTCTGTGGGAGAAGACGTATGCCGCCCCGCCCCCGCTTCGCCGGCAGAGCGCGCCCGGGCGGCCGTGCACTTAGCGAATGTTGGTGGTGCGAAACACGTTCATTTAAAAGTACGGTAAAAAATATAATTTTATGGGACCCAGTAGTTATTATAAAGTGTATTTTTAAGTATTAATTACTATTATGTTATTCCGGAGTGATGTGCTTTTCTTTTGTACCCTGAGTGGAATGGTGAATATGACACATCTGGTTGTTTTGCATTTAAACCTTTTGTTACTATTGATATCATGTAACGCTACCAAAGTAAACATTAGGAATGTTCATACATGTGCCCCAAAAGTAATTTTACCTTTATAAAAGCATAATGTCTTCTAAAATATAATAATTAATATTATGTATTATATATGACTTGCACTATTTGAGAGAAAATATTGCATAAAACATTATTTATGTACAGATGTGAATGATCATTTGATTTATATTTTTTTTATATCAATGTATTAAATAAGCTGTTGTATAAAATAGAATATGATTTGTAAAGAGCAGTATTATTAGTGTTTGGAAAAAAGATAAAACTATTGTTTGGACTTGACTTGATATTGGCATAGGTGCTAGCTAGTAATTTACACTGCCAAAGTGAATGTGTGACATGGACACTTGGACATTTGTGTGGGCATTGGAAATTGAAGCGTAGACGTGGAGACCTAGGCTGAGCAAATAAATAACCTTGTATAATACCGTTATATAATTAAAAGTTTGTGTACATCATGATCATTAGCTGTCGTGGCGCAGGGGCAAATTCAAATTCCGCGGAAAGTACAGAATGGAGTGTCTTAACACTTGGTTCAGTGGGGACCATACTATATGCAGGATACAGCTGACATAGAAAAGTGTCAAGCGACAGTGTATTTAGAAATACATTGTCGTCCTCATCAAAATAACAGAGTGACTACATTACAGGGCAATATTTATTGATTCAAAATTTTACAAAGTCAATTCTTCTCAAACTCAATAGAAATCACACCTCAAAACTTACCTTATAAACGCTTTTTAAACGCTTATATATTATTATTAAATTTTCAGAAAAAATAATCTAATCTAATTATGCCACTTTTCTATTCTAACCTACAATATATATTTTATATGTCAAATTAAACTTTATATAAATATAAATCGGTGCTAAAAGTTGTTCTGTCCTGGTGTTCACGTCTATGGTCAGTGTAAACAAGTGTATGGAGGATGTGATTGACCTCTAGCGTTAGCCAACATTCCTTCGTGCTGCATACGTGATTATTTGTTTTTTTTACTTTTAAGTGTGGGATAAATTTATAAAAAGTACCTGGTTTATTTAGGATGCTAGGCTGTATTATAAATTATCATTTATGTTTGTTGTCTTAAATAACTGTATGACACTATTTTGTTAATAAATTTTAGGTATTAAATTTCTTTTGTTTCATTTATTTTAAGCACTGTCTATATGTAATAAAAAATATTTTGATCTTAAACTGTTATTTTATTTCTCAACCTTTAAGATTATGGGAGAATAAGGTATCAAAAAAGAGAGCAGTGCGAGAAATGAAAATATTAAATATTTCATTTCCTCGATTGGAAATCGAAGCCACAATCGGTAGTGTTTTCAGTCCCACAAGTCGTATATTGTAATGATGTTTTGAAATCGCGGAGCTTGAAAGATAAATTGTATTACACAAAGAAAAAGAAAATAACGCAATCGATATTCAGAATATTTTGTACGGATATTGAAAATTAGCAGAATGACTAATAAGATTCAGTGTCAAATATTAGGAATACAATATTGATATAGAGATTCTTAGATAATAATATTTACGTTTAAATTTAAAGCAAATTGTCATCATTTAATTAAGAAAAGACCTAAAACAATATATTTTTTGTCTGAAGACCTTACTCGAAAAACCGTATTAAAAACAACCTACGTTTATGAATAAGCCATTAAAAAGGTTTTTTTACATAATTATATATTTACTTGAGTTCTGCCTCCCAACACGCAATGCCTCTAGAATTCGGCAAAAAGTAGGGAGCGAAGTGTCTTAACACTGGATTCCCTCTTCTCTACTCTGCTGCTTATTTTATTTTTTATATACTTAAAATATATGATTTGTTAAAAAATAATGTTTTAAGTTTTTAAACATACTAACCATGAAATCTTTAGTTAAGGTAAGTGTCCTCTGTTTCGGCATCTTAGGCTCTTATAACTTTAAAATAATTTAAATATATTAAAGATTTAAAAATATATTGGAAAGTACAAACCTTTTTTTATTATTACTTAAACTCAAGAAGGTATTTTATTTGAGGCTGTATGTTACAAGGCACTTGTTGAATTTATTTAGAAAAAAACCATTACAGCCATTTACCGCCATTATATTATATATAGCAGAACTGCCTTCCGAACCGGTGGTAGCTTTTTGTTCATATGTTCATTCGACGATTCAAAAGTGCTTATAATAAGTTTATTTGAATAAAGAATATATTGAATTTGAATTTTGAATATAGTCTGCCATTTTGTAGTTTTTCCATTACTGAAGTGTTTTAGTTTTCAGAAAATTAAAGAAACGTCATAAATTAAGAACAACAACAGAAAATTCAATCTAAAATATCCACAAAATAAAATTACAATGACTGATTCAATTGATGTTCAAGCTGTGAAAATAATATCAACTGAAGTGGGTGATTCACAACTCAATATTGTCCTCTCAACGCAATGTATAAAAGGTATTTTTTAATATTACCTCAAATTTCCAAGTTTGGATTTGAAATAAGTACGTCTCGAGTGAACGGAAATTGCATACTTACCTACATATTAATCAGTATTTTGTATTATAATTCTGATATTTTATATCTAGATATCATAACGCATTGTACCAAATTATTGAAGTTCACATCGTCCAACTAAGTATACGGTTATACTCACTGAAACATGTACTTAATAAAAAATAAAAAAAGTAAAAGCTATGTTTCTTTAATTAACATTTTATATTGACAGGCCAACGTAATTTACTTAATAAATTACAAAATGAAAGTAAACAACAAAAGCAAATATGTAATTTTATAAGTAACGGTAATTCAAAATTGGAAACCGAGATTAGGCTAGCTGAACAAAAAGTTAAAATGTAAGTTCTTGTTATACCTACTAGTTATATTTCAATGCTGTCTACATAAATTTTTTCGCATATTTTTAGTTTACTAGTAGCTCTCGAGATTATAAAAGGAGCAAACGTAGAGTTAAGGAAGGAATTGTTACTAGCTAAAGAGAGAACTATAGCTACTACTGAAAGAGTTAACTCTGGTATTAAAAAATATGAACAGCTCTGGCTAACATCAAAACAGCGATATGAAAATATTCCTTACATTAAAAAATATCTCCAAACTATAAATGAAAAAGATACCGTCGACGATAATATCTCCAAATTAGCTGAGGATAAACAAAAAATACTAAACGATATTAATAAAAAGAAATATGAGCTCCTTTGTTTAGATAGAAAAAATATAATAGAACTAGCAAGATATATGATTCATGAGAAACCAGTTACTCTTAAAAACATAAACATTAACCAAGATGAATTAAATAAATTGATTAAAAACATTCAAGGTGTAGCAAATTCTAATGAAAGTGCCACTATATTGAAAGAAGATTTAACAGTTTATAAAAATGCATCAAATGGTACAAAAACTATACAAGATCCTTGGCTTAATATGTCAAAGACTTTGGTTAATGTCACTACATCAGTACGTTAAAAATAATTTGTAATTACTTTTTTTGAAGTTAAGATTTAAATTAACATTTTTATAAATAAACTAGTTTTGTTGTAGGTGCCAAAATCACAATTGCTGAGTGTTGATTTAGACTTGTTCAGCAATAAATTAGATAAGGTAAAAGCATTTTCATTTGTATTTAGGTACTATTCTAATTTATTATGGGGCCTTTATACGAAGGATGCCGTCTATTGGTGTAATTTAAACAAAAAAAATGTACTTCATTATCTTTATAGCAGGTATAGGTAGAGAATCAATCAAAATCAATTTCCGAGACAGTGCGTGTTTAGTGGCGGAGTTTAACGCCTACTACTAACAGTTTTACTATAATTATATTAGTAATTGTTAAATTTCCCCCTTCTTTGACAGATAAGAAAAAACGATTCACAAAATATATATACGAAAAAAGTTCATTCTGAGGCTTTACATATTCAGCCTAAGAAAATAAAAACGGAAGACATGATTAAAGACATATACGTTTCATCATATTTTTCCAAAATCAATGAAAATTCTGATTTGAAACCATTTTTTTCTGATAAAAAGTTGATTCATATATTGCAAGATAAAAAATTAGATAAAACTGAAACATTTGAAATTATTGCAAAAGTGAATGGCAACGCGTTACAAATCGTTGATAAAATAGGAGAAAATGTGCAGGAGACAATTATTTGTTCAGACCAAGTATGTGTTTTGTTATTTAAAATTATGAATATATTTATTAAACAGCAGATAGCACATCTACGTTTTTTTAATATCTTAGTATGCTGTCTAAATTATATATATTTAAGCTGTAAATTTTGTACAGCTGTCTTGTATTGTATCGTTACGTTAAATATGATATAGAATGACAATATTTATATTTTTGGCCGTCGTAGTGCAGGAGCACAAGCGTGCAACTGTAAACGCGATGGTTGTAGTGTCATTGTGTGGTATGGGTTGTAAAAAATGTCATTTTTATTACATGAGAAATCGTTTATGCTTCAGAATGATAATTCAGTAGAGGATAAGGAGAAAATTAAAGAAATTGATTACACAAATACACCAACAACGTCCTATGTGTTGGTTCCTCCTTCACAATTTTTGGATTTTAGTCAAGTAATTATTATTTTTCATACTAAACGTAGTCTGGTACTTTCGTAGTGTAGTGGTTGGTGGTCGTGTTAAGTTTACTGCGTTTTATTATCATAGTATCTAACTATCTAATAGAGGAGGACGACAAATTTTATCGTAGGTACATTTTCAGTAATACACATTTCAAAAATACGAATTAAAGATGTCTTTTTATATCATCAATTAATTTTTATTCGTTTCAGAATGAATGTATTAACTCACAAGGCCAAATTGATGCCGAGGAGAAAATTACCAAGGTTATTTACAATAATATTACATGTATATGTTATTTAGACTACAATAATGTTTTAAATTTGTTTTTAGAATTCTCAAGAAAAAAAAGTTACGTTCAACGAAATGTCTGTTAAAAGTATAGATATAATAGATATGGAGAAAGCAATGGATGAAGATGATAACAATCAATTCGACGTCAGCGCCACTAGCGTTAAAGAAATTTTATTCAAAAAACACAATCTTGACTTATCGCCGCAATTTACTTATTCTAAGAATTCCGTAGCTTCGGTGGTAATATGTTTGAATTAATATTGTTTTATGCTAAATAAACCGTCGTAGCGCAGTGCGACTGTGTTTCATTGTAAATGCGATAGTTGTGGGTCCGATCCACTCGGGGAGGGAATCCATTAGTTCTAGACATTTTTCCTGACGATACTCTGTTCTGTTTTTTCCTGACGATACTCTGGCGTTATCTCCATTATAGTTGCGTTTTCAATCAGATACTACCGCTACTCGTGACGGTTGTAAGTATAAAGTTATATTAAATGAATTTTCTTTAAGCAATCTGAAAACATAGTTAAATCAAAATTTTTTGATGAAAACAAAATCCAGTCAATGGATGTTGACGAGATACCTGCTAATGTGAATGTAGTTGAATCTAGCCAAGAAATAACTGACGATGAAATTCCTCCAGAAAATATTAACAAGGTACTTTGTTTAGTATTAACTGTCATTATTATATAAAATAAGTACTAGTTCGACTCGCGTACTGGGGGTTCCGGACATGAAAATGAAAGTTCATGATTATTAGTCAACGGGAAGTACAATTTATACAAGTTGACAAACTTAAGCTTGCATATGCAATATGCATTCATTTTATATGTTTGAACTTTATTTTTTTTTCTATCCAGAATTTACTTTCTATCCTTTAAAAAGAGAACATTTCGATAATTAAGCAGTTGTAGTTAATTTATTTATAATATCTATTCTTTTTTATTATATTATATATATAATGTATGGTATTAAATACATTAAATAAAGTATATTACATATGATAAATGTATTTTCAGAACAAAGATGATCAAAAGGACACATCAATGTCAGGTTTCTTATTTACACATGGCTCTCTAGGAATTGTAGATTCTTTGGATGTGTCCACCAGTACACTCGGTTATGAAGACAGTGATTTACCTCATTGCATTGGTAAACTTTAGCAAGTTTATTAATTTTTATGCTGTATCGCTTGCATACCAGAGTAGGCTCAGGCAACATATTGGTGTAAACCTTGTAGCCGAGTGAGAATCAATGTACAACCATTGCGTTAATAGCCATACTGGCCCCACATTTAGTAAATAATATATATAAACAGAAATATATATTTTGTGTCAGTAATTGTATGTTCATATGTTTTATACTTAGATTCCAGTCTTCTCTTATCCCCAAAAGCTGATGATCAAATGCCAACAACTAGTGGCAATGCACAAGTGCTATCACAAGAAGTTCCCAATTTCTTATCAGGTAATCTTAAAATAAGTTATGAATTATAATAAGAGCGTATTTTTTTTCTAGCTTCATATTATATTCCACATTTAGTTCATTCCTCCAAGTGGGAAGATACTGCCTCAGCATTAAAATAAAATTAATATTACACACATATTAAGTATTAGTACTATTCTGTTTTTTTTTGTTTTTACTTTATTATTAACTTATAGGTTTAAAAAAGACAGGCTTGTCATTCTTTGGAAATCAACAATCTGAAGATAAACCTACGACTAGCACTCAAACTCAAAATAACAATTTTACTTTTGCCTTTGGTAGAGATGGTAAGAAGCCCAGAGGTGGATTCTTCAGTATGTTTCATTAAATGAATGCTTTGTTTTTCTAGGTACTAACTACATTTAATTGTCATTTTCATTAAACATATAATAATAAAATCAGTTTGTTTTAATCATTGATAATTTATTGTGGTAAATTAACAAATTATTGATGGAGCTGACATGCCCTGACAGCTATTAATTGCAATAAAATGAACAATGGTGCAAAAACTTCACTGTACTCAATAGCTGAATCACCCTGAAGCTTTCTACATAGTAAAAACTTGAACACAAATGTTAACCCTAAAAATATACAACTCCAAGAAGCCCTGTGTATAGAGGCTTTATATGAATGTTCTAAAGTCATCCTTATACATACTATAGAACAAAAATATGCATTCATTGCATCACTTACAAATAAGGGAGCAAATATTGTCCACCATGCACTGTTTACCACACCATCAATTTTGAGAGCTAGTAAAGCTGTAAATATTGTTATAGTTATTAAGTTTATCCATATTTCAAACACTGTCAGTCCTATCCACATAACAATTTCACTTAGTGTAAAAAACATTTTATTGATTAGCACCAAGCAATACTGTCCTGAATATCCTGATGTGAATAGATGATGAATGCCTGATCTGTGCACCGAAATCTACATCATCTGTTAGCGGCTCCAGGTCATCTGTTAAAAAATATATTCTTAGAATACAGTCATATGTTTACTAAAAGATGAAAAATATGAGTTACTTACCGATTAAATCTACTGTTCCAGTGTTAACTTCGATTTGACATGTTCCAGCAAACAATATTTCAAGTTGCAAGGCAAGGTTGCAGCATCTTTGAATAGCAGCACCTAGTCCATGCAATATGATTTCCTTTTCTCCTCTAGCAAGAAGTTCGCAACATTTGTCCAATTGAGCCTTTGGAGGAAAACAAAAATATATGACAAGTCAATGAAACATAATTGCCTCTCATTCTGTGGTTACCTTAAAATGGGTCTTCTTGGTTACATAAATTACATTGTCACCCTCAACTGGCCTCGTCGGTAATCGCTTTTTAAGAGCATATGTTTTATTCGGTATACGTTTCGTATTTTTATGATCTTGTTTCTTCTTTCCGATGTTTTCATCTGCCATATTGCTTAACAAATTTGAGGTAAGCTGTCATTGATAATTGATGATAGATGTTAAGTGTTACCATAACCACAGTTCTTGAATTTAAGCACAATTATATTCGGTCAATAGCATCAGTTTTATATTTATGTTAATTTTTTACTATGTTTCCGACTTTATATACATAAATAATTTATATTCTAATATAAATTATTTATGTATATTCACTTTGTACTAATGATTGTCAAGAACTAGCGCTTATCAAGAACCATGAAGGTTTTGTGTCTATTCATCCCGTGAATTGATTTTTTTACAAATATTTTTCTATATTTAACTATTTTAGAATATGATCAACTATTTATTTATGTGTATTATAAAATAATTTATTAAATAATTTATAATTTAAAGATAATTATATTTCATTACTAGTGGGCCCGTGCGGGGCTACGCCTGCTTGAAATGGAAATATTATTAAAGAAATTGAAAACTAAAGATTCAGTAAAATAGTTGTATAAAATACTTGTTACGGCAATTAGCAAATTTGTTTAACTAAATACTTAAAATTGACATATTTTTTTATTTATGAACCGATTGTAATAAAATAAACCCTATATGTTTTTGGAAGCTTGCCAAAATCCAATAGTGAAAACCACATCTAAATCGGTAAAGTCGATTCTGAGATTAGCGATAACAAACGCACAGACAAACAGACAAAAATTTTAAAAATCATTGTTTTGGGGTTCTATTACGTCAATAAAGGTTCCCAATAACATTTTTTTTAAATATCTTCCAAGTACAGTGACCCTCTTACGATTTTATTATAAGTATAGATTAGGAACAAGATGATAATATGGTTTTGAATCACGTCTAAATTTGACATATTGACTAAATTATTGTCTAATTTAATCGAGGTTTCTTTTTATGTAAAATTTATCATGGTTTTCAAATGAAGATATAAGAATAACAGTACTTAGTTGGGATTATATTAAGAACATTATGTTAATAATAAGTTAGAAATGGGCTGTGTGTGCTGTTCGTTAAGTTCATTTGTATCCATCGTCTTAGATGCTTTAGAGAGGTAATAAATATAAAGGGTATAAAATATTAGATTTATTTTAATAATAATTTAAGTCATCGAAATAAGAATAACAATTTTAATAAAATTACTAATTGCTAATCAGTTGTTTCAACATATATAGAGGAATAACGAAAATCGAAAAAGGTTCAGTTTTAGGTAAAAAATACTTTTCTATTTCAGAATATCATTATGCACCGTGTGTGCTATGTTAACATGCTGTTTGATGATAACACTTATAACTGTGATGGTTTTAGGGGTTGGAATCGGATACCACTATTGTTTTGTTCAAAATTCTGTTGAGGCTATGGGTACGTTAATGTAAAAATACCATAAAATCGATTTTATCTATATATCTTAGAATATTTTTATTTAAAAAAGTCAAGTCAGGCCAGTCGTGGCGCAGGAGCACAAGTGTGTGACTGTAAACGCGACTGGTTGCGGGTTCGATCAAAGCCAAAGCTTAGC
This sequence comes from Heliconius nattereri, assembly GCA_013403645.1. NCBI lineage: Eukaryota > Metazoa > Arthropoda > Insecta > Lepidoptera > Nymphalidae > Heliconius > Heliconius nattereri. The sequence goes on along the minus strand of JAAIXI010000247.1, from coordinate 3,812,684 downwards.
TAAATTAAACAGAATATATTAAGCACTAAGCTTTATTCTATAGAGACCACAAATATAAATTGTAGTAGAAGTTAATTCGTGAGGCGCACTAAGTTTGGTAATTTTTAATTTAGAAAAAGCCGCGGAAGCTGCCGGAGCAATGCGATCGGGTCCACCGCAGCGAGGTCACGTGATGCGTTCTGTGGACAAGGCGATGGAGCGTGGCTTCGCACATCGAGTCGCCCGCCGTGATATTAATAGCCCGCCTGAATCGAATAAAAACAACTTTACTTTTAATTTGAACAACGCTACTTTGTTTAGAAAAATGACTGTCGCTTAAAATTTCACAAAAATGAATTTCGAATAAAAAATGTTAAAACATGTTAAAATATTTAATAATATTCATTCTGAGTACACATAATACAAAATCCAAAAAATAAAGTACAAAAAACATAAAAATTATAGCAAAGTATAATTTTCACGACGCACTTATTAATATTGGTGGTTCTGTGCTATTTAATGGCCTAAAGAAAGGTAAAATGGTAGATGTAATGTTCTTAGAGCGTCGAAACCTCCCAATAAGCCTCCGCGCTAGTTCTCGCTCCTGTGAAGACAGTTCCGGTTCTCGTGGTGGTCTGAAATTAATAAAGATGATTAATATTTGATAAAGAGTATATAGTAGACAACAAATGACTTTAACATTTTTGGAAACAAATATTTTTTTAATTCTTTAAATTAGGCTTTTTTGTTTGAATATGGCTTTTATAGAGTAGCTAAATTGTGATTTCATTTAAAGTGGTGCTGACAAAAACACTCTGTAAAAGAATGACAAACCTTTCTGTTTCAAGAACAATAAGCGGGGTTTCTGATGTCTCCAAATAGATTTGTTCGCCTGGTTTCTTCGTTTGGTACACCTCTGTAACAACAAATTTTATATTTACTTATTAGATTTATAATGTTAATTTGGTAGTATTAGCCACTCGGAAAACAGTGAGATTCCGTATAAATAATCAAACGCAGCAGAATTTGAAGCCTTAACTAGCGGACCCATCCCATTATTAAAACAGCCTGTGTAATTTTTACGTAACACTAAAAATATATGTATGTGGATATCAGAACAGATATGGTCAGGTTTTCAGACCTTAAATACTTATTGTATAATGCTGAGAAATTTACAAGTGAAAAGAAAAAAGAATAAAATTTAAATATTGTATTTATAATACAAACCAAGCATAGGCGCGGGCGCGTGTTCCACTTCGGACTGGTTGACAGCGACGAGTCGTACAACAGACCTGCCTTCCTGTCCCGACCTTCGGCCTCTTCCTACCAAAGTTGCTTCTGTCGTCGATCTCGAGGACACTAGAATAATTTATTCATTTAAGATATCATACATTCGATTTAGTAGGCTTCATCTCTAAATGGAAATGGCGGAACCGTATAACGCATTCAATCGCTCTGTGTCTTAATCGAGCGGGATAAAAAGAAAGTATTACGCATAATAATTTTATTAAAATAAAAATACATCAGCTTTACGCTGCATCCCGCGCATAGCAGAATAGGCAGTGGGAACCTAGCTTGGTGGAAAGCGGAGAACCTACTTTGTTCCTTACTTTCCTCTAAATTCTGCAGGCGAAACACTAAGCCGCGTTTTATGAAAATAGAAATTTAAATAAATATTTCATATCCTCGAGTGGGGATGGAACCCACAACTTGCCGATTTTGTGCCCCCGCGCCACGTCTGGCCTCAACAAAAGTAATGATTTTAATTATTTTACTTTCCAATTCGTTATATGTTTCTATAGAACAATAAAAAAATAATACGAAATCGGGGAACAAACAAATAGCTTACTTGCAAAAGATGATAGTTCTTTTTGTGCGTAATGGTAGCCAACAGAAATCCCATAGATCATCAACACAATGACACTAAACATCAGTAGCATCAGCACGAATGCGCAACATGTCCACGTTAAAACTCTGAATTACGGTGCATATAACATTTACATTATTACAATATAATTGTGAACCTGTCTAATTATACAATATCTTATACTTATACCTATACTTATATCTATACTTATACTTATACAATAAGGCCATCGTTGTGCAGTGGTACAGCGTCTAAACGTCTGTCTAGTGGTTGTGAGTTCGATATCCACTGCTGAGATGGCGGAATGTTTTTTTTAACATGACAAATTGCAGTGTGAAATTGCAAGTCTCAACTCGTACAACAATATGAAATCAGGTAAAAAGTGTAGAGGAGTGTCTTAAGACTAGGTTTTGTCTGTCTGTCGTTTTATATAGGAGATGCAACGTTATTATGCAATATTAATAGTAGTTGTGTAGTTGGCATAACTGACACTGGCATGGCAACACATGAGTTCGAATTCCCTTAAGAGAGAAGAAAATATATTTACTTTGTCCCCGAGAGATATTAACGTTTACCTTAACTTCAACTAGGAACTTTAGTGTGGCGTTGAATTTCGCTATTTAATATGCAAAGTTCCTAAATCGGTAGAAAATGTTACTTTAAGGTTCTTACGGCCAAAATATTAAATAATATTTGGCACAAGCACTTTACAAACCTCTCCACGCAAAATATCGTAGAACAAAATAGTGACTGTATCAACCCCATTTCTAAATAAATTGAATATTTCAAATTGAATCAAAAATAGATTATATTTCACTTTTAAAATTATAATAGAAGCTCATAATGTGCATTTGTTATTTTATAAAAGATATTTAAGTTACGTTATGTACATTAATGTAATAAAGGAAATGACAATTTTTGTCATCAAGTGTCGTATTAATCGTCTTTGCTTACAGATGTTGGAAGACTTGTCATAATAACCTTAAAACAATAATAAAGAAGGTCCTAGTGGCAAACATTTTAATGGCATTTAAAATCTAAACGAATATAGTACAGTAGGGAGAAGGAGCCTAGTGTTAAAACACTCTGCTCTTTCCGCTGCATTCTAGAAGAGAATGGCGGAACTCAACTCCTCGCTTTGTCTCGATACCAGACGCGACGCGACGAACTGAAAATATTTCATTTTCTCCAGTGGGAATCGAACCCACAACCTTTCGCGTTTACACGCCCTGCCTCAGTCTCTAAAGTTATTATTTAAATTCAAATAAAGTACTAATGGCAAGGAATGAAAGAGTGAAAACAGTCAACATTCATTTTATTGAACAAATTCTACAAATACAAAAGTTTCAAACTCAATACTTAAAATTTACAAATATGTATGTCACAAAATTATTTTCTTTTTTAATATTACATATTATTTAACATAAATGAAATCTATAAATATTAATTACATCTCGTCTTGTACAGGAAAATGGGAAAGAAGAAAATTTTATTGATTTAATAAAGAAAAAAAGATACATTTACAGAGTAACACATTTACATAAAATTGCATTTTCAAAGTTATAAAAATATATAAACTTGTTGTATTATTTTAATGGTCAATTAGTACATACTATTTAAATTGAAATTTCTAGTTGAAATAAATAAAGTGTACTAACAATTATTTAAACAATTAATAAAAATGAATATCAAAGTTGAAAACATTATTGCTTAAAGTAACATGAATTTGAACACATTTTCTCGCTGGCATCTTTTGTGATGATTAGAAAATGAAATAAATTAAGAATATAATTATTTTTAGTGTTAAAATATAAAGTGTGCATATTCTTATAAGTTGCTATCATATTATTAAAAAGTGCATCATTTAATTGAAATTACTTTAATATATTTAACAAGTGTAAAAAATGTAACAGATTAAATAGTTATAATTGATTACGATAAGGACGAAGTAAGGCACAACAATATTTCCATTTTTTCTTAAAATTAAGGACTTCAATGTTTTATATTTACATACATTTATCATAAACAAGAAAAAATTTTAATATCAATGTTAGGAAATGTAAAAGATTATGTGAAAGTATATGTAGTGGATGAATATCAAATTACAGTGTAAATCGTTTTAAATAAATACTTCACATACAGATTTAAGGTCAAAGTTATAATTAAAACTTTTGAGTTTGCTGTTTTTTTTCATGAAATAGGGGACTAAAAATATTATACTTTTTATACTTTGGTATGTATAACAGTTTATTACATTTTTGATGGATTTATTTATATTACTGTGAGAGAAAATTATATAAGTGGCAAGTTTTTGTATAGGCATTTTAGAGTAAAATTTAACTATACTTTTTCATTACCTATTGAATTGAATAAATCGTTATCTTTAGAATAATGTACGTCAGTCTTTAATAACGTCTATTAGTGGGATCGTTTTAGACCAGTTTATTAATTGGTACATATTGATATAGGATGATCCGGTATGAGGAACTTGATTTCCATTTCATCTATACTGATGAGACAATTATATTAATAATATAGATATTGCTGATAGTGGAATTAAAAGTATATTCTTCGCAACATGGTTGTAAATTATTAATATATTATTTATTTAGCTTCACAGTGTATTTCTTATATAGGAGGATAGGCATAGGGAACTTAGACCTACCACCTTCGACCAAATTTCGAGACATTGCGAGGAAATTACATTAGCTATTTCTCCCGAGTAGGATAGGATTAAACCGTCGCATTTACGGACAATCGCTATGTCGCTGCGCAACGACGCCCCAGTACCAGTGTCAAGATAGAGACAAAATCATGATATGTTTAAAACAAGTCAATATCGAGAGTAATTCGATAATTTATTACTTTACTGTACTAGACAGTTGTAGTGCTTCTTATTTATAAAATGAATATTAGAAAAAAATATATAACATAAAATTTTCCGAAATCTACAATTTTTTTAAATCTCTGCCTAGAACATAATGACGTGTTATTGTACTTTTATTATTCGCTTAGTCGTACATTGTCGGAGATCATAGAATTAATTTTTGCAATTTAACAGACTAAATAATATTTTATTTACATTTCTATAGTATTTCATCCAAAGTAGCTTTCTCATTTCTTGATATCTCAAATTTTAATCTTTTATAAATATTGCCAACATAAAATAAAGTTTCATTTAATTCACTGATTCATCTCTATATATAAAAACTCATCATAAGTTTTTATATATTTATTCTCAAATGTAAAGACAATATTAATTCCATATACCTTCCTACTGTTTAGCATGTAACAATTCCCACAATTGTAACTCAGATAGCGCAGTTCTTAACTCATGCTGTAACTGATTGGCAATAGCCGGTGCCGCCAGTGAGGTAGCTGCGCCGAGAGACCACGCTCGCACTGTGCCAGTGATTGCGCTGAGGGGACCGAGCCCGCTTATATGGAGGTCCATGCCACTGTTAAAAAATAGAAAAAAGGATAAGCATAAATTACATTTCAATCTTAAATTATATATTAAATTATAAACATTAAATATTTTTTTTAGATTTACGCTACATCTTCCATGTCATAGAGGGAACCTAGTGTAAAGTTCCCCAGTTTTCGCAAAATTTTCGAGAAATTGCTTGTCCAAGTTTGTTTATTTTAGAAATTTGTCCATATACTTATAAACATTACAGTCGTGGCCATCCCGATATCGGCGGCCACACTCGTCGGCTGCACTCGATACTCACTCGAGGCGCTGTACGCGCAGGTCGTCCAGCTGCGCGTAGGGCTCCCAGCGCGCGAGCCCCACGCTGAGCGCTACGTGTAGCGCATTGTCCGCCAGTGTGCCCGCCACGCGCCCCCCGCACGACACCCCCACGCCCCTCATGCGGTACGAGTCGTAGCCGAGCTGAATAATAATTATCTACTAAGAACTCTTTATTGCATAAAAAAATGAAAAGGAAAGAAAATGTTCATACATATTACAGAACAGAGCACGGGCGAAAGGTCGAAAGGATTTATATACTTTAGAATCTCGATTTAACGGACTGATTGTGTATATCTGGATAATTTTATATTACTGCTTCATGTCTTTTAAACTTACAATCAGACCACCTCACACATCTATGTATTATCTGATTAATATCTCGGAATCCAGATAATCACGGTTCCGTACAACTAGGGGCCAGATAATTGATATTTTATTTAGGTACAAGCTATAGCCTGCATATAGAAAGATAAGCAGAGGGTATTAAGACACCTCCTTTTCCTATGCATTACATAATTTTTGAGACCTGTAGATTGCCTGTTGAAACGTGCAACTTAACGCTGCGCTTTATTACTAAAGCGAGAAATTAGTGTAATAAATTTATTCGACTGAGAATCGATCACATTCACGTTTACTATGAAATGCTGCTGCATAAAAATTGGTTAGTAGGCCGTCGTGGAGTAAAGGCACATTTAAACTTCCATTTTAATACAATTTTAAATATAACAAACCTGTAAATCCTTTATTTTAAGAGTAACGTGAAAGCTAGTTTTCATAGGATCGGGTCGAGTTACGCTGACGTCGTTGATACGATTGATGGTCGCCAAGTTCTTTACCCACCCGGTATCGGTATCGAATTTGCCTATAAATGATATTGGTCCTATCTGAAATTATTATAAGATTATTTAGAGTTTAATCTATGAGTGTTTTAGAACATATTTCAAAATATAAATGTGATCGTTGTGATTTTCACTTAAAAAATAATTTTTATATCTAAACTATATTAATATTTAGAGAAGTAAAATAAATTTAGAAAGTAATCATAGACCAGATATATAGATTACAGACTTTCTAGTAGTCATAGATCGTATGTATGTAGATATGAATTGTACGTAAATAAATAAAAGTAAAATATACCATATATTTTGGTACATACGGGATTCGTACCTTATGCAAAAAAGTTGCATGTAGGGGAGGTAGTTCTAACACTTCTCGACATGTTTGAAAGAGAGTTCTTCTCATATTTATTAGAACTAAGTCCACAACTCTGTTACCATTTAGTGCTAAATTGTCAACCATTGATCTGTAAACAAATAATTTGTATATAATTGTTACTGCAGTATAGTGTCACAATTCTTTGACTATTGTTAAAGCTTTTCTATATATTAATTATATTTATACTTAAAAGAAAGTAATAATTCAACTTATATTTTTCTTTTAAATTTAAATATAATAATAAAAAAACTTACATATACGCTTCCAACATGCTAGGGTTACTACATACAACATCAGAGACACTTGTAGCTTGCCTTAGCACTTGACTCAAATGCGTTTCCAATTTCTGTTGAAGCAATGCAAATAGGGGAAGAGATATTGCAGCTGTAAGTGGCAGGTCATCTGAAATGAGATGTAGAAATTCTATATTAGTAAGTTTTAAATCGATTTCCATTGTGGTTCATCATCTCACTTAAGCATGGGTTTTGTAAGTTCAATCCTTCTTGAGTGAATAAATTATTTTAATTATTTACATTGGCAAGAACACAAGCTCTCACCCCTGAACACACAATGTGTCTAATTGGGTGATGTTTGGGTAAAGAATATTAAGACACTCTTTACTCCAACGCACAACTCAAAATATGTAGTATACAGCTTGAAACTAAAAGAAACCCATAAATTTCCTATATTTAGCAGGTTAGGCAGAGAGAGCCTTGTGTAAGGATATTTCATTCATAACATCTTGTAATTCTGTCCAATTACGAAACTCGAAGAATGTCGGCAAAGTTCAAAATTATTTGACCTTTAGTAGTATATTTGTGTATACGTTTACGTTATTTAGTAAGTTTTTTTATGATATTTAGTTACGTTATTTGGTGGTTTACGTTATTGGTATTTATTTATGCGTAACTGCGTCATACGAAATACAGGTATGAATAAACATCGTGAAGTGAAAAAAAAATTCTACATCTAAACTGTTGAGGTACCTTGATTAATTTCTTTAGGTATAGATTTAAAATATTTTACTCTACATACTGTTTCCGTAAAAGGAGCGCTGACGCTTCCATCCTGTATATTTAAAAAGAGGAAAATGAAAATATTTTATTACAGAACGAGCGAAACGTGTAACTGTCCGCGGTGAAGAAGGCTCATCGAATGACGGTACTAAGCGTGATGAGGAAGAGTGGCCATTAAAAGAGGTTGTTTTCCTAGAAGATGTTAAAAGTGTGCCATTAGGACGTGTCTTAAAAGGAGATGGAGCGTACGCCGCTGTTCGTTTTCCATCTGTGGGCAAGGATGGTAAAGTAATAGTTCCAACAACTCCTGATGTCTTTGTCATACTACAGGAGATAAATAAATATAAAAAAGTATTAGATGTGTAAATCCATAAATGTTGTGTTTACACACTCAGTTAGGCAATATTGCCCTACACCACCACAACTTCACTTAAATTCTTCAAACTAACTATTAGGAATCATTAAAAATACAAATTAATATTAAAGTTATATACTTTTTTTTACAATAAAATAATTTGATAAATTAAATACCATTTACGACATGTTTTCATTACAATAGTAAACAGTCTTTATCATTATTTTATGTTTGGCGTCAAATAACACTAAATACTGATAAGGTATTTTTTTATGTATTGTTTTAAAATAGAATGTGTGAATAGGTTGTAATATATTTAAGCATTAAGCGATTTTAAGTGAATCACACTTGATTTATTTCAAAATTAGAATATTAGAATATTTAACTATCCAGTTATTTAGTTACTCATAAGTCTTTTTCAATTAGTTTGTTTGTTTGATTTAATAATTTAATCTATCAATATTTTCACATCATGTTGAAAATGTATCTGGATTTGAGATTTGAGATGTGGTTTAAATGTGAATTAGTATCTTTATATCTTACCTATATGTTTGGCAAGTTGCTCCGTAGTTAGAAAGTCATAGCCCCCGCCTCTTTGGGGTGATGGCCATGATAACTACAAAATTAGATTTACATTAATTCTAATATTTAAATATATTGGATGGAGGTTGTCGTGATGCAGGGACATAGGCTTGTGACTGTAAAAGCGATGGTTGTAGCATAGATTCCCACCCGATCTAATGACATTTTCATTTCCTCGCTTTGGGAACAATGCAAAGAGCAGTGTTGAGTTCTGTTACTCAACATGCAATGCTTTAAGAATTCAGCGGAAAATGTTTAATAGAGGTTCTTGAGGTCCCTCTGCCTACTATGTGCAGAATACAAAATGAAGGTAAAAAAAACAAACATATTTAAAAGATCAAGTTAAGATTAAGCAAAGTCTACTTATGTACAAGTATTTTTGTGGTTATAAAACCATATGAAATAATATTAAACCTGCTACAAAGACAGAGGCATCATAGCTTTCAAATTGATGAACCAATTTTTATTATTTTTTTGTTTGAAATGTGACTTAGACAAGTGTGTTCTTAATCTAAAGATTTAACTAAATATTATATTACCTTAACAAGTACCTCATCATGAATAAATTCTATGCCAAGATTAATAAAGGAATAAGCATCATCCTCTAGAACTAAGCCAACATTCACATCTGCCGTCATATTTGACAATGTTATGCTGAAACATGAAAAGTAAGTATAAATTTATTATGAAGCTTCTATCTGACTATAAAAACGATGGTTGTGTGATCATATGCAGGAAGATGATGCAGTGTTAAGATGTTTTTTTTTATTTAAATATTGTTATATAATAAAAATAATTAACTATTATTGATTGATTATTGATAATTATATATTATTTTATTAAGATTTTATTTCATTAAAATATAGATAACAAACCTTATATCCTTTTTAAGCAAGACCTATAAATTTAATAATGCCATAATTAAAAATAATTGTGGAATATATTGTTTCAATAAATAAAATAAGCATCCAATAGGACAGCATCTGCATTTACTTTCTTGTGAGAAGGTTGTGGGTTCGATCCCCACTGAGGATTGAAATATTTTTGTTATTTCTCTTTCTGGTAAAACAAATCATGATGTTGAATACCAACATTTTGTCTTAAAATCAGTCTGTACATCTGTTAAGTGTGGTAAAGTGTGTGTTAAAAAAAAATATACTCTTAATAAAATATACTTGTTGCTTTTAGGAAAGTATTCTTACAGAACATGTCCTTCAGCCATGACAGGTATGAGGTTGTAAAGGTTTTCATTAAATGCACTGTATAGTCCTTTTACACTCACTTCCCCAAGTGAGCAGCGTAATGATAGAGACATTGATTTTAGGTTCAAAGATACATTTTGCATGTGAAACGTTGGAGGCCTAACTAATTCCAATCTTGATAAGTTCCTAGAAATATATAAAAAAAAATTAAATAATATATAGATCAATTATTTATATATTTACTTATTGAATATTATTGGTCATAATATACTTACACTTGTGTATTTTTGGCAAAGTATGATGTATCTTCTAAAGTATCTGGTTTGGGTTTTTCTCCATTTTTTGTTTGCTGCAGAGCAACATTGGTAAAGCTCTGAAACATTAAAATAAACGCGAGTAAGTCATGATACAATAAATATTATTGGAAATTCTAAATTAAATTTATTTACCCTTTTGATAACATCTTGAAGATTTGGTTGAACTTTAGTTAGGTGCTCATCGAGCTCCTTTTCTATATCCACAGATTCTTCTTCCGTCATTTTCTGGTAACCATTATTCATTACAAAAGTTAATTATTCGGACACAGTCTAATTTATTTATCACTAATTAAAACTGAAAATTCCAAAACATATTGAAAAATTAAATTGTTGTATGCCACATCAAATTTGACAACCTACAAGACAAATAATAATACTATTTGACAATTGACATTTACGTATTGTCAATTTGTAAGGCACTATGACTTGTTGACATTCTATAAATCAAAAAATGTATAGGCATAGAGAAAATAAATTGTCTATAGAGCTCAATGATAAAGGCCGCTCCACATGGTAGCAGCGGAATCCAGATCCATGGTAGCATCCAATCCAGATGAATTGTTTATCAGCTTAATCATAATCATTCTTCTTTTATATACTTTGAATTCACAAAAGTCTAAAAATATGAAAGCAAATAAAAGAAATTGCAGCAGAAAAGTTTTTTATGACATAGTATATTATAATAGTATAAATAGTTAAGAAATCAATAGCCTTATGTTAACACATAGCTGTTCCTTTTCCAATAATAATTTACTTGATTTGCGTGTCCTATCTTTTTTTCTACCCCCGTTGGTAGTGCACAATGTTTGTATTAAAATTAGTTTTTTATTAGATAACAATTATTTAATTAATAAGAAAATTCAGGTATATAATATTTATATTACGGCCCCCACAATTCATGATCTGCCTCAGGTTTAATATCACCTCGTAATAGAGTAGTTGGCTGGTTTCTTGTCCATATATTGAATTGATAAAATATTTTCTTGAAGTAGACTTATATTAACAAAAAAGTTTAGATATTTGAAATAAGAAAATTTAAATTAGAAATTACAAATAAGAAACAACAAATTAATAGCGTTTATTACGTTTCAAATTGTGTTTAAATGCAAATTTCTTAGTTTTTTTACGTAGCAGTATTTTACCTCTACGATATTTGTTAGTGGAAGGTAATTCATCCTTTTCATCTTCAGTAGAGTATGGCAGCGTTAAAAATTTATTTTTATCTGAATCCTGTTCTTTTACTTCATTAGTAGCTTCTGTTTTTTCATTAATACTTTCATTTTTTTCATTAATAGTTTCATTTCTTTCATCAATATTTTCTTTTATTTCACTAGTGTCTTGCTTTATACTATTATCTTCATTATCATTATTTTTATTTGATAATGTTGCTGGGGTTACATCATCATGGGGATTGCTTATATTTGTTTGGTTGTCGTCTTCAACATTTAGCTCAGATGAATCTTTGGTAGAAGGTATATACCCAGGTACTAAAAATATTTTATTAAATAGCGACGTAGTATTTACTTAAACTTTATCCTTTAAAATTTATTTTATCTAATTTCCATGATTCGATGTCATGTTTTAAATGGCGGGACTTAAATCGTGCTTTGTTATACTCGAACGAGGACACGAATATTGTTTAAAATACTTGATTTAAAAAAAATATCAATTCTTGATTGAGAATCGAATCATAGTCATCGCGCTTACAGGACATACGCTGTACACTACACAACGACGGTCTTTATTTTATAAGAGCAAAATATTATTAAGAAGTAAATACGTACCACAGCGGTCCAAAGTGCTTAGCATATTTATATTGTGGACTAACGTGTTAACCATTATTGCAATTATGTGACGCTCCAGTAAATACTTAAAATTAGATATCACTCTGTTGGCCGGACCTTCAACAGTTAATGACTCAGGTCTGTAAAGGAAATAGTTTATCTAGTTAATTTTATTTTAGCATTATATTCAAGAACAAAATAGTTTTCTTTTTATTTAATTAAGCTTTAAGATTTTAAGCATTTTCGAATTATCAATAAAAAGCTATAGCTTGACTTGAGCGGGGTAGGTAGAGGGGACCTGGGGAATCTAGTGTTAAGCTCTATTCCACTTAAAGTCATTTCGTCAACACTTTTAAACTATTTATCTGTTGGTGGGTGTTATATTATGATGTTTATAATATAGGAGGCTTATTTCTTACTTATGATTTCAATAATTGATAAATACTAAATTACCCGTTGACGGAACTCAACGCCGCCTTTGCCAGACACCAGAGCGAAGAAATGGAAAGAGAAATTCAAATAGTGGGGATCTAACCCCCTGCAGCCACGACTAGCCTCCATTTTTGGATTATTTAGAAAAAATACATTAGCATTTTACACTCCTTCACTATATAAACAGAGCTAAATCTCACTTTGTTTGTTCTAAAAATTTGAAATTAATATCTCCAGCTGGTGGATCTTTTATCAATGATATTCTCATATGTGCAGTTAGATCATCCGCTGATAAAAATAACATGCCTTTTACTGGCGGATATCCAGCCTTAAGTATTGCATCATATCTGTAGGTCAACTGCAAAACAAAACGATAACTAAAGTGACTGTGGACAGAATAGGAGGAATGAGGTTGGTAGTTGCGTAAGAGTATAAGCGTTCGATTGTAAACGCCATAGGTAGTGATTCGAGCGATTCCTACTCTAGGAAATTAAATATGTTATATTTTCAATTCCTTGCAGATTCCCTGGTAGATTTTGGATTCAGATCTAGTTGGGTAGTATCTCTAACTAACACGTGTGTCAACCAGAACAAACGTCAGCAAAGTCATTGTCAAATTTTTGAATACGTGGTCTGTCGTCTTACTGACTTTTACAGTCATACTCTTCAATCTGACTAAATACGACGGCTGTGACGGAGTGCCGTGAATCTACTGGAAAAGGAAAAATAAAGCAAGCAAATATAAAAAAAGTAGCTGAGTATATATTGTACCTACCTTCAGGTCGCTAAAACCAACAACACTATCGATGTGCCGGATGTTGAGCTCTTTACCGTCCGTACTTATTGATCGTCTGTAAACACTATCTAGACCACGTAAAACGCCATTCGATAATCTTATTTCCTACAAATAAGATATGTATTGTTTTTAGTCGTCATTTATCATCCACCATCGTTCTTTTATTTGAGTATTCTTACTTAAAAAATATCTGTCCATTTAAAAGGGGCACATTTTGTTTTCTGTATAAATATTTCCAACTAGCGGACGCGCGCAGCTTTGCTTGCTTATTTAGGGTGAATTCTAATAAATCATGAAACATATGTTCAATTAAATATTTTTAACAGTCTAAATTTCAAATTTTATAAAAATTGGTGCCGATTTAAAGATTTTTCCATACAAACTTTCAACCCCTTATTTGCACCCTTAGTGAAAAAAATCTAGAAAACCATGAAACATGTGTTCGATTAAATACTTTTAACAGTCTGAATTTCAAAATTTATACAAATCGGGGCCGATGTAAAAAAAAATCTATACAAACTTTCAACCCCTTATTTTCACCCTTAGAGGGAGAATTCTAGAAAACCATGAAACATATGTTCAATTAAATACTCTAAGAGTCTGAAATTCAAATTTTATAAAAATTGGTGCCGATTTAAAAAAAAATCTATACAAACTTTCAACCCCTTATTTGCACCCTTAGAAGAAGAATTCTAGAGAACCATGAAACATGTGTTCAGTTAATTACTTTTAAAAATCTAAATTTCAAATTTTATAAAAGTCGGTGCTGATTTAATTTTTTTTCCATACAAACTTTCAACCCCTATTTCACCCCTTTAAAATTTTTCAAAATCCCTTCTTAGTGGATGTCCAGATTACGAAAGTAAACATCTGTCCAAATTTCATGTTTCTAGGCACAGCGATTACGGCTGTGCCTGTGCGTCTTGCCTCAGGCAGTGAGGACAAGTCCTTTTCTATATATAGATATGAGAGATTTCAACACTTCATTTTTTTCACAAAAGGGTTGTTATTAAAATATTGTTTTTGTGTATTTTTTTTTTAATAATTATTATCGAATACCTTATCGATACTATCGCTTATAGTAAATTCGGGTAATTGTACAGCGTCTGCCTTTACTTCCTTTATACGATTAATTACCACATCAATGAATTTTGCCGTATAGTTATTAAGAACTTTTGTTTTTTCTTTATAATACTGCCTGAAAAATGTAAAGTATTAACATACATATATATGCATATATATCTATATGATATGAATGATATAGAAGCAAATGTTTTTTTTTCACATTAATCACTACCCAAATCCAAATATTTTGTTATGTTTTTGCACACGTGGTTTATTTTCTAATATTATATAACATATATCGTTTTGCGCCCGATATTCTTTCAAAAGTTACATTGATCTTAATGGAAAACGTTATATTTTCTTTTATATGATTCATATATTAGTATATGGTGATTTTCATACTCAAATTCGGGATTCTCGGCAACCACGAAGTACATGAGGTAGTCATTAAAGTAATCTTTAAGCCACTTATCTAAGTCCAACTTTAATCTCTCCAAGAAAATATCTGGAAAGTTATCAAGTGAATTATTTTCAATAATACTTTTGGGAAACTGTTTGAATAGACACGAAAAAGGTGTAAATTTTAAAAAAGATAACGGCTAACTAACGGCGGTCTTGAGTAATCAAATATAGAATACTAATTATCTAATCATAAATATCTCTACTGAAAATAGTCACTGGATAGTCAAACATAGATTTTTTCATCTACACTATTGAATTTTAAAATTCGGACAACATTTATCCTCTTCGAGTTTAATCGCAATTCCAGACGCAGTGTTTCTGATTCAGGCAGAAAGCTGAGAACGAAGTGTCTTAACTCTAAGTCCTCCTTGTTTTCCTTGTTATGCTGGATAGTTAGATAGATAATTAAAGTATGCTGGATAGATAATTAACGTGAAGAAAGAGGTTTTACTATAAAAAATGATGGAGTTTAAATATAAACGTGTTATTTACCAACATTTCTCTTGTACAGTTTAATTGTTAGAGTAGAGTTTTTATTTCTGTACTGAAATAAATAAGAAATTAATTATTATACTACTGCTTCCAATTAAGGCAATGATAAAAAGAATGATGATGAATTCAAAATTAAATTGAGGCCAATTGTGGCGAAGGAGCACAAATGGTGACTGTAAGCGCGACTGGTTGTGGGTTCCATCACCAGTCGACGAAATGACATATTGATTTAAATGTATATTTCCATTTCTTCGCTCTGGAGACGAGGCAAAGCACGCCGTTGAGTTCCACCACTGAGTGTGGAACGGAGTCTAAACATTAGGTACCCTGCTGAGTGCGGGATACAGCGTGAAGTTGATTTAAAGAATGATGATGAATTTATAAAAAGTCGTTAATCAAGGCAATGCATACAACTTTAAAATTGATTTATTTACCATCACAAGTACATCTTCCATTTGTACTTCTGAAATGACCATATCTATAGTTAATCGATTTTTTAATAATCTGTAGCGTCCCTCCATTTTATATGTGACGTTCTTTAATAAAATTCTGTGGAGAAAAATTTGTTGTCTTTTATGCAGTACGTTATATTCGCATTGTAAATAATTTTATATAATTATATAGGTATTGTAAAAAAAACATAATATGATATAAAATTTTAAGAATAAATGAAGTAATTCTACTGAATCTTAACAATATAACTTAGCACTAACTAGTTTCTATTATGTTCAAAGTTACACATTTGCACATAAGCACATTTGATAAAGGGACAAATAAGCGTAAAGACGGTTTCATAAATTCACTTACTCAATTTGCCCAAAAGTTGGTTCGTAAAATAAATGTCCAGGCTTAGCGGAGACTGTACAGTCGTAGGACCCAAATAAATGTAAATCGTTGAGATGGATTTGTGTTTTAATTTGTAAGTTGGCTAAGTCGTTCTTAATATCCAATATACGAAAAACAGTGTTATTCCGAAGTTTCATTCGATGAAAAAATCTAAAACAAGAAAATAATTGGTTGAAAAAGATCAGAAAGAACAGAGTCTGGTTGTAAAATCAATGGTTTTGGGTTTGTATAACGAATTATTTTCATTTTTTCGCTCTGGTAATAAGACAAAGCGCTGAGTTGAGTTCCGCCACTCAATTCGCCTAGAATGTCTTGACTAAAACTCGACGGAAAATTGAATTTCTTAGAACTTGGTCCCGTGTGCATACTCTGCTAAACGGCAAAAGATACTGCAAAAGAAAAATATATGAAAAAAATAATAAAGTAATAATTTTAAAATATATTTTTTTTAGTATTTTTAACGTGACAGTTGTAAATTCGTCATTAATACAAAATTATGCATATATGAAATCAGAATAAAGCTTTATTTATTCCTTAATTTGTATTCATCTTTTCAGAAAAGGCAATGTGCCTAAAGAAAAAAAGCTTATATTCTATTAGGTTACTTACAAAACTGAATCAGGCATCTTCATCATGCAATATCCACCCAGATTTATCCCGGCGGGTATCTCGTTTTTCATGCCTTGAGCTGCGTGAAGAGCCCGTTCTGCTATCCCGCGGTTTTTTAGCATTATCTATATAATATAATTTATTTATAATTTTATAATTATTAAATAATAATAATATACATAATATAATAATATTCTACATAATATAATAATGGCGATGTTGAGTTTCGCCAGCCAACATGCAATCCCTCGAAATGACGACGGAAAGTAGGGAACGGAAGTGTATTAATGGCAAACTGAGTGCCTTACGAGTAACACTAGGTTTCTAGGTTCCCTCTGCTTACCTTAGTATATGCGGGATAATAATAAAATACTGTTTCTGTTCAATTAATACAAATAAATATTTATATTTGTCCAGTAAAGTGTGATATTACAATTTTTGTTTGAGTCCTAGAACTAGTGCAAAATCACTCAGGCCCGTATTACAAATCACTCTCAAGAGTTGAATCGAGATCGATCCCAGAGTTGAGAGCGATTTATAAATACGAGACTCAGGGTAGGCACTTAAGGACGCCCTAGAACTATAGCTGGTGTATATGTGTTGTAAGAATGGTTGTGTAGAAACCATGTCTCATTATTATATAATACATTTTGAAACATTTGTTTTAGGAAACCTCCAGAACATAGATTCTTATTATTCAAAATTTGTAATTTCAACGGTCAATATAGTTTAATGTTACGAGGGCCGTAAGTCCTGTCTAGCCGAAAGTAATGTCAGGGCTTAACTTACCACGAGCATTTCTTTATCGAGTCTGCTGCCCCCGTTCGTGTCTTGAAAGGCTTTCTTCACTTCACCATATTTATCTGCAATTAAAACATTGTTGAGCATAAATTACCTTAAGGACTTTTTTAAGCTTTCAAAGGGCAAAACAGAACTATATAACAAAGACTCCACTGTCTGTCTGTCCATCTGTCACGAGACAGTGATAGATAGAATGAAAAATACAAAATGAAATAAACATTTAAAGTGACGACCATACAAAAAACGAGATTTTTCTGCCGTTTTTATAGGTAATGGTCGTGCACGAATCCGACTCGCACTTGCCAGGTTTTTGGTATTTATGTATTTTATTTTCGTATCTATTAATGTATACTCATTTTTATTGCTGTGAAGGGTCTTACAGTACGTAAACAAAGATATTGTTTTAGAGAAGATAGAAATTTTATAAATAAATAATCTCACCGTCTAATTCTTCAATAGCATCAAAATATTGTTTCTCATCAAACTTCATCCAGCAATTCTTTTTGCATTGTGCCAGAGTAACATAAAATGTTATAAAGGCAGAAAAATATTGTAAATGCAAAATAAATTCTTTTCCGAACACTTTCATAGTTATATGAGAAATAACTAACCAAGAAAAGTATTTAACTTTTGAATGATATTTTGGTTTTATATACCATATAATTTCACGATTCAACACAATTGAAGAATTGGTATTTTAATTATTTTTTCCATTACGCTGTTTGTATTACTTTCAATCAGTATTCCAACATGGCTATTCTTTTAGAAATTATGAAAATATTCCTTACAACGATTGCTATAAGCATTTTGAGCGTTAATTCGGCCTCGGTGGAAGATAAAATAAACCAATATTTTAAAAGTGGTAAATATATCTTTATATACATTTTGTATACTTTTTATTTTTAACCGACTTTAAAAAGAAGGAGGTTTTAGGTTTGACATATATTTTTATGTATATCTTGCATATGTACTGGTTAGACATGGTGTTTGTTTCTCTAGTCGATTCTGATACTACGAGAAAGGTGGCATAACCTACCATTGCAATTTGTTGAAGAGGATGGGGCAAATGAAAATATATTTTTCCTTTGCCTCGTCCTCTTTGATATGTAAATATTCCTTCGAATGACATTGGCTTTTTGTATCGATAGCGTGTCCTTTATTTTTCTATTTAATATTTACTATATTGATCTTAATATAATTATTAATGTATTTCAGATGTGTTTAAGAGTTTTCAAAAACATTGGCAAGCGCATCGAAGATCTTTTGAACACGCCATACAATTGGTATGTAGATGATGATGGTAGTTTTTTTTATTAGCGATAAGTAATTATATTATTTAAAGTATCTATTTATATAATATTAATGACTTCATAAAACAAAAGTTAATTTCTTTAATTTCAAAGTTCTCTACCGCTTATATTTGTCTTTAGAATATAAAATAATTATTGATTTATTTTTTTTGGCGGAAAGTGGTGGTTTCACGCTTTTTATTTTTTTATTTCAGTCTTTGAAAGAAACCTATGGCTTTAGAGGCATGAATGTCTACGTGAGGCGGGCGGCGGACACACTGCGAATAACTGACGGCTTTTATTTATCCGATAATGTGATTGACTTGTAAGTTATTTATTTAATAAGGAAAGTACTCATTTAAAAATATATCAACTGAGTAATAAGTCTTCTTCTTATTCGTATCAACGCTAGAAAAGTTCAGATTGTACTTTGCCAGTTGACTGTATTTCTAGTTGCCTTTCAAAAGCAAATTCAAATACTGCAAATAAACTACTTTTGAGTCATGTAATGAATGTACAAAAAAGCTAAAGAACTAAGGCATAAAAGCAGTTCTGCTGAGAATAGCCTTGATGAAATCACCGTAACAGGTGAATGGAAATTTCGTGAACAAGGATCCTTTTTACGGTCTTCGATGATGATTAGTAATAAATGCATGAAAAATATTTTTAAACCCATATAAAAATTTGGAGTCGTACTCGCGCCTCTTAGAAACTGTCTGAGTTTCGGAAACGCAGATTTGAATCGTGCTACGAAAGTTTTTTATACATTTTCAAAAATATTTTTCTATTCTTATTATTTGAATAAAAAAACTTCCAGTACTTTTTTTAGTTTTATTTTCACTATCATATAATTTTATTAATAAGACAGCAGTTATCTAAAACGGAGTAGTCAAAGAGAACGGAGTGCCAAACGCGACGGTTCTACTATATCTTGCTTTATTGACTTATAGATTAAGTGGAATAAAATGAGAACTGCATCATAAAAAATCATAGTTGCTATTAATTTTCTTTATATATTAATAGCAATTTTATTATCATTAATTATAACATAAAAAAGTATTTTATTTTGAAAATAAGTGTAATTTATTTGGTTATTTATTTTCAGATTATTATTAGATACAACTTTAATGAGCTTGCCGCACATAACATTACCGGAAGTGACATTCGCCTTAGCGTCTAATGTTTTAAAAATAGATGCAAGTCTCAGTAAGATGATATTCGAGACAAGATATGTGTTGTTTAGAAATCAGTCCGACATTATATTCTCAAAGGCAGATCAAGATCCCTTCAAAACTTCTCCTTTTAGTTACCAACAAGTGCAAAGAGTGGGTCAGCTGGCGTAAGTACAAAGCCTCTCTGTGATACCTCTTGCAGTGTTCATTTCAAATAGAATTACCAATTTTGAGCTTAATAATTGGTCACCGTTATAAAATAATCGTTTTTTTTTCAATATATTATATAAATATATTAAAAATGATCTAAGGCCAGTCGCGGCGCAGGGATACAAAGTGTAACTGTAAAATCGACTGGTTGTGTGTTCGATCCCCACTCGAGGAGATGAAATATTTATTTAAATGTATAGCTTCACATCTTCGCTCTGGTGTCGATGCAAAAGCGTTGAGTTCTGCCACACAAACACAATGCCCCAAAGATTCGATTCCCCAAAGGTAAGAAAGTGGGGACGGAGTGTTTTAACACTAGGTCTGCCTACCCTGCTGTGTGCGCGATACAGCAAGAAGCTGATCTAAGCACTATTAACATATAGTATATATTTTTTCATATTTATTACCTTATATTAGATACATTTATATCTTAGAATCGTAGCTGAGGGATGCTTGCTTGTTGGTTACGCATTAGTACAACTGAGCGGTTATTCCGTAAACTTGGGACATGACACATTCCATGTTACAGGTTGTAAATTTAATGTTGAGGTAAATTTTACTTGTTTTTATGTTTTTTTTATAGTAAAATAAATATTTATAAATAAAAGAAATAATAAACAAATAGTTATTGATATTTAAGTTATGGTTAAAAACACACATTTTGGTTATACACTACAGATATCCCACTATCACTTTGGAGGCCCACCTGTGATAGCTCCATATTTTTCTCAAGATCAAAGTAAGCTTAAATTAATTTGATAAATCCTAGTAATTTAGAATTTTTTCATGATAGCAACTAATTCAATTATTTAAAATCAAACGAATTTTTTTGTACTTTTTTATAGGAAATCAACTAGAATTCCTTATCACTAGGCCAATACGAGAAGAAATGTTGCCAAAACTACATGCAGCAATGTTTAGTTATATAAATACAACTCTCATATTTGGCGATTATTTATCCAAGTTTCGGTAAGTATGTAGTAACTGAATCTTCCTTTAAAATGGAAAACTAAAATGTAGTCTTCTGTTCTCGTAACTTTTCTTATATAGATATATTTGAGCTTTGTTTCGTCAACTCTATTATTAACTCTATCTTTACGATTTTTAGTGAATATCAAGATAAAGTATACAAAGACAGTGCTAAGTTCTTAGATGAGATCGTTCTTCTAATTAATACTCAAACTGTTGAGTTGGAAAAAGTGACTGTTGATTTAGAACCTGCTGCCGTATCGTGGAATTTTACTGTAAGTATTACGCTAGTCTCCGTTATTTCTTTTAATACTGTTGTCTATAATATGACCGGATATTTTATGAATACTATGGAAAGTTTTGTTTATGATTATTTTTCTAAAATTAATAAACTAAACTTATTGATTGGGGTGGATTTGGAGGGAATGATTATACTATAATTATTGTCACATTCCTTCGCTCCGGAAATAAAGCGAAACTGTACATATTCTCAGTTTACTCTACTTGTGGAAAAAAATCTAGGGCTGAGAAAAAAGTAAGTTATTAATTCAAATTTAATTTTAAAAACAGTGTCAAGAGGAGGGTAAATGTTGGGATCGCATCCTAGTTTCAAATGTCACGTTATACGGCTTAGACACGCTATACTCGTCGCATACTGGCGGTCCTTTCAAAATACAAGAAACACAAATAGCTGAATCATTTAGATTTAACTCTATGATGGTAAGTCAAATTTCAAGACCGTGAAAAGTGGAGTAGGTTGAGTAGGAAGGCAGATCCTGGTAATAGCCGGGATTAAGGCCAGGAAGAACGAAGGAAGGAAGGATGGTAAGCAAATTTCAAATAAAGCTGTTTAAAGAAAAACTGCTACTCTAGATAGTCAGAATCATGATCCAGTACGGTGAACCAATCGTGGCTATCCTGAAGTTAACTATAGATTTTATTCTTAGTCTCTGTAAATTTTCTTCCTGACTGAACAATGCGCATACGTTCAGAAACTTTAACTTTTGAGCGGCCACTACTTGTTGAGCGTACTGTATGTTCAGACTACGACATAAATTTAGATATATGTCAATGTCAGATATTAATGTTTGTACGGATATTTTATGCCTGATCGTCTCTATTTATAAGTGTATGGAAATTGCACTTGTGCGTGGTTCATGCAGCCGCTATTGCTGCTATTGTGACAAAAAACTTCAAAACACAAAAATTCAATTGTTAAATTAAAAGTAAAAATATTCCCTGAAGAAAATTTTACAAAATAAAACAGTAAGTTATTTAACGAAGAAAGGTATAACAAACAGGTACGCGGAAGTCTTGTATTCGAAAACAATACTGTGAAAGGAGATCATGAATTCGTGGCTGAAATAAAGGACTTTACGGTTAACATTGAATTGGACTTGAACAAAACGGAACCGATCGTTGATGCTATGAGTTGGAGGTACGTTTCCTAAATTGTAAAATCAATTTTAACAAAAATATTAAGATTGAGCTCACTCTGAGATATTAGCGACATACTCTTAATTTTGTTGTCTTTGTTTGC
Organism: Heliconius nattereri; assembly: GCA_013403645.1. Classification (NCBI taxonomy): domain Eukaryota; kingdom Metazoa; phylum Arthropoda; class Insecta; order Lepidoptera; family Nymphalidae; genus Heliconius; species Heliconius nattereri. The sequence goes on along the minus strand of JAAIXI010000247.1, from coordinate 3,789,930 downwards.
CTTTTAATTAGAAAGTTTGAATTATTTTAATTACCACTGTGCGTAAATAATAATATTCGATTAGAAAATCATATCATACTTTTGGGTAACTTAACGCCACACTGGTATTGCATCCATGACAATGTTGTGACCAGCAGATTTAAATTTATTTAGGAAAAGTTTTATGGTAAAAACTTTCCGTTCCTCATTCTGATCTAGGGGTAATTTCGATTGATCGTAGAAAAGAGAGTAAGTAACTTAGAGGGTATGTGTGAGGATAAAAAAAATATGAATAAATGAATATAATTTAAGTGGAAATTGCTCGAATAACTCCTAAAGGTAAATATAGTCAGAAAATTAATACATACATTTATTTAATAACAGGGTAATAGAACTATCTATAATTGAGGTAGAGCAGTTACTAGATCGTACAACTGCCAATTCTTTTGTGCATGGCTACCTACTAAATGCTATACCTAATGTACTAAAAGATCACGTTTTCAATCTGTTCGTGGAGGCGTTACGGAAAATAAGAAACGGCAATAATGTGAAAAACATCGAGGATAGGACAGAGTGTCGGCCTGTCAACGATAACGTTCAATAAATGTTAATGGAATTTAATTTTGTGTTTTATATCCTTCCTTACAAGTTTTATAATATATATTTTTCTCAATTTCAACTTTTTTCCCTCATATTGGAGTACGGTTGGAGACAGAAAGAACTAGAGCTAGGCGCGTTGAGTGGCGGAACTTAACGCCTCTTATTGTCACGCTAGAGCTGATAAATAAAAAGATCCTTAAAGTTAGCAGGAATCAAACAAGTAACCAGTTCTTTTTTAATAATAAAACATGTTTTTTAATATAACAATGACCATATCTTTAAAAGAATTGTAGATGTATGTATGTCTGTATTTGACATGATTTTTTAATATTTTAATGAATACGTCATATATTAATTGTAATAAGTCCTGTTTTGTACTGTATTCCAAAGTAAGGGAACGGAGTGTCTTACACTAGGTTTCCTCTGCCCACGATGCTGTGTGCGGGATACATCCATTCATCTCATCCATTTGTGATAAAACTTATAAAGACAATCTAGTGACCATTGGGTGGCGGAACTCAACTCTGCCTTTTGTCCAGTTTAACCGTCCGTCCGTCCGTCCAGTAAAACAGTCATGCATATATCTAAAAATAGAACATTTACTTTCAATCAAAAAATAACTACAATATTGCTATAAAGAAATTGTATATGTATATATCGGAAGACGTGACTTATGTATAACGGAAGACCACCCCCAGAATTTTATTTTGCCACGTCCTAAGCAAATATATGGTTTAACCGGATCGACACAACATGCAAATATTTAGCCATCTTATAGTTATAGAAGACGGTTACCTTTTCTGACAAAAAAAGACCTGTAGATAACACGGTTTTAATCGAATGAGAAATATTTTTTTTTACTATTACTACTTATACTAAATGCATATTTACATTATATGTTTTTCTTCTATTGTTTTCGTAAGTTGTGGTAATAAAGTATTAAATAAATAAATAATTGAATTTTGTCCACTACAGCATCAAAAATAATTGTCTTAGTTGAAATGGAACTGAACTACGAGGCTATTAAAGAACAGTTGATACATTGTATTATTGTAATAAAATTATATGAAAACAGGATTCAACTAACTCATACTACCATCTGGCTCGAAACACTCGGAAAATAGAGAGGCACAAGAGTACAACTGTAAACGCGGTATGTTCCATTTGAGGAAATGAAATATTTTGTATTTTCATTTTCTTCGAGCGGGGCGTTGAGTTCCGTGAACTCACGCAATTTCTCCAGAATTACACGGAAAGTGGGGAGTGTCTTAACACTATTCTCCCTCTGCTTACCCTGCTACATGCGGAATACAGTGTGAAGCTGAACAGAAATAAAAAGCTGAAATTAAAAAGTACACCTAACGCAAAATTAAAATGAAAAGTAGGTAATTATTTATTATCAGTCTTATGAAGAACAAAGAATGTTGTTTCAAGTCGTTGGCAAATACCGTATAAGTTGCTTATTAACTTTTTATCCTCTTCATTCATAGTTGGTTATTTTCATACTGACTTTAAAAGTTGTTGTATAAATAAAGAGGACAGTTGTGTCCCAGGGGCACAAATGTGTGAATGTAAACGCGACTGGTTGTGAGATCGATCCTCACTCGAGGAAATGTAATATTTATTTAAATGTATTGACTTCCACCACTCAACATATAATGCCTCCAAATTTCGGCGGAAAATGGGGAGCGGAATGTCTTAACACTAGGTTCCCTCTGCCTACCCTGCTGTGTCTATCTTTGACTATTTTATTAGACTAGATGATGTTTCCTTAATATTTAGATATTAAATAAAACTTAATTATTTATGATGAATAATATATTTCTTATTTCATATAGTTTTAAGCAATATTTGCTTGGTAGACATCGGCTCCGTTTTCCTGATCGTGGGCGGTGTGGTCGGCCAAAAGTGTCTCATTTTTATACGGGTACTGAAATATAAGATTAAAGGACTTGGTGACAGTGATAAATTTCACCCTAACTTATTTAATTTACACCAGAATATATAAAGTAAATAAATAATGTAAAAATAAGTATTTTTTTTTATCTTATTTCATTTCAGGTTTAATTAAAAGTAGCAGTAATTTTTAAGCAGTTATACTTATATTTAATAGATATTCGTATAGCTCTAGCGGGTGTAGCCGCATTCGGGTCCACTAATATAATAAAGCGGAAGAGTATGTTTGTTTGTTTGTTTGGACGCTAAGATCTCTGGATCTACTGGTCCGATTTACTTTGTTTTTGTTTTGTATGAAAGCTGCATTCTTTAGAAGTGCTACAGGCTATATAACATTATTTTATATAACGGAACACATTATATAACGGAAAACTTTAGGTACTTTTTGAAATATTAAGAATATCCTTTAGTTACTGTTACTTCTTTTGTTGATTCATTTCAATAACTCAGATATTTTTTCTAATAATAAGTCTCTACTTATTATTCTTGTTGATTATTAAGGCTTATATTTTCTTACTAATTCTATTGAAAGCTGAAAAAATTTCATAAATATATTTAATAAATATTCGTATAGTTCAAGCAGGCGTAGCCGCGTGAGGGTCCACTAGTTTTAAATATAAAGATTGTTTCGAAAAGACACGAAAAGCGAGAGAGAGGACCTAATGTCAAGATATTCCGCTCCTTAGTTTCTGAAATTCAAGACATTACGGGTAGAATGGCGGAACTTAACGCCGCATTTAACTATAGCAAATATGAAATTGACTATAATTATGATTATAACGACTAATTATCAGACTAATTATTTTGACTATAATAATATATTACTAAACCTTTTAGTAAAATCGTGGAATAGTATTCTAATATCAGGCGTAAAAATTTTCTTTCTGAAATTATCAGCTGTAATTATTTTCTCCAAAGCTTTATTCTCTCCTGCATTATACTCTCCTGAATATTTAATGCCTTCGATATCTTCGTCGCTATATGTTTTAGTTACTGTGAAATCGAATTTTAACCCCGTTCCTTCGTTAGTTCGTACTGGTTCGAACATTTTCATCATTAAGTTGGAAGCAGCTTTCTGCTCTATTAATGTGGAACGCCGCAAAGTGGGTGGTGATGTATTCATAATTACATGCTGTGGTGTCGCGAGTCCCTTAAAGGTTCTCTGTAAATTCAATAAAATATTGTTTATATTGACACAAATAAAAGTAAGCTATATAAAAATATAGGTATTTATTATAAAATTATATAGGCGTACATCCGTGCGACTGGCTTCTATATTGACATTTATTGTATATAAATTATTATTAATATGTAAGATTCGAACCCACATACATCGAGTTTTCTAGTTCTTGTTGCAAATGTTTCCGGACATGACAATATGATATAGGTTTTATTATTACGATTAATTAATACAATACAATTCTAATTTAATAATGAATCTACAGGTTACACAAGCCAAAGTCAAAGTCAAAGTCAAAATATCTTTATTCCATAAAAATGCTTAACACTTACTTGGACATGCCATAGAAAAGTAAGGCTATCTAGAATTTCAGTGGAAAAGTTACCTACATACATTGCAGCTTTACAGTTGTCGCAATTTGCTTATTACCTGAGGTAGATCAACTGGTTCGTAATCCACTGAACTTTTAGTTTCGGAATATTTCATTAGTTTTTCAATGTACAGTTCTGTTTTGTCACTTTTTGGCAGTTTATTTGGAAATATCGAGCTGTTGCTTGATGAAATTTCTTGTTGATAGTCTGAAGACAGTTACAGCAATGTTTATATGAAAAATATACATTATTTTTTATAAACCACATCTTTATTTATTTTGAGTCTCAAATATAAAATTTCCTGCTATAGGTAATACATATTATATTAGTAAGTATAACGATAATTTAATATTCTGTCAGAGAGTGATATGACAGCTTAAATATATTAAATTATTATAACAAAAGATTAATTAAGTGATGTCTGTCACACAAAATATATACAATACACATGTCTGTTACAAAATATGATGCTTCATTTGTCACAATGGTTCTTATAAATTAAGCGCCTAAGATTATTATTAATGTTATTTCATTATGTATACGATAAATTATTTTTTTCAGCTTCATGCTGTATCCCGCACACATCAGAGGGAACCTAGTGTTAAGACACTCCGTTCCCCAGTTTCCACCGAATTTCGAGGCACTAAATATTAATAAATAATAATCCATTTCCCCGAGTTCAAATCAAACCCACAACCACCGCGATACAGTTAGGTACACGAGATTCTTTAGCTACAATTTTTCCAATTTTATAATTTTATGTATTTTAATTTACCTATCCCTCATATTTTTGTGAACTTACTACTATTGTTTGGACTTACTAGTACTGCTATCATTATTATTAATAAATATAATAATATTTTTATTACAATGTAATTACCTTTATCGTGGACCTGTCTCTCAGGATACAGGACATCCGGGGTATCATAATAATATCCTCTTCGCATGTGTACTCCGACGTTATCGGTTTCTTAGTATATTAAATAATGTATATTAAAGTAAAGATATATTTAATTTAAAAAATCTTTCTTATATTAAATGAAGAACTTTGTTTTTATTAAGAACTTTCTACATTAAATGAAGAACTTCGTCTTTCACTTTCTCTAATATACACCGAATACAGATGAGGTGAATTATATAGAAAAAATCATTGCATCTATTGTGATTTGAAAGCTTACCCGTACTATTATATAAATTAAGAAACAAATAATATTTCCCCCGAGTGAGCATCGAATCCTCTATCATTTGACATAAATAACATATAAAATCATCATTTTTTAGCACAAATATACTAAAAATTATTCTATGAAAATATTTTATGCGTGCAACATGACAGCTTGCTTATAAAATGTGCATTTTATGTAAAGTGGTAACAATATTTTATGTTGTTGGATTAAATGAGGTATTTATTTTAGCTTCATTCTCACATAGTAGGCTAGACAGAGGGAATCTGGGAACCTAATGTTATGATATTCCGTTCAAATTGAGACACTTCCGTCCCCTACTTTCCGCCGAATTCTGAAGGTTTTGCATATCGAGTGGCGGATCTCAACGCCATGCTTATTTTTTTTATAACATTAAATCATTGCAAAAAATATAGTAAAAAGTTTTATATCAAGAGGAAGCTAGAAAATAATTACGTAAAAGCAGATAAATATTATGAAAATGCATATAGTTAAATATTATAAAAAAAGCTTTGGTTATCTTATAATTTTGGTTATTACATTATAATCAACATACTGTTAAGTGTGAGGAACTCTACTATGGAGTAGTTATACCCGTAGGCCATACCCGCCATTATGGCTATAAGGAAACCAGAACATATCGCAACAGTCAACCAACACGTTAAGAAGAAAGTCAATATTCTGTTGAAAAAAATAATAATATCAGGCTTTATACTAAGTGCTGCTTTATAGATGTAGAAGTTAATACCGAGCTTTGTCTGGCCAGAGTGGAAAAATTAACAAAAAAAAACAGCCTTGATTTCCGAAAAATCTAAAAAAGTATCTAGTGCTAAGATACTCCGTTCTCTTTAAGACACTTTGTTTCCCCACATCCCGCCGAATTCTGAAATTGCGTGTTGAGTTACGTGAAATTAAATAATTAAAAAATCCTAACTACCTACAAATTGTATATCTACATTAGACTTTTAAGAAACCATCTTAATAAACTTATAATCAATCTTATTTGATAACTAATACAGTATGTGCATGTATCATATTGTTCTTACGTATTTGACCTACAACCGAAATCTGACTTTTAATTCCTCTAGAGACCTGTGTAAGTGAGTACAGCACAGTACAGTATTAGGGATAAAATGGTTCTCGTGTTATTAGCTAAGAGTTGGCAAGCCTTATATAATATTTATGTATTAAATAAGCTTTCAATTTTAGTTATTGAAATAAATATATTAAAAATAATAACATAGCCCCTAGACAGGGAGAACCTACCCATGTGTCAAGATATTCCATTTTCCGATGTCGAAAAAAAACATTCACAGATCTAACTAAAATAGCTTATTGAAGGCAATGGTTGTAACTTTTAATATCAAAAGTATATAAATATGGATCTGCAGTTAATAAGTGTTTAGTATATAAAAGATGAAGAAAGAAAGAAGAAAAGAGAAAAATATGAAGACACCACACACACACCTTTGAATTAAATCCAATGTCCATTCAAAGCAGTTACATATGTAGCACATAACCAGTTATAGAATAAAATGTTTTCTTTGGAACTCCGTCGAAAAATATCTAAAAATAAAGGTTTAAATAATTGAAAAGTGAAAAATATTGGGCATTGTGGCAGAGTGGTGTGGCCTTTCATCCTGAATAGGATGCTGTGCCCCTGACACACGACTGGCCTCAATCCCCTACTTTCCCCATTTTCCATTTCCATTTTTTGTAAATATTTAATCTTCTCGAGCTGGAATTGAACTCACAACCTATCGCGCTTACAGTTACCTAGCCCTGCGCCACGGCTGGCCTCAAAATTAAAAATATATACGAGTACATATTCTTTAAGTATGCTATATGTATAAGAATCTTTTAAAAATTCTTTAAGATTCATTTGGTCTTGTGAATGTGAAAGTACTGCTATTCATGTGGCATTTCGTCATTGAAGCCCAAAGCTCGTGTTAGGTTACCAGGCAGTGTTTTCCCTCCCGTATTAATTTATTTATGAGTAATATTCTGACAAGCGTTCCACAGTTTTTTTTGATCAATTATTTATATAACATGTAGTATGACAAATTCGCTATCACAGCCGACACGTGTACCTTCTGCGCGACGTATAAATCTTAATTTGGTTCACGTAACTCTCATGACAGCCATAATTCAGTCAATCGAGTTGATTCGTTATTCGTTATCGTAGATTGTAAACAATTGAAATATTTTTTAAATTTTGAATGGTTTTGGTATTTTTGGAATTTTGAATGGTTGAATTTAATGGTTAATGTTAAGAAATAGATTTTTCAAAAACCGTTAATTGAATATTATGTTATTTTATGCGACTAAGGCAAGCCGCCCGCGTAACGTATTTAATAAATATTCGTATATTCATACGAATATTTATTAAATACGTTTATGTAATTATTGTCAGTTCAGGGAGTGAATTCTAAAAAACCATAGAACACGTGTTCAATTAAATATTTTTAAGAATGTGTTAAGAGTGAAATATTTTCTAAAAATCAAAAAATTATAAAATCAAAAGTATTTAATTTATATTTTTTTGCTTTTATTTACTATAATTTGACATACATACAGATATGACATACATGAATGTTTAATATACGTAAAAATATATTGGCGCTATATATTGGGCACCGAGATGTATCGAGTGTATTGTTCTCACAGCACACTGCTTTGTAGTCAAAGTACAATTCATATGGAAATTTTAACATTTACTATCTTTATGGAAGCAGTAAAATATCTATGTCTTGAAATGGAGCTACAATAAAATTGAATATTACTTACTGTTACTTCTTACTTACATACTGTTACTTCAAATTCTGCATTACAAAAGTTTCCAGAGGAAAATACCTTTTAAAACACCTACTTGTTACACCCCACAAACTCGTATTGCCGGCAAATTGAATTGGGTGTCCTCCGAGTCATCCAGGAAATTCAATTTTCGATATATATTATGTACAAATGTAACATACAGCGTACCCGTAGGTCCCCTTATTACAAATTTGAATAAATCATTACCGGAAATCGTCGCTTTTGGAACGTTTGACGTTATGACGTTACTTCCCTTTTGTTTATTGACGTGAAATAATAATTAACGGAATATAATTTGATTGTAATTGAAATATTTATATTTTAGAAAAAATATATTATACTTTATAAGTTGGACAGCGATTTTTATTAAATAGAACGAACTGTAAACGAGCTAAATGGTTAAACTAAAAATAAAATTATATAGGCTTATTTATATTTAATATTTTTTATAAAATTTGCTTAAATTGTACTAAACTTTACTTGCATTGAACACTTATTTAATGACTGCATATTACGTAAATAATTGATCATTTTATAACAGAACAAAATAAAAATGTCACCTTTGAAAACGCTAAAACCGCTCGTTTTATATGCGACGACACGAGCGACGAACAGTTTTGTATGTCTTTTTACCTTTACACAAGTATAGTATGTTTACTAAGTTTCTAGTTACAAGTCTTCGGTTAAGTCAAATATTAGAAGTCGCCAGTCATGGCGCGGGGACACAGCTTGTGAGTTTGTGGTTCGATTACCACTCGAGGAAATGAAATAATTTAAAAAAAGTGCTAGTAGTGGGTTATAGTAGGGAACGGAATCTTTAACTTACTAAATTAGTTTTTTCATATTTACTAAATAGAGAAACAGATATTATACAGAATGTCCTGCGATTTTTAGAATTATATAAAAATCATAAAAAATAGTTAGCTTAAACAATATTTTACTTCAATTTATACTTGAATAGTATAGAAATAAAGAATAATACAATTAACAGTAGATAAGCCTTTTGATTGTAGAATGAAACGTAATGAATACATGTGAATTCTAACATGTGATACGTTTTATTTTCACGGGACACTAAAAATATACGCGCTTCGAAAACGTAATGAATGTTTGTAGAGTCAACATTTCTTTACTATTGCCTCGTATGAATAATGTTTAAGGATATTGCTTTAAAGTTTTAGTGAAATATGATAATTCATCTTTTTAAATAAACTATTTAATGCTTTTCTTTGATATTGTACTTATTGACACTCTATTCTCCATTCTTTTTAGGAACGTTTTAGGTGAGGCGGTGAAAACTTTCACCTCATTTTTGTTATTTAGAATATTATTTTATGAATTTAGTTATTCAGAAGATTCAGTTATATCTCAGAATAGAGAGCGTATCCCCTTAAGCCACGATAGGGTATATTTTTTCGAATTGTTATATTACACCCGATGGAATTCTTTCTCTGTCCTATATTTAGAAATAATAAAGACGAAGAGACGGATGAAAATGATAAAATAATAAATTTAAAAACTTACTTTTCAGCTGTTGTATTAATATACGGCTTAAATCGAATATCGAAGAAATAAGAAAATAACAAAATAAATATAAAATATATTGTATGCTGACTTAATTCATTGATTGTTATCCGACATTATTCTTTCATGTATAATGACATAGATAATAACATATAATTGACTTGGATCGACAGACCATAAATTCACTTTAAAAAAAAAAAATGTTGTAACAATATTAAACTTTAAGTTAACATATTTCTAAACTATTGCTTATTACTAACCTATTTTATTTATTTATTTTATGGTTATTTTTTATAAGGCAGTATTTTAACTACATCTTTTTTGGTATGCATTCTTCTTTTACCGTACGTTTTCCTTCGTGTGTCCTACATACAACGTAACATTGGCAAGATTTTGGATGTGTGATTGTTCAACTCGCACTGAGAATGCCATAAATAAAGAACTGAATTGAATACATAATGTTAAAGTATCGGTATAGTAGCGTATACATACTAAGTTATTATTTCAAATGGCTCTATGACTAAGACAGTACAATGTCCAAATGAATTCAGGACTTAATTTCTGTTCCAAATATTTTGGATCTCAATTTTTTTACATAGTTAAATTTCATCAGTAATCTCTCATAATCCGCTGTTTGGCTTTCTGGCGGAGGATATTGAAAGTGAAATATGAAAAGTATTCAGAACAGCGCAAGTTTCACAGAATAAATATGCGTTATTAATATTAGGTAACAAAAAATTGGGAAAATTAACAGAATTTCATGAAACTTTTTATAATTTTATGAAGCTTTTGTAATATTTCCTCTTTCGATTACACTGATTGACTTTATTGATAAATATCTCCATTGTTATCTAACCAGAGCGAATTTTACACTTTTATAGAGGAATTATTAATCCCGATATTTATTGTTATTTTGACAATTATATTTATAAATATTTTACAAAGCCGATAAACGTAGCGAGTCTAATTTTGCTAGTAAATATTGAGATAAAAAACTGCTATTGAAATGATGACAATTCGCATAAGAACACTGATATCAAACAATTGTTTTTTTGTACCACAGCCAAAAATTTATAAATGGCTGTCGCAATTTGTACGACTTTTATTAAAAAAAAAAATAGTTGATTCAATTGAAAATTCTCTAGTTGTATAGTAGTTTCAAGTACTTAGTTCACGTCAGTCGGCTACCGCGTACCTACAACGGCGCACGCCCGCCCGCCCTACGCTTCGCGCTCTACCGTACTATAACTTTCGTACAATTATATAAACTTGTAACGTTTGTTTATACAATATTAATTGTATTTTATCTGTGTTTTGTGCTTTTAGCTAGCGAAGGATTTAAGGAAGATTTAATTAATTTAAGGTATGTTGTTTTAAATTTTAAATAAAAATTTTATGACAATTACATAGATAAGATATTACTATTTTTACATAAATAAATTTGAATTTAAAAAAGCATTTGTCCTGAAATATTAATTAAAATACTTTCATAATACAGTGTAGGTCTAAAACAAGCGTCAACAAAAATAATTGTAGATATAGAGATAGAATAGAATAAAAAAAAGAAAGTAAATGCAGTCTATCAAAACACTTATGCAATTTTGGAAACCAACCACAAATAGCCAGGTCACACAGTCTTAGATTCACGCAATATCCCATACATAGCAGACATACCATAGACAGAGGGAACCTTTTTTTTTAAGATTTTAAAAGTAAACAAAAACAAAGTACTTAAAAAATATTGTATATGGAATTTTTACTTTTTGTAACCTCACATCACCTAGGCGAACCACTTAGTTATGTCAACATGACACTAAGATTGAAGGTATTCGATATGCAGCATGAATACATACAGTGTACACTATCATCTAGTGCATACGATGTCACAGTTTTTTATTATTTGAAGGCTTTGTTTGCTTCAAATAAAAATAGTGAAAGAGTGCACTTACCGCCTTGTTTTTTGTTTGTAACTTTTAACCTCTTCAAAGTCATAGTATGTTGAATAGTGAAGCTTAACGTTATGAACTGAACAATTCTATTAGCTAAATCTGAACTAAAAAAGTCTAATTTTATAAAGTATTATTATTTAGCTTTAAGTTTTCTCCCGCAAAGCTGGAGAACCTAGTGTGTAGACACTCTGTTCCTCTGATTCCGGCCAATTATCGAAATATTGCATATTGGGGAATGGAACTCAACATTTGTCGCATTTGTCTTGCTACTAAAGCTAGGAAAATAATACTAATTCATTGCCCCAAATGGAAATCAAATCTTTAACCGTCGCATCTAAAATCCACTGTGCCGCCGCGCCACTTCAGCCTCTATGTTCTATGCTTTTTATTAAACAAATACACCCATAGGTCCTCAAATACAGTGCACAAAAAATATTTTTTTTGTATTAAAAACTGCGTTACGATTACTAATTGTATAGTTAATTATTATCCCCAATTTCCGCCAAGCAATCAACTCCGCGATTTAGTTTGTTATCAGAACTTAGAAGTAAAATCCCGATAAGTAGGAATCGAACACACTACCGTCGCGTCGTCTGTAAATGCCCTTAAAATATGTGTAGGTACGAAGATTATTCAGTTATTCGAAAGAAAACTCAGCATATTTTCCGTGCGAAAAACATTTTGCTTTTCAAATGAAATTAAATCAATTTAGCATTTTTGAGTTATTTTTATATTTATATATTTTATAGTGGACGTATTTTAGACACATATTTTCAGCTATACGAGTATATTTCATAATAATTCTACTTTATGCATTTTATAAATTTGGCACGGTTTCATTTATTCGAAACACATCTTGAATGAAAAATAAATATTTAGGATGTCTTAATCTTTACTAATATATTAGACTTATTTTTGAACAGATGACAGAACTTAAATTAACATTCAAAATGGGGTTAATTTCATTTATGTATGTTACGAGTTTTTAAATAGATTTGGTTTAAATTATGGTATTAAGGTTATTAGTTTAATTTTTTATAATGTTAAGTTCAAATAGTATGTAATGTTATACTTAATATTTACGGATTAGTCAATCGAAATCTACAGAAATAAAAAAATATGGATGCACGTATCCACGTGTGCATAAAAAATATTAAACTAATCTTTTACCCTTACAAATTGTATTTATATGACTTTGAAATATCAAAATCCATTTTTTCGCTAACTACACAAACAACTATATACGAGAATAAGATTATTACGGAAGAGAGGATTTCATAAGAACAAAGTAATAACTCACTGGCTCTAGTTTGTCTCCTAAGTGAAATTTTCTGCTCAATTTGGCAAGTAGGTAAGACTAGAAGGCATTATATCCACTAGGGTTTCGATTTTTCATATACTACGACTATATCGCAAATATAAGGTAAACTCAAGCATTTGTGTACCTATGAAATACATAAGTACCATATTTATTCACATTTTATGTGATTTATATATGACATATAGTACCACTATAAAAGTATAATGTATTTTATATGAAGATTAGTTTCCATAGAGTTGAATGGCATTGTCGCGCTGGCTTTACAGCGTGCTTTACTGCCATTGTATCATGCAACTGTGTACATATATTAAATGTATTATAGTGTTATACTGATATATGTTTTTTATTTTAATCTATGGAAGCGATTATTTCAAGTTTATGTATATTATAAATAAATTCTAAATTTCAAATTCAAATTCAAAATATTCTTTATTCAAATAGGCAATTATTACAAGCACTTTTGAATCGTCGAATGAACATATGAATAAAAAGCTACCACCGGTTCGGAAGGCAGTTCTGCTGAGAAGAGNAGGACGTAAAAGATCGTGCAAAGTGGAGTAGGTTAAGTAGGAAGGCAGACCCTGGTAACAGCCGGGATTAATGCCAGGAAGAAGAAGAAGACAATATGTTATATAAGCGTTCTTTTTACCTGTTTCAAAGATGTTTTGAAAAAATCTAATAAACTTCTACAAAATATAGTATTTGAAAAAGAATTTTACACAAATAATGGAAAACATTAGAGCAAAGAGCTAACTCTTTCTAAGGAGTATTTAAATATCCTTAACTCTTAAATGAACCATATAATGTAGTTTGTTTAGAATTCAGTCTGAATTTAAAATATAGTTTAAAGTATATTTTAACATAATGTAGAGTAAGATCTTACAGAAAACTTACATGAAGTTTACATAAAACTAAGAGTAGGCGAAATAAATTGAAGAAGCTAATGTTATATAAATCCCTGTCAGTTGCAACCATCATATTTGAATATGAAATTAAGAAAATGCACAATTGGTTCAATCGAGGATATTTTACGAGTGAAGCTCACGCGATACGAGGGCGTGTCTGTAGTTTGATATTAGACATTTGAAAAGATATATTTACTTTTGTCAATGTCAATCAACATATTGCCGGCATAAAGAATTCCGTTTTATGGACACTTAGGACTCAAAATTATTTAGATAAGCGTTTTTTTATAATAACAATTATTATAAGACTCATAAAATTGTTATATGTATGTTTTTGTATAAATAAACTATTATATGGGCTATATTATATTTAACCCTTATAATTTGGTGAAGCCAGTGCAATGTTGCAGGCAACAAGCATACGACTGTATGTGACAGGTTGTGGGTTCAATTTCCACTCGAGGAAATTAAATAATATATACATTTCTTCGCTCTGGAAACAAGTTCCACCACCCAACACGCATTATCTCGATAATTCAGCGGAAAGAGGGGAACGGATGTGTCTTAATGGGAACGGAGCGATACACTTACTAAATTATTGTTTCAAGTTCTTGCAGTAATGGAGTTAGGAGAGGATGTGTCTCTCACAGCTTTGGCCCCAATTATTTAATATATTATTATTTTCAGGCTACATCAATCCCATATAGTTCATTATAATTAGTATAAGTTGAGAGAAGGTATGGACGTGTCTGTAGTGTTTAGTTTAAATATATATAAAATGAAAAACTTGAAAATACGAGAAGTTTAGTTTTGAAATAGTGTAATACCTATCACCTACCACCAGGGCCAAGCTGTCTGAAGTCTGTTCTCACTTATTCACTCATTCCATGAGTAACAACTCATTTGAACATATTGAATGACAACTCATTCATTCAATATATGTAGATATTTCCTGAATATAACATATTATAGTAGGGACGGCAAAGAGGGGACTTTCTGGAGTCATTCGAGCGCATCAGATTAAGATACTGGGGATTCCTTGTATACGGTTACGTACTTCTACCAAATATGAGGTTCATATGTATAGCCGCGAGTCTGGGATAAAGGATCAAATTAGTAAAAAAAAAATTGATCATCGGACATTCTTGAGCGCATCAGATTAAGGCAGGGTAAGTTAGTTGCAAATAGTGAAGTAGCACATGCTAAATAATGTATATTCCACTAATCTGACAATTTGAAAGGAGGGGGAGAGCTCCAAAGTTGTAAAAAAAAAACGTTATCTGGACATTTTCGAGCGCGGCTAATTTTTTTTTATTTTGGAGGGAATCATTCAAGGATTACGAAAAATATATAATCTGACAAATTCCGCAAGCCGAAGTAATAGAAATTGATCGATAAAGTTAATGTAGGTACCTAAGAATTGCCTATATTCCTCTCTTGGCATTTCTATTCCTCTCTCACTCTTTCTTAATTTATTGGTCCCTAACTCATCAATGAAAAATTTTTTTTGTGGTTTTTTTTAATAAATACAAGTATTCTATTTCAAACATACATTGTTTTAGTATCAATCTATTTCTTGAGCTTTTCAATTGATTGCGTTCAATTAATAAAAAAATTGAGGCCAGTCGTGGCGCAGTGGCACAGAGTGTGACTGTAAAACCTACTGGTTGTGTGTGTGTTGGTTGTCAATCTCCATTCCAGGAGATGAAATATTAATTAAAATTTATATTTCCATTTTTTCGCTCTGGTGTCGAGGCAAAACAGCGACGTTAAGTGCTGCTACTCAACACTCAATGCCTTCAAAATTTGGCAGAAAGTGGGGACCAGAGTGTCTTAACCTTATGTTCCCTCTGCCTACCCTGCTGTGTGCGGGATACAACGTAAAGCTGACTTGTTTATTGTATTGGTTTAAAAAAATATTAATAATTGTCAGATTAAGCAAGTCCCTTCAGATAATCGTCTGATTTTGAGATATCACGTCTAGGGCATGAAGATGAACCATATATATCTTAATCTGACCGCGCTCGAGTATTTCAAAATGACGATTATGAGCTTGCGTCACATCCAAATCGTCAGATTATTACATAAGAGCAGGTTCACTTAACACCCCCTTAGAAAATCTGACGCTCTCGACAATATTTTTTTTGTCATTTTTAACTCTTACGTACGACCAGTCCACCATAGAAACTGTCAGATTAACATATTTTCATGTTTAAGAAGGCGTAGGCAATTGATGATATCAATATCTGACGCGCTCGAGTATGTCCATGGAACAGTTTTTTTTTACATTTTTGAAAATCTATAGCCCCTCAACCAACCGGTCAAACGAATTTTTTTATATGACATTTTTTTCTTGTTATCATCTAAGCTTCGCAACCCAATAGGTCTCAATGACGCTCGAGTAACTCCCGAGTTTGCTGCTTCCTTCCTAACCATTATTTTAATAAAAATTAAAATAGATGAAATAAAAGATTTATACAAAAGTATGTAGATACAACACTACTACATACAAACAAAGCTATTTTCATTTAATACAAAATGCAATTGAAATTCTTTGTTGTAGATTATGTTCTTTCTTTAGGATAAAAATGTATATTGCGAACTAACGATGTTTTTATTAAAAGATTAATTTTAAAATCTGTAATAGTTCAAAAAATATTTTCATATAAAGCTATATGAGATTCTTCGCGAGCCTATGATTTTTTTTAAATCTATATCTAGTATAAGTTTTATGTTATTTTCATAACTTCGTCATTTCCAATAAAATTTCGAGTATTTGATAATGATGTTTGGTATATTTTGAGTAAATATTAATAATAATAACTTCTGTAGATACTTATATGAAATACTCAGATAAGGAAAAATTATTGTAATATATTTAATTTATAAGTTCTCCACTAAATCATTTTTGTAGGAAGTTCTTGACGACAATAGTTTTCTTTGAAAGCTTATTATTTCGACTTGTTAGACAGCGCGTCGGGAACAGACACTGATATATTAAATCGTATACAAAAAAAACATGTTATTGTAAGCAAGCCTAAGTAAGTCTTGTTTTTGTTTATATAAGTAACTGAAACAAAGGATATTTGTTTTGTTTTTATTTATAATGAATACGGATAATCAAAATATTTATTATATTGAAATTGTAAATTACAAATTTAAAGAAAAAGATTACAATTTACATAACAGTAAAATGTCGACTATATAAGTAAAGTTGCCATAAGCAAAAACTAATCTCCATAATATGAAAAATCTTACGAGTTAAAAAATAACACTATAGTGTACCGAGCCAGTTTAACTATGCAGGAACACGTATCTATCACTTTTCCCGTATCCCATTTTGTACTAACTCGACGATATTTTTGGAGCCCATTATATTTTTTCAGCTTTACACTATATTCCGGCAGTAACAGGGCAAGCTGAGGAAGCCTAATGTTAAGATATTCCGCTTTTTAAATTAGACCGAATTCTAGAGGCATTACGTATTGTGTGGCGGCTTTGCCTCGACACCATTTCTTCGAGTGGGAATCGAACCTTTAACCTGTCGCGTTTAGGGTCCCATGCGTTTGCCTGCTTCACGGCTGGCCTAAAGTATCTTCACAATAATATTTAAGTACTTAAATAGGTTATTAATTACGATTTCTTGGAACCATTAACGATAATCCAATTGAAAATTAAAGAGTCTGGTAAGCCATAATGAATATAAAATTAAAAGGTAAATAAAGTTTAATTCAGAAAATGTTAATTGAAAATTACAATTACGGCTTAGTATTTGTTCAATGTCTACGTTTTATAAGCTTTAATCAGCATAACATTTATTTCGTTTTCCTTTTTTTTTTATTATTATTATAGCAGTTCTAAATATAATGTAATTATGTTACGTTTCTAATGTTTTACATCAATATTAATTTTATAATTAGATGATGATATCTTGTCCGTTTTTGTTTTTAAGTGTACAGATTTCCGAGGATAGAGAAAACAAATGTTCTCTATATGCTACATAAATATTTAAATAGACCTGTAATCAAGGCTGGACTCGAGCTTTGAATGTATTTTTTATATTATATAATGTATGTATTTTTTTTGTTAGTAAGATTTTCTAGTGTAAGCACAAAATAATTCTGGGGCACTCGGCCTCTCCTATTTCGTACGCCCATGCCTGTCAGTGCCACCGGCTAACGGACATAAATCCCAGTTTAATATAAGTTAAAGCAAAAAAATTATTCATAATCAAGTTTCCTATGTTTCCCTGTTAAGACTAAAGTTTAAAAGTAAATCAATTAAGTGCTTCCTGTCCTACCCTACTAGCGCTTGCAAGCGTGCTTGCTGTACCAAAGTCAATTCCTGTAAATAAAAATTCAAGGCTGATGAACGATTAATATTTTTGTCGGTTACCGATAAAGGCTATTCGTGGGTCGACCTTCAGACGGCATTTATGAAAATGTATTGATTGATTTATTATTTTTCCGTTTTCATGTGTACAGTTATTAAAAATACTATAAAAAAGCTATAAAATCATAATAAAACTGTATGAGTGTTGCCTCGGTTACGTTATAGATTATTTGTTTTTAATGTGTTATTTGGTAAAAAAATGTTTTGGTAAATAAATTAAAATTACAAATAAAATAATTATCTAATTTTTTTCGCGAAAATAAATTAATATGTTATTTTACAATTTTCATACAGACAATAGATTAATTATCTATGCATTAAGTAAGTATAATTTAAACCGCTAATGTGTCATTCTAAGTATGGGAATACATAACTTTTCACGTATAGTCACAATTTGCGGTACCAGGGTAGAAATGCCATACCAGGGTACATATACCAAAGTAGGTATGAGCCAGTAGTAATTCGAGGTTCACAGTTTATTTACGATCAAATTTACAGGCCTTGGATTCACAACAATTTAGATGACAGCGCTATTAAATATTAGTTATTTATTTCCGGTTCCTTAAAAACTTATATCTGTAGTTTATTTCATACAGAATAATTGCATGCACCTGTAAATTTAAGTTTGTCAACTTTTATAAGTTATTCCTTCCTCCATTATAATTCAATCCTGAAATTAGTACGGAACCATTGGTGGGCAAGTCCGACTCTCACTGTACCGGTTTTTAATTATAAATATTGCTCCTATATACATAAGTCTCCATCTTACGTTCATATAAACTCTATTTCTTGGAACTCTGTGGGATTAAGATATTTATTAAAAAGTGCATATTTTATAAGCGCTTAACCTCGCTGTAGGATTATCGTGATCAGAAGAACAAAGGTAATGTCAACTTTCTAACTATGGATTAAAAATATATGTGGAATTATATATTGAATTGCACAACGCAATTGTGTTATGAATATAGAATTTATACATTCTAAGTAATAGATAAATATTATTGTTAAGCAAAAAATTAATAACTTCAAGCTGTATTAAGCTCTTAGGGGTTTAGGAGGAGGGAATCTAGTGTTTAAGAACTTCCCCATTTTTTGTCCAATTTTCAAGGCTTTGCGTGTTGAGTGGCAGAACTCACGTCTTATCTCTTGTTACCTGAGCGAATAAACAAAAAAAAAATCTCAGAGTAAGAATTTAATCCACGGACGTCGGGTTTACGGTGTGACGCTGTGCTGTTGCGGGCGTTGTTGTTTTAATATTCTCATCGAGTTCCACCACTCAACACGCAAGACTTCTAGAGTGCGGCGGAAAATGGCGACTGGAATGTCTCAACACTAGGTTCCTTCCATCTGCCCTGCTACATGCGGAATAAGACGTGAAATTTGAAAAAATGAACCTATGAATTATAATAATGTCATTAATCAAGAAAGTGTAAAGAATGATCTACAATGTTACTTATGTTTTTTGTTTATCTTCGCCTCCATTATCCACGTAAATATTCAAGAAGCCATTTACAATGGAGTAATTTCTATAATTAATAAACAAGCTGAAAAACACAGACAAGGAGCCGAAGTGGATAAAAAAGTCTCAGAATACCGTTTGAATATTGATAAGTGCCTTCAATGGCTACTTGATTCAATAAATTCGGCACGCTAGTCCTGTATAAATATTTGAATAACCATATCTATTGTTATGGTAATTGAATGTTAAATTAGTTTTTCACGGTGGAAAATATCGGGAAAGTTTCCTTCAATAATCAATATGGTTTATCTCGCATAGCAGGGTAGGCAGACAACACCACAGTCTTTCTACTAAAGCGGACAAAGCCCTACAATCATTTTCACAAAACAGTGAAAAAGTTTTTCGAAAAACAGTGTGTATAAAACTAAATAAATATGTAAATACTAACATTACATGAACATGGGGAGTGTCTTAACACTAGGTTTCCTCCGCCTATTATACTGTGTGCGGGATACAGCGTGAAGCTGACTAACATAACAGAAAGATTCCAAAAATTCTAAAGACAGTTACTAACATGCCTATTGGCTCCTGTTAGCATTACATAAATCTCTGTAACATCATAACACCGTAAGGAAAATGCTTAACGAATTCGATAAAATTCAATATTACATTTTCTGTTGAGAAATTTGATATTTCGACGTGCGCCTTATTGGCACATATTTGTTCCAATTAGTAGTCACTCGTTTGCTTATATTACACCTTTCATAATAAATTTTAACATGTGTATTCCAATGAACGTTGTCGTAGCACGTGGCTGTAAACAGGATGATTGTAAGTTCGATTTCCACTCGGGTGTAAGATCATATTTAAATTTTTAACCGCTGTTTTTAGGTTTCCATACTTCAAAAGGTAAAAATGGAACCCTTATAGCATCACATTGTTGGCCAGACGGCCTGTCAAGACCATTTATCTCATTCCGCCACTTAACAGGCGACGTGTCCAGAATTCAGCGGAAAATGGGGAACAGGAGTGTCTTTAAAAGAACGGAGTGTCTTAAAAAAAAGTTCTCAGGTTTCCTCTGCTTACCCTGCTATTTGCCGGACACATCGTGAAATTAAAATAAATAAATAAAATTTTAAATTTGTAACTATCTAATACGCGAAATGAGTACTAAACTCCATGTAAAAGGAGTGCTTAACTGCCTCAACTTTTACAAAGTTTGTCGCATCCAGGTCATTTATACGAATTAAATCTTTCATTATATAACCTTTAATGCAGTTAAAATAAAATGTGGCATTTAGTTTCTTGTAGCAAAAGTAACATTTATACCAATTACCAACTGTCACAGATAGCAGATAACTTTCCGAAGCAATTAAGGGGTACTATCATACTACGTTTATTAAAAAACTTTGTTGGTTTGACAGTTCATAATCGCATTCACGTTGTAAGAACGTATTTTAACTTTTTGATTCTTTTACATCCAGAAATAAGTAACTAAAAGCTAATACATTTTAATATTATAAAAATATTCTGTTATAACTAAGATTTCAACATTATTCATTATTTAAGATAATTAATATATTTACATCACTATCATCTGCTTTATTGGGCATTACTATTATATTTA
This sequence comes from Heliconius nattereri, assembly GCA_013403645.1. Classification (NCBI taxonomy): domain Eukaryota; kingdom Metazoa; phylum Arthropoda; class Insecta; order Lepidoptera; family Nymphalidae; genus Heliconius; species Heliconius nattereri. The sequence goes on along the minus strand of JAAIXI010000247.1, from coordinate 3,768,669 downwards.
CAAAACATATATGTGCTGTAAAACATATACATTATCAACAATTACTGGCAAGTAGATACGAAATAAAAAATATATTAAGCTTACATTATTTTTTTAATATTATCAACAGACGTATAAAATAAATAATGGAACTAGTGATCCTCTTTACAGATCATTTATAAACAGTCAAAGCGAAACGGGCGTACAGATAGATATAAATAGATCAGTTTTACTGAAAATCAATGTGGCATGCAATTTTTGTCTCGTGCCGAGAGCTCTTTCAGCACGCCGCGCCAACCTTGGCACGGCATCGATCAGATATTGTTATGTTTTTGTGACATTCTCATACGCAGTAGCATCTCATGATGCCGGAAATATTTTACCACAGAGTATATAGTATGGTATGTGTTTTTTTTTAATTTCCTCAAACGATGAGGGCAGTGATTTTATAATTTGTAAGATGCATTTTTGAAATTTATAATTATACATATTATTTATTTATTAAACTAAGTAGTATTTAATTAATATGTTATATGTTTGTTTTACGTTTTATTTTTATTATATAGAAAAAGTAGCTAGAAAAAGGAGCCTAGTGTCATAACACTCTCTGTTTAAGCTGATAGACACAGAATGAAGCTAAAAAAAAATAACGAGCTACTAAGTTAAGTAGAATTTTCAATAGTATGTATTTTCTTTTAAATGAATTATACAAAACTAGTGTACTCGGATGCGGCTACGCCTGCTTAAACTACAAGAATATTTATTAAATATATTTATGAAATTATTTTCAGTTTTCAATAGAATTAGTAAGAAAATATAAGCTTTAATAATCAAAAAGAATAATAAGTAGAGACATATTATTAAAAAAAATATCTGAGTTATTGAAATGAATCAACAAAAGACGTAAAAGTAACTAAAGGATATTCTTAATATTAAAAAAGTACCTAAAGTTTTCCGTTTACATACTCGTAGATATCGACTCTATGAAATAACTGAACACTTTTCTATATTAAATACGTTAATTTTTGCGAGCAATATCAAATAAAAAAAAAGAGAACCAACGTGTAGTTTAAATAAATTATAAACAGCAAATAATTAAATAAGAATTAACAATAGTTCAAAAATGTGTGAACATTTATAAAACCGTCAACCCCATCTGCCCGTTCGCGTCGGTCACACTATGTCGCCCGAAGGCTAGGTCATTTCGTATCAGTGACATCTCCTTAATTATTTATTAGAATGTTATACAGTAAACTATAACTTCAATCTAAATAAAATGCTTAAAGTGACTATTACACTTATTTTTATAAGGAATATCAAATTATAAGTTCATTTTGGGTGACGTTTTCTTAAAACAACAAACAAACTTTGCAAACCGTTGCTTAGCAACGATGGTTGTTATTAACATGGCAGAATAAATTGAATGTCAAATTAGAAAGTATTTTAATTTATTAGTATATATGTGTATATAACATTACATTAATGTTATATAGCCTATAGCACTTCTGAAGAATGCACTTTTTATACAAAACAAATACAAAGTAAATCGGACCAGTACATCCAGAGATCTAAGCGTTCAAACAAATAAACTCTTCCGCTTTATTATATTAGTATAGAAATATAGATTAACCAATCATCAATCAATCAAGTTTATTAACTTATTTATTCTGAGCTATATATAATATTTTGTAAAAAGTGTATTATAACTTTCACTAGAAACGAAGAGTCTATTTAAAAAGTTTGTGGGGAGACTACTAACAATGACTGAAGTTAACTACACATGAATCTAAATAAAATTTAAGTGTTGTTTATGATAGCGAAATATAGAATTTTAGTCTAAAGCGGTATCATTTTTAAACCATTATAATATCTTGAGGCTATCGTACAGAGGGCATCGGTACAGCGGTACAGCTGTACAACGGTGAGACGTTGTCACTGTAGACGCGACTTAATTTTGAATAAAAAAAAACATTTTGACACAACAAATATTTAAAAACATTAATAAAAACATATTCTATTTTGCTTTGTTATTTCTAATCATTAATCTAAAAGCTTAAAAAAATCAAACATATTATTTTATACTTGAGAGAACTAGATAAATAAATATTATACGAGTATACTAAGATACTGTGCTTTCATAATACTACGTACCTACTGTTTCTTGTCGTACTCCTATAATAATAGGTTCTTATGTCGCATGTGTGTTTGCAGGTGAAGCTTATAAATCACGTCGAGGTTAAGACAGCCCTTACAATCCCTTAATACGCTGCTGTCCTTGTATTTTAGTATGAAATTTTGCTTTATTCCAATTTTTGTTCCTACTTTCTTTACAAAAAATTGGGGCGTTGAAAAATTTTTAAATAATGTTTTTATTGTTTCTGCAGATGTTCTGATTTTGTCAATAGTTAAATATTTATATATTTTAAACAATAACACTTACTTACTTACGAGTAAGTACATCGTCAACCTAAAAGATATCTTGCTTCACGCACTTTCCTGTACACAGCAGTAGGCAGAGGGAACCTAGTGTTAAGACACTCCTTATCCATTTGCCGGCGTATTGTAGAGGCATTGCGTGTTGAGTGGTGGAACTCAACCGCACTTTGCCCTGACATCAGGGCGAAGAAATGAAAGTAGTCAATATTTCATTTTCTCAAGTAGGAATCGAACTCACAACCTGTCGGGCGTTTACATTTACAATTTTACTGTACTGTAATCAGAAATATAATATAATTGTAATCTTATACAAAGATATAGAATGAGTGTAGGTAAACTGCATTCGAGCTTATTCCTACGACCCTATATGTAATATTCGCGTATTGTGTGGCACAAAAGATTTCGTAGAATAGCGTGTCAGGATTCGGGTTAGCCATTTTCCGCATAATTCAGTTTTCTAGATTATTTCAAGCTTAGTAAAGTTTCTTTTAGAGAATGCACAGTTGCTATACAAATATATTGTTTTAAAATAGTTTTAAACAACTTTTGTACAGCGGCACAAGCATGTGACTGTAAGCCAGACAGTTCGTGGGTTCGATTCTCACTCTAAGAATTGAAATATTTAATATTTTCATTTCGTCTCTCTGGTGTACAGGCATAGCGCAGCATTGGTTGTTGAAATTGAAAATATTAATAAATAAAAACTTTGATATATCATTGTTTATTCTAAGGAAACTTATAATGCAACGGGTAAAGTTGAAGCTACCGCAGCCCCAAGTCGATCCTTACCTCGGCCTCGTTCGGCTTTGTGTTGTGCCTATTTTAAACCCGCCTTTACTTTAGTTACAGTGAAAGAAGTATAATAATGAAAAGTTTTGTTACTCTCTCACTTTTTACAAGTTATTAGCTTAAATTGCTTCCCCTAGTTTAGTGAAAGTTTTTACCTGTTAATTATTACCTGCATTTTTATGTTTATATTTAAAAATGGTTTGAATATTTTTTTAGTTTCTAAAAACGGAGTGCCATGACACTTGATCCTCCGTCTGCCTAAAACGCTGACTTCGGGATAAAGTATGTAGATTCAAGTGAAAAAAAAATGACAGAGAATCACAGAAATCGTTTCCCAAACCAATCATCACCGTTTTCATTATGACCACATTTATATTTTATAGAAACATGTCTTAAAAAAAAAATTACGTAAACCATTAATCCCGCAGGGGGCACCCTTACAGTCGTAGACTTCCTCACAAGCAGCCACATAGTGCTTGCATTTCCTCAGGGACAGAGTACCCTCTTCCTTACCCAACCGGTGTCGCTATAAAAGCCAATAGGGCTAACAGCATTAACCTCAAGACCGAAAAAAAAAACCACTAATGGTAATTCTATACTAGTAGACAGTTACATTTATACTTAACCCTATAAAATGTATAAATATATTATATTCCTTCTATTTTAGTTGTGACTGTAACACTGATTACTTATAAATCCTTTATTGGTGCTCCTGATTTATAGCGTTACGTGCGTGTTGTAATAATGACATTGATTAGAGGACCTATACTATTTTTTATTACAATGTACTGGCTAGAATGTATTCACATTTCTGTTTCAATCATTTTACTGATAAAAGCACGGCGTTGAGTTCCGCCACTCAATATACAATGCCTCGAGATATTCGGCGGAAAGTAGAGAGTGGAGTTTCCTAACACTGATTTTCCTCTGTCCACACTGTTGTATGCGGGATACAGCGTGAAGTTGATTTAACTTGATTTTTACTGTGATAGATACATTTCCTAAACAAAATGAAATTTATATTAAAAAAAATGTTATTGAAATGGAGTAAAGTTTATTTAGTTTCGGGGAAGTTTAATATTCATTTAGTAAGTAGAAGCCATTACATCTATTTTGTGAGTGCCTTTTATCTATCTTCAAGAGTTTTTAGGTAAGAATTAAAAGTATAATATAGATAAGCTTTAGAAGATAACAATTAAAATTAGAAACGTTTTGAAGTTACTGTTTAATAATCTAATGTCGTAAAAATAGTAGCTTTAAATATAAGTCCAAGAATTTTATGTTAAATATTTTGGATGAAACATTTTCTTATCTTTTTTGATATTGCAATTTTCATTTGACATACAAATGAATATTTGATACACATATAAGTATACATGTTAACATCCTTCAAATATATGAAAAATCAATACATTTCCATATTAAAAAATAATTTTAAGTATCACATATGCTGTAGTTCCTTTATAAGAAAACAAGAAAATGTGCAATCCTTGCGCTTTTCCCATATCAGTCTTGAGTGGCGGAACTCAACTGGACTTTGTCTTGACAAAGTCACCAGAACTGAAATAAAAATTATCAATTAACGTGACATTGGCGAAGTGATTAGTGCTCAACTGGCACGCTCAAAGCGCCATAAATAAAGAACTGAACTGAAATTATCAATTCTACTGACTGTATATATTAAACTTTCTTATTATTATAAGCAACAGAGAACCCGTTGAACACTTTATTTGGCCTTGTTCTTCAATTATTTGCTCTTAGAGTAGCCTGGATCAGTAGATTGTGTACGAACGCCAGCGTCTTGAATAATAATTACTTTCGAAGAGCGATTGGATGCAGAAAGTATGAGCTGCTGTTTCTAAGTAATTTATATTTTGTTTACTATATTTTTGTAATAAATCATTGTATTTTCTTTTATATTTAAGTACGTAAAGATATTATTATATATTACAGCGTTAGTAATTACGAAATCTAATAAAATAAATCAACTTCAGCAGCAGTAGCAGTTGAGTTCCGTCACTCAACACGCAATACTTCTAGAAGTCGGCGGAAAATAGGGAACGGAGTGTTTTAACACTAGGTTTCCACTGCCCTTACCCTGCCTCTTACCCTGCTGTGTGTAGGATACAGTGTGAAGTTCAAAAAATATCTACTGAAGTTAGATACATAACCGTTGAACCAGGAGATGTGTACTTAATATACCTATTATAATGTGAACATGAAGATTACTATTATAATTATGTAAAATTCTGAAATAACTTAATACACACATTTCACTGCTATGGTTAATAATAAAAAATGCAAATGAGATAGTTCTATGTAAGATATTAAATATCAATTTTAATTGAACTGGATAAAAGTTCCCCCTCGAAGTTATATTCAAATGTAGATTTATTGAATTTTAAGACTAGGATTGCTAACTCTGAGATAAGATGCAATCTTCCTTTCATTCTCTTTGTGTTCATTCTTTTTACGTTTCTATTGTTCCATTCTATTCATGTTTCAGTTTCTTGTAATTCTTAAAGAACAAATAATCTATCATTGGTTGCTAATTAATTCCTTAATAGTTAGCGTTCTTTATGCCAGCGTTGCTAGACGTCCTGTTTTGGTGGGTCGTCCCGATTTTTAGCCCAAAATTTAAATATCCCGTTTCTCCTGTAAATTTCCACGCATTTTGAGAATTCTTTTTAACCGACTTCAAAAAGAAAGAGGGTTATCAATTCGACTGTATTTTTTTTAATTACCTTATTATTTTATTAATAAATTACTAAACATTCCAGAGACAACAATGCCCCCTTTTTTCCAGAGGCAAATATCCCGTTTTTTTTAATATGGGGAATGAGAAAATATTAGTCACTCAGGTAATGACCACAATATTTCATAAATAGTAGGATCACGTCCATGTTGAGATATTTGCTTCGCGTGTGAATCCGCAATATATTTCGATATGACGGAGAGCTTATACATTACTATCTAGCCTTGTAACAGTGATCCTCTAATGCATTAGCATTCTTTGGTGATTGCAGCTTTTACTAAAAATTGTACTTTATTCATTCTTGTTTTTGTTTAAATATCAAATTTGATGGATATAATTATACAATTATATATATTTTCACAAATATAACAGGAAAAAAAATGTTTAATCAGGTGAAGATAGCTATTTTACAATTTAGTTAGATTATTTATGTACATATAATCGGTAAGCAAAGCAACTGGCAGCACAAATTGTACTTCCATTAAATACACTTTCGTAACTATTTAGAATAATTTAAAAAGTAAAAAAAATCTAAACATTAGATAAAGCATTAAGAAATGTATTAGTATTATGTAAAGTTATGAAGGTTAATATAAAGATTGGTTTTGAAATAAAGCCTCGACCTTTGGTCACGCTCTCTCCAATGGCTGGCGTGCAAAACTTCACCGACAATCACGCTAACCACATTCTACATATACAAAATATAGAAATGGGTACTAATATCAGCGGCTGGTGTTCTTATTTAACAGTTATTTATCAATTAAAGTATCTATTTACTAAATTCTATACCGGAATTATAAGGAAATAAAATAAATAAAATATTAAAAGTTCTATCTCTTAAATTAGTACTATTTAGTTTTTATATTTTTATTGGGTTTTTTAATAAAATACGTAGTTTCGGATAATTGATGCATAAATTTGAAACAACAATTAAATATTAAAAAAATATTATTATAAAAATATTTCAGTTAATCAAATAAATTAAAACGTACTAAATATAAGTAAAATTAGAAATTGAAGAAATAAACAGCTTTGTAATTAATAAGTTAACGCTGTCAACATAAAGCAAGCAGCAAAAGAAAAATAAATAAGAACAATTATTTATGAACGTCATACTGAAATATGAAATGTAAAAAGTGATTATAAAGCGGACGTTTAAATGTTTACCACTTAGAATGTTAATCTTTTGTGGGCGAAAACAATGTTAACATTTTGTTAATGTTTTTTTTATCTTTACAAAAATAAAGCACGAACATAACGCGACAGGTCGTGGGTTCGGATCCCACTCCAGGAAATGAAGTAGTTGATTCAGTTCAACAATAACAACGCGCAATGCTTCCAAAATTCGGCTGAATGTCTTAACAAAGGTTACCAGGTTCCCTCTACCTACTCTGCTACGTGACGGCAATAGCGTAAAACTATATAAAATGATTATCACAAATATAAAGAAATTCACGTTCACGTTAATTTTATTTCTTATGGTAAAATGTATAAAGAAAGAAAATGTTATCTTATAAAAATGATTGTCTTAGGGACTACAGAGTTTCGAGTTTCGCCGAAATAACATTAATTCATAATTTATTCCTATTTTTCTTACAAATGATATTCTATTTAAATGTAATATTACAATTTCAAATATTATGGGATGCTTGTTTGTGTCCATGTTAGCTGATTGTTAGTAAAGATTGCCAATCCTGAAATGGATAAAAACTATCTACAGGTCGGTAACTTATGGTGTAGAAACATTAGAAAATTTGTTTATTAAAGTAAAAAAATTAACAAAGCAAAAGGCTCTTCTTACATGTCATAAATATTATTGAAATATTTACCAAAATGAAAATAAAATGTCTCTAAAGATAAATTATTATAACTATATACCAACTTTTTTATTATAATTTTTGTGCATTAAGGTATTTTTGGTTTGATTTATATATCATATCGAGCGATTTTTAAATAAAGTAGAGATCGATGGTCAATTATACCTAAAATAAATATTATAGACGGTTGCTATTAAGTTTAACATACCAATAGCTCCTCAAAGCAAGGCCGACACACCAATAACGGTGTGAAATATTAAGAACTGAATTACTTTTTTTATTTAAACAAATAGTTTAATCGCTTTCATTTGTTTCTAAAATTATTCGCTTTTCAATTTTATAAATCTTTTCATTTAACTATATATATTATTACTAGCGGACGCGCGCAGTTTCGCCCGCTTATTTGCACCCTTAGGGGCGTTCAATTAAATATTTTTAAAAGTCCAAATTTGAAATCTTATAAAAATGATGATTTAATAATTTTTCCATTTAAATTTTCAACTCCTATTTTTTCCCCTTAGGAGTCGAATATTGCAAATTCCCGTCTTAGCGAACACCTATGTCCTATAAATAACTCCTATGCAAAATTTCAGATTCCTAGCTCTGGTAGGTTCTGCGATTTCCTGATGAGTGAGTGACCTTTCGATTTTATATATATATATATATATAATAATAATTTATATATTTTGTTTATTATTAAAATGTATCACAATATATTACGCAGAGATGTTTCACATCCATTTTTACATTATAAGTATCATATGATTTTTAGACAAAATTAGATATCCCTTCGGACATGAAAATATTAAACAACGTCATAAAATTTGATTATGATCGATGTGTTGTGACATTGTCGGCATAAAAGTTGTAATTTTGTTGATGTTAACCCAAAAATACTGCGGTTTAATCAGATATTAGTTCAGTTTTGTCGGTGTAGTCATTAAATTTTCATCTCTATTTATTTTCAGCGTACGGACGTACACTTGTCATAAAATATATTACGTAGTAGGCTGGTATTAGATACGATTTATATCATAATCTTTTAGTCCGCAAAATGGACTGGTAGTGGGTTTGTTCCCCACTCGAGGAAAGGAATATAATTTTTATAATAATTTATAATTTTATTTTAAATTATTATAAAAAAAATTATATATTAATTAATTTTAATTAATATTTATATTTTTTTTATATTCATTTCTTCGCTCTGGCACCAAGGCAAAAGTGCGGCTTTGAGTTCTATCACTCAACACGCAACGCCACGAAAAATTCGGTAAAAAGTGGTATTAACCCAAGGTTCCCTCTGCCCGCCCTGCTGTGTGCGGAATAAAGAGTGATTTATATTTATGATTTTTTATAATATTTAACGGTATCAGCTTAGGTGTAAGTATAATTATGTGAATATATCTTAAGTGTCAAAGCAATTTGCTAAGAGGTGAGCTCGCCAAGTCACCAGGCGCTCCAACTTTAAATTACTCAGTTCACCGTCTCATTTACAGCGCTCCGCGGTGGCATTTGGTTATTATTACTTTTCAGCTCCTGTTGTGATATTGAACTTCGTGTGGAAGAAAATGGTTCATTTTAACTAACTGCTTCTTATTATAAAACTTTTTTATAAATTAAAATACGTTATTATAAAAATAATAATAGTAGTAATATAAGAAATTATAAGCTGTTTTTTGTTAAAGTTTAATTAAATACATGTTATTATATAATAAATTATTATAATATGTATCGATAGTAAATGACATACCATGACAACACTTTACTATTATTAAACTACTAATAAGATAATATATAACGCTGTATATTATCAGTATAAAAGCCGATATTTTATTAGATCGTCTTTAATTAGCCATATCGAGCTCGAGGAGCTATTCATTCTAAAGGGGCCCTTCAACCCTGCACTTGGTTCGCGTAGTCCCAGTCACTAATTCAAACACAAAAGTAAAAGTATCTATTTACATTTGCTTCAAATTGACGAATTGATATTAATCCATATAGACCCGCCGTGCCCAAATGGGTACACCTACAATAGTAACCTTGTTTTTTTTATATTTTTATTTTTATGCAGTTTATGTCTAGAATTGTAATGATAAGTAGTATATCCTTATGTTGTAGCCGTAAAATCCAATTAAAATCTTTTTACAATCGTTCATTTCGTGCCTAGGCAAAATGTAAGTATTTTTATTTTTAAATTTTTCTTCTAAATCCCTTTTGTTTTGGTACAAAACATACTTAAGTACTTAGTATTCTATGTAATATAATTACATTTGATTAGAAAAGAAGAGTCGTTATAGGACCAATTCTACTTTTACGATGCTGTCCCCAATTGGGGCCAATGGGCACATCAGCGGTATTTTTTTATATTTTTATACGCATGTCCATCCAAAGTTCATAATGACTCTTAGGATATTTAGCGGTCGCAAAGAATATAAGGGTCTTCAGAATCGCAGTTGTAATTATTGAAGAAAAAGACTTCGGAGAGGTATATTTAGTTGCGCAGCCTCTAGAACCAGGTGTGGTAATCTACGAAGAAGAAGATGTAGATATACAAAGCACTGCTAATCTGCCTGCTTACTAAAAGAAGCAATTATCAACCTTTTGCTAAGAGGCGTACAGGAACCGTAATCTTAAGCAACCCCGTATGTGTAAAAGTGATCCAACTACGACTAATATACAAGGTTTTCTGAGAAATTTAAGAATTGTTAAAAGATGAAACTCAGCAGTAAAGGATATGAAAAAGAAAACCGAGCCGATTTTGATTACTGCTTTTACCAAGTTAACCAAATTTTATTAGTGCGATGGTTTTACAGTGTGGTATGGGCGATTAATCAGGCTGATCAATCTTTTTACCTATATAGCAATGCTGTACGTGGAAAAAAATGGTGGTGGGTTTTATCCACACTTACATAGGATCTTGCTGTTGCAAATTCGCGGCACCTGCACTTGCTAACCAATATAAACAGGATAGATTAGCTTGATTTTTTCGTTACATCGCTCGTCACGATTTAAGAGGCGAAAACATCAACGTATTTATTCGCATAAAGAGCAGCAGCAGAGAACCAGCAGCTTCTACAGTACCAAGTCTGCAGCACCACGGGGTAGACCACTACTCCCAAAAATTTTGCTAGCAACTGAGACTTGCAATGTGCCATAAAAAAAATATGCGTTGATAGTGTAAAAAGTGTTATAAAACATTTCATGTCGCAGAAATAGTTTCGAAAATTTACATACTACATGTGCCTATTGGCCCCATTTAAGAACGACATTTTTTTATTTAAATAAAAAAATATATTTTTTTTACGTTTTTTATTTTCTTACATCGATATCTATCAATTATTACCCAAAAAACCTTTTATTTACTGCTAGTTTGAGTATGGGTCTAAATGGGTTAATAAACTAATATGGAAAAAACTGGTAAAGAGGTATAATATAATTTATTCTCAGACTAAATTCTTCAATCGTTTTAATATCAGTGTTGATCTATATATATGTAGAAGTCGAAGATAGAATCCGATTCTAGTTTGTACTAGAGTCGGGTACGCTGGGCAGAGAAATCGTTGCCAATAAACGTCAATATGCAAAATTCCTTTCAATATCGCCGTCGTTGTTTATAGTGTCATCACGTCATAAAGACTATCCAGGCTCAATTCAGCTATGTCCCCGACCCGAAAGCTTATTTGTCAGCTTATATATACAATATCCATAAATATTTAGGTACATTTTTCACTCTTTTTACCTTTAGGCGTCTTCCTAATACAAACAATTACTAATACCAAAATAGTAAATAGGTGATTTTATATACTAAAATGTTTATACTATTCTATGAAATAAAAATTCTAGTCGTTTTATAATGGGGTGTTGAGTTTTGCTGTTCAATATTTAATATGTATGTAATCTGCATGACCTGAAACTCGGACGAAAGTACGGTGGGTATGTAACTAGATCCATTTTGCTTACTGCTTAAATACAAAATAAAAAATAAACTATATTTAATTACGTAACTTCACTAAATATTGAAGTTACCTAACTACTACGAAGTAAGATCGCCAGCCATTTTAACTTTAAATTGCTTCGTTAACTGTCTTATCCTTCACTCTGTCGCGGCATTTGTTAATTATATTTTTTAAATTAACTTTTGAAGAAAATAACCAATAAACACTGTATAATCTGTAGTCATGTGACTGTAAATACGATAGGTAGTGAGTTCCTCTACCTCTACTCTAATTTTCTCTTCTCTCTCTCTTCTCTTTTGACTCTAATTTCCACAAATGGGATCGCCATTTGAGGAAATTAGAGTTCCGCCACTTAGCACGTAATGCCTCAAGATCGGCTTTAGATTTCACAACAACAAAAAAAAATACAATATTATATCCGTTAATCTTCGATTTGAAATAATAGTTTAAATTGTTAACAAAGAAATATTATTAACTTATATGTATGTATACTTCGTTACTACATTTTTCACTTTTACAGAGAAAGATTCAGATCGAGAAATTCAATTTCAAACGTATTGTCCTAAGTTTCTACTTGAGTCCAAACCCACGACCGTCGAATGCTTTTACCACACAGTCAGAGGTGCACCATTACGGCATGGTCACGACAACACTATTAATTTCATATATTACTTTGATTGTTTCCAATACGGATAGGACGATGATTTAAACGGTCGTTTTAAAAAGTCTGTATCTAAGCAAATGTGAATGAAATATAAAAATAATAATTTACCTATTATCCATACCTATATTATAAATTCGAAAGTAACTCTGTCTGTCTGTCTGTCTGTCTGTCTTTTACGCAATCAGGGCCAGACCGCTAACTTAATTGTGATAAAATACACATATAGAGATACTTGAGGGTCTCGGGATGAACATAGGATACTTTTTTTTCTCATATTTGTAATATTTTCGATATATACCAATTATTCGATATTAAAACATTTATTAATTTGACATGCAATTTATTCTGCCATGTTAATAACAACCGTCGCTAAGAGACCGTTGCTAAGCAATGATTTGCAAAGTTTGTTGTTAGTAAACGTCACTCAAAATGAGCTTGCTTAACGCATATCTGTATTAAAAATTTAAAATAATTTTATAAATATACTTAATAAATATTCGTATAGTTCAAGCGGGCGTAGCCGCAATCGGGTCCACTAGTTATAAATAAATCCTTCACAATTACTTTTGTAATTCTAGCGTAGTTAAAATATTGTATTGTGTCAATTTAATGTTACGAGTAAAAATAAATTGAGTCATCCTCGGTAATAGCGTGTTGAGTAGTGATGGACGGACCGGGCGCTTATTTTACAGTTTTGGGATTTAAGACAGATTTATATATTGTTTTTTTAATAGACTGAACGATAAGTAAATATAACAATCACTTCTTAAGAAGTGTTCCCTGTTCTTTAAATAATAAATGTGATAAATTTGTAAAAAAAATGTATTTTCTAAATAGTATTTGCATAAAAGGCGGAGAATGTACGAAGGATCTTTATAAATATTCCTACAATAGCACCACTATGTTCTCTCTGTTCAATTTATTTTAATATAAAACTATTTACATTGAAGTGTACTTTATTAGATCCTGTCAATAAAAGCAACGTTTATTAGGCGGTTACGGAGATTCAATAGGAAATATTGGCTTCTTTTATTTAGTTAGCTGCCGCTACGACAGACCGTTTCTTTGATAATATACATTGTTGAGCTTCCTTTATTCCGCTATTGTATTTCCTTGGAGTATTTGGATATGGAAATAGGATTATTTGTTATTTTATCACTTCATTTTAAGCTGATTTGGCTTGGAGCAAATAAGTGACGATTATTATCAATGATGTTTTGGCACGATAGAGCATTGCTCGGACAATAATTCTTACATGTATGTATATTGCAATATTTTACACAAAAACAAGAAAAAAATGTAAAATAGCAAGCTTAGTACCAATCGTGCGAGCGCTGGGTGTTTTTTCACTGTAAGAATTAACATACAATTTTAAAAAAATCATATTTTTATTATTAACTAACTTTAAGTATCAAAATATACGACGTGTTTATCTTTGAAAATTACAATATTTTATGCAATCAATAAACTATTATAAAATTACCTTAGGAACGCATTTTCCAAGATTCCTTTTTAAGTAATTACCAAGTTCCCCGAGTGGGAATCGAACCCACAAACGTCGCATTTACAGTCACACACTGCCAATAGCATCACGATAGCATCAGGAAATTAATATTTATATATTTATTATTATTAAAGTGCTGCGTGCTAATATCAAGAGCTGGAATTAATAAAATGAGCAATGATATTATATGGAGAGTGCACATAGCAAGTGTTTGTTAAAACCATTTCTTTTTCAAAAAAATGTACACACTATATACGTAGTTTATACTAGCTAATTAGCTCATTCATTTTTAATATTTATATCTAAATAGTAGAATGGTAGAATTTTCTGTTAACGTGCAAACTGAATGAAAATAAAATCAGCTTTACATTACAATGTAGATACATCTCACCACAGCAGGGTAGGCGGAGGGAACCGCCGAATTCAGGAGACATTCCTTGATACCAGAGAAAAGAAATGAAAATATTAATAAATAATAATTCATTCCTCCGAATGGAAATCGAACTGCAACCGTCGGGTTATAGTCACAAGCTTATAACACTGCGCCATGACGACTTAAAAAAACAATTATTTTTTAAAAAGTTAATTATCATGTTTAATGGGATCTAATGAGATGCCTAAGTAATTTTCCAAATGAGTTGACGACTGCCCTCGGCACATTCTCTTTGTGGGTCTAATTTACTGTTTCTGCAACTGTGTAAATGTAGACAACGACCCGGTCCGTATAATTTTATTTTGGAAAACGCTTGAACAGCATGTTTTTATTTACGCCATTAAAAAATTAAGCTTCACATTTATATTTTATTTACTTTGAGAAAATAAAGAAACGAAATTATAATCGACAAAAGGTAGATAATAAAACTTATAAGTCTGTAAATAAAATATCAATGTGGCTTGTTGAAACAGAAAAAAAAAGTTTTCGCAAAGTTTGTCTACCTAGGTATACTACCCAGTTCACTCCGTTTTTCATTTCCCATCCAATTTTCTAAATGTATCGAGTGGCGGAACTCTACGCCTATTTTTTTGGTTGACACAAATATTTTTTTGCTATAGCTGAATCAATATTTAACGATATGCCGACCTTGATATCTAATATTTGATCGACTGCAATATCTTTGGATTACATATTTATGGCTTTCATAAGATCTGTCTACCGTAATGTGCCTCATATTACTATTTGTGGATCAAAGTGTAAGGTGTATGTAATGAAAAAATCCAATATTTATTCTAACATAAAGATTTTAGAAAGAAATAGAGTTTATTTATTGCAACTTATAAGTAATTTTGATTTATTATAAAGCCATTACTTGCTTTATAATAGAACATATTAATGTTTTTTATTCTATAGAATATTCATGTTGAGTACTGGTGGTACTGGTCCACCTGCATTGCCTTAAAAATTCGGCTGAAAGTGGGGAACGGAGTGACTTAGCATTAGGTTCCCAATTTCTCTCTGCCTACCCTGATATGAGCGAGATACAGCATCCAGCTAGAAAAATATATTTTATATATTCATTATCTATTGTAATAGCTACGGGATGGTCGCTTTAGTCAGTTTTCTCTCTTTCGGTAGGGACCGCTTGCAATGTAATCTAACTTGGCTGGTATCTGCTGGAAGCCACTGTCACCTGACTTTTGAGATTCATCTACGGGAAGTAATGGCACTGTCAATCACGTTACATCTAATCAAGATTATAGATAAACTTTAGACGAGAACTTGATAAGTAGTTCACATAGTGCAATCTAAGTTCTTTGTAACCCGAAATAAACGTTACGTTCTTTTTCGTGCTTAATGATAGATTTTATTATATTGTAATTGTTATTTGTTTATTTATTGGAATTATTTTATGTGAAACCAGAATTTTTAGGCTAAATATAAGAAGCATTTCATAAAAATCAATTATATAAACTCGTTCTTCATTCCTTTAGTATAAATAATTGAGGACTTAATTTGGGGTTGACAAACATTGACTAGGTACAGCGTGTAGGTTAACAAAGTGTTGACATACCCTACTTTTTTATCATTTTTGTCGGTTAAATAATACTTTTTCCTTGTGGGATAGCAACTGAGCTAAGATTGTATATTTTAATCTTGATGCGTGACTTTCGTAGAATACGACCCACCTGGTATAAACATTTATACGTCGTTCAACACCTTTCTTACACATTTTTAGACTGCACATATATAATACAAAATGTACAATGAAACATTAGAGATACATATACGAGAAATGAGAGGGTAAGCCTAATAAGCCTGTAAGTATAACTATTTTAGTTCAATATAAAAATATTGAAAAAGTTAAGGTTGTAACGCGACGGTCGTGAGTTCGACGTCCACTCGAGGAAGTGAAATATTTATTTACGTTTATATTTCCATTTCTACGCTCTGGCGTTGAGTTCTGCCACTCAACAAGCAATGCTTCCAGAATTCGGCAACAAGTAACACTGGGTTCCCTCTGCTGATTTGATTTTTGATTTTGCAAAGAAGCTATCCGTTTTTGTATCCTAAAATTAGATTTAAGCCCTAAAGCTTAAATTTCAATACAAATAACAAACAATATTTGAAGTACCCATTGATCTCCGTTATTATTTTATTACGGATAGGTATCTATTAGATATAAAAGATTCTTTTGTAGGTAGCGGCAAATTAAATATCAATATTATTCTAACATGAATCTAATTTAAATACAGCTGCGATCTTGCTGATAATAAAATTATGTTGTTATAATAAAATATTACTTTTTTATCATAATATTTGAATAACATTAATTATTATCTTTTTTATATTGTTTTTCTATAAAATTAATTAAGCGGATAGAAAAGAATAAAATAAAAGAAGAATAAAATATTAATTTTAAATATTAAGGTGAAAAATTTTCAAGGAGAGCAATCAAGAAAAAGGCTATATTTGTTACAGTAGAATTTACGAAGGTTCACGTTTTATCCTTGTAACAGGGTAGGCCGAGAGAACCTAGTGTTAATATTCTTTGTTTTCTGTCTTCCTCCCGTAATGGAGACAATGTGTATCAGGTGCCGGAGTTCAAACCGTGGGATACCGGAGTGGGATTCAAACCTAAAACCATTGTCTGTATAGTCAGACGCTAACTCAGTTCGCCACACTCGTCTCTTATTAATAAGAAACAATATATAGAGCTGAAAATGAAGTAAAATCATACTTATTATTAAATAAACAATATTTATTAATGTAGTATGCCTAAAATCACAGTAAACTTTGACTTTCCAAAGCTTATTTAAGTTTATCGTGCAACTAGTGTAACTTACAATATCAATATGGTATCAGCTGCTACTGAAGGCGCTTTATACGCGAAGTAGCTCCATTTTGGACTCATGTTTAACTATAAGGGCGTTATCACAATATTTAGCTATAAGTATAACAAAAGTTTTGCCACTCAACATGCAATGCTTCCAGACTTCGCTGGAAAGTAGGAAGTGGAGTGTCTTAGCACTAGGTTCCCTCTGCCCACCCTGCGACATGCAGGTATAACGTGAAGCTGATAAAAATATATATGTTTCTTTAATTTACTTATGAGTCCGTCGTGACATAGCGGCACGTCGTTCGACTGTAAACGTGACGATTGTGGATTTGATTCCCTCTCAGAGGAATGACATTTTTTAATTTCTCGCTTTGACAAAAAGAAAAAGCGTAGCGTTTAATAATTCTTTCATTTCTGCTATATGTTTTCAATTAACTTTGAAAATTACTATAAATCCTGGTGTACTTTCGAAGTTTATGAGAAACAACAAAGTCGGGCACCTGTTAAGCTTAACCTTTAATTATGGACGTGATTTTTTTATAACACACATATGGACGTCGGGTCTGTGAGACCAGTCTATTTATTGGTTACGTCGACGTCGGGTCTCACAGACCGAGGCCTCGTTTAGAAAGTTAAATACTCAAGTGTTTTGAACCCAGAGACACAACCACTGCTATCTACATTCATTTTGTCATTAATACGAAAGGTACTGAGCGACTCAGTAGCAGAGGTCACCGAGACGTGGCCGATTTGTAGAATTCCTAGAACTAGATAGGTCTGTGAGACCCGACGTCCATACTTAAAGGTTAATATTATTTAAAGAAAACTTCGTCGAAATGAAAATTCCTTGGCATTTGTGAGAAAATTAAACTGTTACACTTTAAGTGTTTCATTTTTGCGGTGATTTAGTGTTGTACATTGAATATCCTGATTGGCAGCGACACGGAATTTGGCTCCAGCGAGGCGCAAGACGACCATTAGCTTTATTATAAATGTCAGACGCAATTCTGTTTACGGTACTTATATGAATATAGTATTAGTGGATATCATAGCGGTGTCCTTATATTCTCTGATATTTTAAAAAAATGTTTTTTCCCATAATATTTTAGTTTTCGTCTGGAATTTTGTCTGTGTGGATTTTAAGACGTATGTATACTCGTACGTGGACACTCCGTTCTTCACTTTGCACCGAATTCTGGAGGCATTGCTTGGTGGAACTCAACGCTGAAGAAATGAAAATATAAATTAAAATAAATATTTCATTTCCTCGAGTGGGGATTGAACTCACAACCAGTGACGTTTACAGGTTTACAGTCACACGTTGTGCTCCTGCGCCACGATCGGCCTGGAGAATGCATCGCAAAGTGGGAAACGGAGTGTCTTAATACTAATTCCCTCTGCCTACCCTGATCTGTGCGGGTTACAGCGTGAAGCTGATTTGTAATATACATGGAAGATTACTATTATTTTTGCCTTACTTTTCTGACATTTCTCTACCAGTCACTCAGTAATGGAAAAGTTTAAAAGATATACCTATAGACATAATACATGAATATTATTTTTTACACTTACATATTTAGGTAACATCTTTGCTGAGCAACAGAAAATTATCTGTTTTTACCACAAAGCAAAATAACCTTCAGCTCTTTAAACAAAAAGGTCTTCGGTTTTAAAAGCGTTGAACTTTTTCAAACGCTTAAAAATGTCAAAAATAATTACACAATAAGAATTTTTCTATCATTTTAAGTTAAATAGCTTTAAATTTTTACTTCGTCTTTGTCCTCATTGTAGTAGGATTAAATATATTTCAACATTTATGACTTCGTATTAAAGTCGACAATGTATTAAGTACACCCGGTATACAATGTGTTCGGGTATTGTGAAGAAAATCTTTGTTATCGACAAGTGTAAATTTATCTTTATTGATCTTATTAAAAATACAGAGTACAATTAAATAATAAAAATTTGTTTTTACAAAATAATAATGTTTTGTATGTCAATTAACAGTAATTAGCTACAAAAAAGCTGTAAAATAAAAAATCTAATATAAGAGTTTATATATAAATATTAATTAGGATCTGTACTTTTATTCTATACTGATGTTATTAAGTTTGCTTAATTGAACGCGTAATCTCAGCAACAACTGGTTCTAATAGAAAAATCTTTTATTTTGGATATTCTGTCTATCAAGGAAAGCTATAGGCTATGGAACATGAATATAGTGTTAAAACTCGGGCCCTTATAATAACTATTAATTACTCTGTCCGTTTTAAACTAAAAATGATATACCAATACTTTATTATAGTAGAAACCATATTTAAAAATATATACGAGTATATGCAGATTTTCATAAGTCCAGAATTCACGTCGCTAATGTCACGTAGCTAATATCACATATTGCGAAGCCGAGAGATACCATCATGCCACTTAGTCGATAACAACCCCATATAACATCTAATTTTAAGGAGACGTAGTAAAATGTTAGAAATAATAATAAAATACTTACATATGGGCCAAAAGGGGCGCAGGGGCACAAAGTGTGACTGTAAGCCAATTGGTTGTGGGTTCAATCCCCACTCGAGGAAATGAAATATTTATTTAAATTTATATTTCCATTTCTTCGCTCTGGTGTCGAGACAAAAGCGCGGCGTTGATTTCTGCTACTCAACACGCAGCCTCCAGAATTCGGCAGAAAGTGGGGAACGGAGTGTCTTAGCACTAGGTTCCCTCTGCCCACTTACCAACATACGCTCACACTATTGAAAACGGCTTTTGCCTTAGAATCGTATTATAAGTAAACAAGGGAAGAATATGAAAATTAAATCTTCTTTAGAGAGCTCGTGGTTGTTTAATTGAAAATCTCAACTTTGAACATGGCTGGCACAAATTGTAAAATTGAACATAATAGAAATTAATTAAGGAAGCGCCGTGTGCTACAGGTTGGCTTGGGAATTCCAGTATGGTGGCGTTTATGTGACTTTGACACGAACTATTAATATATTGAACGTTTAAAAATAAAATTATGAAATAACATAGAAAAATTAAATATTGGTCTCATATATTCTTCTATCTCTATCTTTTTTAGTTACAGAAATATAAATTTTGTTTTTTTTGTAATGGATAAACTCAAAGATTTTTTTATATCACTTTAAATCAGCTTCACGCTGTATCCCGCACATAGAAGGGTAGACAGAGTGCTAAGATACTTTCATTCTCCACTTTGCGCCGCATTCTGGAGGCAAAATTTGAAAAAGTTCAAGTGAGGTATCAGATGAAAGGGGCCTGGCTAATCTAAGCCTGAATTTCAGAAAAAGCTCGTGACCTCCAATTTTTGTACAGAAGTCTGGGTGTCTTGTTCGGTTTTTTAGATTCTTTTCTTCTCATTTGATCATGCAAGTTCTACGAGAGCGTCTTTCATCAAATATGATATATAGTGATATAATGATAGTGTTTTCACTAAACATAAATGGCTAATTCTGCATATGCCTTAGATTATATTTCGACTTCATAAATACATACAGTACATAAAATCCAGGGTATAAAAAATATATTTATACCATCAAATGAAATTATATGATCATATCATATTTCAAATTATAAGTTTTGAGTAGTTCCATATCACAATAGAACTATTTCATATGAGATTCGTTTTACGTTATACAAAGTAATACCAATATCATTACAACATATCTTCTCTTCAGCTTGTGATTGTAGAAAGCAATGTTTGTGTGTTGTATATCTACTGAGGGGAATTTTTATTTTTAAATCTAGAATTCAGCGGAAAGTAAGGAACTGAAGTGTCTTCACACCAGGGTCCCAGGTTCCCTCTGCTTAGGATGGGCTATTAGCGGGATACTGCGTGAAGCTAAAAAATATTATCTAAATTTATCTTAATTTATATCAGGATTTTCTGACTAGCCCGTTATATGAAAAGCGCGAAGCTGAGGGGGAAGTCCATACATCGATTATATGATAAACTATCCAAGGCGTTGAAATTCTCTAATTGGTTAAGCTTGTATTCGATGCTACGAAACAGTCTACAAGTGCTTAATATTCATCGCTGACTTTTACGAGTATAGCTTAGGCAAAAGACTCGTTGGAAAATTAGTTTTTAATAAAATATTTTTTCGTCTTAAAAGTAAAGTCGTAGGAAGTTCTATTAATAAGAGAGTTGAAACTCAAGACTTCCATTTCTTAAAATTGAATCCTTGCTTGTGAAACCTGATAGCGAAATATTCCAGTAAGGCGTTAAACAACTGAGCAATTTGCATTAATGTGAAAAAAGCAGCAAGAACCTTACTTAATGGACTTAATAAAAGGGAAGGAAAATGGGGTATAATGTCTACATTTTAAATTTATGAAAAGCATTACTTTGTATAATGTTGTATGACTACCTAAAATTATAATCATCACTGTTCATTAAAATCAAAGCACGGCGTTAAGTTTCGCTATTAAACACACAATGTCTTTAGACTAGGTTCCCTCTCCTTATCTCGCTGTGTGCGGGATATAGCGTGAAAGCTGATTGCTGATCATTAATATTATAGTTTAATAATTACAAAGTATATAAGATTACGTGCTCGTATATTATAATGAAAATAATTCTCCAAAATACAGACTGGCCAGAATCTTATAATCGCATCAGCGTGTGCTTCAATGAACTCTAATCAAAGCAAATTGGATTGTTTAATGAATCTCTAGTAAGCTATTTTACAATGCTTGCAAAGCTTTACTTCAGATCATTATTTAAATTGAAATTTTTAAAATATTTTCCGAGAGTTTACATGTTTTAATTTGCTTATTTTATTTATTTTTCTTCCTTCTCTTTTAATATTTCAGATAAAACTTTAAATATACATATAACTATTACCTTTTGAGGGCTTAAGGACTAAGACATTTCGATGTATTTCTAAGTTAAGAGGCGCAGTTTTAAACTATGTTACAATCAGCACAAACAAATACAATAAAAAATTAATTATTCATAATATTTTACAATATTTTCTGCTTCATATCATTCATATTTTCTTTAATTTACGTGAAACTGGCAGATTATTTTGCCTGTCAATTCAAAATTAGGCCCTTAAAAAAAACAAATAGAAAAAAATGTACGTCAATTTTATTACATAAGTACTTACATATAAACACAATACATGTAAGTTATTACGGAAAATCAGTTAACCACTAAGCTGCTTACGTAAAAGAAAAACATAATAACAAGCATTAATTACTAAAACACATATATATATATATACAATAAGGCACTCTCTCTACAAGACACTAGAAGTGAGTGTTACGTAGAAACGAGTAAATGAATTAACCGCCGCGCCGCACCGCTAATTGCGTCTCCGAGCTCCGTAGCAACCTGAAACCCCTATCTGTTGCTTCCATCAGTATAAAAAGATATTGTTTTAGCTTCTGTATGTTTTTATATAGGAAATGAGATTCTTTTGGTATTTTTTGTTTGTGTATATAAATCTTCTTAGAATAATTTATCTTATTACTTCTCCAAGATGTCATTGGTTATGGTATTGTTTTTGTTTGTTTGATTTAGTCACATTTCCACTATATTATATAAGCTTTTTTATTTCACATTTATATGAAGAAACATAATATTTTCTTGGAAGTTTTTTTGCTTAGCTTCACAGAATATCACCCGTTTGGAGTGGTAAAACACTCCGTTCCCCACATTGAGTGTTTCGTGACGGCTAGGCTGTTATCTGCATAATTTGACGTTATTCTGTTATATATCACCCTTAGGTACAGTAAAAAACAGTAAATTAGTAACATTCTCCATCTCGAACTCGACGTGATAGCGGTCATTAGAAGCAACGACGCTGTAAAAGCCATTCAACAGGTCCATAGTGCTTCTAGATGCGAGTGTAAGTAAAAATGGCGGACGTGATGCCATTGTGCAGCAGGCAGGGGAAATAAAATATGTGGATAATATATTTATAGTTTGATATAAATTATTTATTGTAGTTGTAGTCACTAGCGGCGTTAGGGTAGGGCGAGCCTGGGCGACCGCCGAGGGGCGCCGGATAAAAAGGGCGCCGTAGACGCCCGTTTAGGGCGCTTTGCGCAAAGATGTCTTAAAATGGTCTAAGATTTAAAAAAAAAAACAAAGTCACCGTCGTCTTTGATATCTAAAAAAAAAAAACAAAGTCATCGTCATTGAAATATTTATCAACTTTGAAAATAACATTTCAGAAAACATAGACTTTGAATGCCTAATAAAAGAGTTCGCAGATAGAAAGGCTAGAAGAAGTGAAATTTTATTAGTTTTTGTAATTTTTTTTTAAATACATGGTTATTTCGTTGTACTCATTCCCTGTTTTGTATATTATTGAAATGTAGTTAGGGGGCGCCGAAAAAATTTCGCCCAGGGCGCCGGTAGTGCTAAAACCGGCCCTGGTTGTAGTGGTACCTATTTATAATTAAAATATATTCTATTCAGTAATTTCGGACAGTAAAAAATAAAGAATGGTTGATAAAGTTTTTTTTAAACGGTTTTATTTAGCTCACCCCGTTTGTTTGGATATTTGTTTGGGCCAAATTTAGTAATTGAAATTTAATCCCCTTCCCGTTAACTGATTGATCTGAAATTTGGTATACGCTTTTGATTCTGGTGACAATACAATTATCCATATTCAATATAATTGTGAATCCAAGATGGCCGCCGCTACAAGATGGCGGACAACTTAGTTTTTTCAATCCCATCAATATGGGTATCAAATGAAAGGGCTTGCCAAATAGAATTCAGTGCACTATACAAAATCTAAATCAAAGATGGCCACTGCTACAAAATGTCGGATAATGTAGTTTTCAATCCCATCAATATGGGTATCAAAATGAAGGGCCACCATCTCCCACCCAAGTCAAGATCTGGTATCCTGTCGAGGACTGTGTGGCGTTAGGGTGGCTCAAAATGATACGTCGCTAGGGATACACCACCCAAGTTAAGGTAAAAGGTAAAAGCGCGCCGAGAACTGTATGGCATTAGGGTGGATAAAAATGATATGTCGTTAGCGTTTTCCCCTCAAGATTCAGGCACATATTGTTGTACATAGCCTTGCCCCTCTATTGGACCTCTGGGGGGGTCGACCATAACATTATCCAATTACCTTGCAATAATGAGACACTCAACGAATTGAATAGAATGAGAAATAAAAACTAAAAACTTAAAAATTAAAAAAAAAAAAAAAAAGTTAAAAGGTTTTATTTTGCGTCCAATATCTCAGACATCACCCACCTAGTGGTAAGTAGCAAGTGTCGTGCCCCACAATTTTATTTTAGTTGACTGTTTCCATGAAATTATTTTTTAGCTTTTAGTACTGCAAATATAAAACCGTTTAACTTAACATTTTTTTTTACTTTTTTATTCATTAATTTAGTTATATTCAGTGGCTTAGCTTTTTAATTTATTTGTACCTGCAGTGTTTACAGTCGCACCCTTGTGCCAATGCGCCACCACTGACCCTAGCATTATTTATATATAGAAGTAGAAATAAATAAAATTACATGAAGGTAGCGTTCAGGCGAAAATACTTTTCTTGTGTCAACAACAGTATCGGAGCAACTTCATATCTCTAATTTTAAATGCATTACATACAGACTGTGTTGACAAACTTAGTTTTAAAGAGGAATAGCACATTAGAGGGTGTAGGTTCGCTTCAGATTCGAGGAAATAAAATATTTAACATTTTTTTATCTTGCTCTAGTAACGAGACAAAGCGCGGTGTTGAGTTCCACCACTCAAAACGTAATGCCTTCAGAATCCGGCGGAAATTGGGGAACGGAAGTGTCTTATTGGGAACGGAACAATATATCAGGTTCCCTCTTCCCACCCTGCTATATGCAGGACATAGAGTGAAGCTAAAAAAAAGTATTACCGAGCTATTTTCATTGTATCCTCCTGAACCTGTGGCAGGTTCATACATACATAATAAAATAAAATTTTAACTAGTATTTAAGTAGCGTTGCCTTGTGTTTAATGTCCTTCAACCGTTCGTAGCTTCAAAACTTAAAGACCTTTTTAACGTATTCACCCTTGAATGTTTGATGTCAGTCAACACTAGCTAACACAAGTTAAGCATTGTCACGAGGCTGTCGAGAATATGTGACATGGAAAATTTTGAATAGGTACAATAAATTTTAACATCAGAATTGAGGCCATTGTGTTGTAGGGGTTATGGGTTCGATTTCCACTCGCGCTGGTGCCAAGGCAATAGTGCGGCGTTGTGTTCCGCCGCTCAACGCGCAATGATTCAAGATTTGGGCGGAAAGTCGGGAACGGAGTGTCTTAACATTCGGTTTTCTTCTGCTTGCCCTGCCATATACGGAATACAACGTGAAATTGAAAAAAAAACAAAATTAAATTGCTTCATGGTATTTTTTATCAAATAATATGTAGATATAATTTTAATAATATTTTCTTTTTTCTATCACATAAGTTGTCTCCAGAAATTTCTAACTATAACGCCACGTATGTTTATTTTTAAAATTATCATAAGCGAGATGTAAAATTTTAATTTTAATAACTTTAAGTAGAAGGCTTTCCTTAGAAGGAGGCTTGGCCCCCTACTGTGGTGTTTAGACATTGCTTAAGGATTTGAATATTAAAATTAGTATGAAATACTACTAGTACTTGCCGGTAAACGAAGAAGGAAAATAATTAAAATGCACAGTCACGACTTTGTATGTTCCTATGTTTAATCTATTTTCATGTCATCTAATAGAATAAGGAAAAAACAAAAGAAATTTCAATTTAAAAAAGGTTTAATACTTCTTTGTACCTTTTTGAAAGTACTAAATATTGCATATTATAATTCACAAGAACATTTAATCAGCAGTTTTGCTATTCTTGAATTCGAATTATAAATTCATCTTTGAACATTAAACATAATTGTGAAAAATTGAAAATTATTTTTGAAGATTATTTAGGGAATTTGGGTTTTCTTATGCGCCAACAATGCTAAACAGAAATAAACGTAAACGTTTATCGTAACTGTAGTGTATATTGGTTAATTCTTTGCCTATTCTTTAATTTCAGAAGAACTGCACGTTGAGTGGTGAAACTGATCCATTTGCCTCGATACCAGAGCAAAGAAAGTGAAAATATTAAATTTCCTCGAGTGGGAATCGAACTCACAAACTGTCGCGTTCCCAGCCATTTTGAGCCTTTCTGCCACGACTGGCTTCTATGATGGTGCACAGGATATATAGTACCCTATCAAATACAACGATCATTTATAAAGTAAATAGTAAAATTCCACTGGAAACAGATACCTGATATTATGAATTAGCTTTCAGTCAGTCGGTATTGTAATGGAGCACATTAGAGCCGCAGCCCAGTTTCATATTAGTTTCGCTAACTTAGCATATGCGATGCCAAGTTCTCAATTTGCGTTTGGGCCATTTGAACAATGCTTGGTGAGGACGAATTGGCACAGAAATGTTCTGTATTCTATAGTATTAATAATTTATTCTGTAAATTATTCTTATTCACCCGCTCTGGTAAAAAAAATCTTAGGTGTTGTTTTTCGTCACTCAACACGCAATGTCTGAAATTCATCAACGGAGTGTTTTGACACTCACATATGCGGCTCTCACGTGATCTTTATGCAGAAACGCAAAGCTGAAACCCTAACGTACGTATTTTTAATTTTTAGATTACAATAATACGAAATGCGATGGAACGCAGCTGCAGCAGTAAGATGAGGGGGTACTCCATAGAAACCTATACAACGTCATGGTGTAGCTAGAGGGAAGCAAGCGAAGAGAGATAGCCAGAGATATGGAGATGAACGGGACGGAGGCTCGAGGCGAGGAGGCTGTGACGCTCGCGTTGAGTGTCGCCGTCACCGTCATCTCCGCTGTCGGATTGCTGCTTAACGCCTACATCTTGTTCGTAATCGTTATCACTAAACAGGTAAATATTATATAAGGTACTTTAAAGGTTTATATTTAGTTAATTTTAATTGTGAATTATATCTAAAACATTTTTTCTAAAAAAAATTTTAAAATATGGAGATCCCATCATAACTCGAACGATTTAAAAGTTAAAAGTAGAAAACACTTAAAAGTAAGTAGTGAGATAAATATAAATATACTTATAAAGATATATTTAAAATATACAGAACAAATAAAAAATATAGAACAAAGCTTGAAAACAGATTCCTACAAGTTTAATCTGGGGCTTAATTTTACGAGAAAAGACTTTTAACGGAATACTTAAAACGTTGATACAAAAAGACAATTGGTCTTTTGTTAAGGAGGGTTTTATGAGACGTAAGAGGTATTTATATTTTTAAATATCTATCTAGTCTGTCAGGTAGGTAGTAGATTATATAAAAACGAAAAATGTCATTCAAAATGTTTTCTAAATTAATAAAGTAAATATAAAAAAACCTCCTTGGAGACTAAAGCTACATTTCGAACTTCATTTTAAAAGATATGAATAAGTCACCTGTGCTTTAGAAGTAATTATAATTGCCACCATCGTACTACAGATAAACACATATGTCGGTATGTTTTCCGGAGGAGACAGGCCTCTAGTGGTCACTTGGAAGCAATGACCACCCTATTGGAGTCGAGTTAACCTTAATATACGAAATTAATTTACACATTTAAAAAAAAATTACACATGTTTTTTTTTTGGCTTGCAGCGTATGAAAAGAAAGATTATTTTTATTAACAACTATATAAAGATAATACTGAAATAGGCAAGAGATAAGAATTATTTAACACTATTATTATTTTAAGACTAAAAAAGTTTCAAACTTAACTTGTTAAAATTTAAATAATATCTGTCATTTTCGTAAGAATTTCAAAGACCTGTTTACATTGAAGAGCTAAAAGTGAGTGGGCGAGGGATCGAGACGCTACAAAGCCAAATTTCGTTGTTGAATATGATAGTAGGCTGTTGGGATGAAAGATTCAGGCTATTTGACTCCGAGTAATAGTAGCCGTGCTTAATAAAGTAGATGCTTGGAAGAAACGGTCTCGCTTAGTATACGATTTAAAAGTATATAACACATTGAATATTGATCAGGAAGCCGTCAATGCTTTCTCATCACGTACATTTTAGATTGTATAGGTGGAAGTAGATACGAAAATACATTTTTATTTTGAGAGAAACTGCTCAAGGCACGAATTTCTAACACATTGACTGTCTGTGTTTTCATAGAATTAATTCTTTTTTATTTATTAGGTGTTAAATTAAAATATATTATATAATAAAATACATGTGAAAGAAAATTCTATCTGCACCATTTACACTCATCTTTACCTACAATCTTACACACTTAGCTGTTCAACATTTGCCAATTGTTTCGAAAAGAAATTACTTTTTTGTTTGTGCTATTTTTAGTGTACGTTACGAAATTGAGAATAAATTTTTAAAAAATAATAAGAGTCCCTTGAGATGAGGCAGCATCCCTATTCTCATTCGGGAATTAAATAATTTCCGTTTTCCCGCTCGGGTAAGACAAAACGAGAAATGATTTTTACCGTTTTTACAATTATTCAGGCATAGGATGGGAAAAGAATATACTAAATTGCAATATACCGCCTAAACACTAGGTTTGTCCGTAACTTGCTTTATAGGAAAGATAAATTAACCAAAAACATAGATTTTTTTATGTGCATATGTTATCTGATTAATTTGAATTATACTAATAAACATTACCTTGCTCTCCTTTTTCGCCTTTTGCTCATAGAGCGTTTAAATACAAAAGTTGAAATGCCAATATATTTGCTGCAGTAATAAATATCGATATTAAAATGTATTTATCTATATTATTTCTTTGAGAGCTGACAGCCGACTCGCCTGTGATCGTTTCAATAGGCAATATCTCTTTCAATCCACACGTATGTATATAGTACTCGTATGTATTGAGATTTCATCCCCTTGCTGAACTGACAAACGGATTATATATTGTCGTAAAAGCTTCATTAAAAACTGAAAAAGTCCTTGCATGTTGCGTAATAATTTGGATTTTTGAGGGTATTTATTTTTCGCGTGTACATTTTTAATTACATACATAAATAAAATTAGAAAATTAATGTGTACTAGGGCTTAGGATAATTGGATATATAGAAAAAAAATAACTTATGCTCTATTTAAATAAGTAAGTTTAAATTCAAAATATTATTTAACTAGACATTTGCAAGCACTTTTACAAAAGTCTGGGTGGGTTGGTAGAGAAAAAGAACAAGTTCTCCACTTCCGCCGAATTTTCAAGGCATTCTGTGTTGAGTGGCTGATCTCAACACCGAGCTTTACTTTGTAGAGCCTTGTAGCTCTGGTAGAGCTAAGAAGTGAAAATATTAACAAATAATAATTAATTACCCTGAGAATCGAACCCATAACCGTCGCGTTTACGGATTTAACACAAGTTTTTTTATTATGCATATTATCATAAATATAACACGTAAATAAAAATGTTTGAAATAGCATTTTTATAAGATAAATTTCACGTTTAACACTTTATTACTATATTCAGTGTTGCTGCACTTTGAACTGTAAAGTTTATTTCGTGTCTAGAACAAAGACTATAAACAAAAATCACACTGCATATAAATTCGGCGAGTTCATTTTGACGTTGAATTCTATTTGTGTAAAGCTACAGTGTATAATAAAAGCAAAGAAACCTTTGATATACAAAGACAGCGCTTCTGTTGTGGATAAAACTGAAATCATAACTAAAATACATGTTTTTTCAGCTTTCTCTCAGTAACCCAGGATTAATTAGGACTGTCTGTTCCTCACTTTCCAGCGAGTATCTGAAGTATTGCGTGTTGAGTGGCGGAACCCAACGCCGCGCTTTGCCTTGGTGAAAAAAGAGGGAAGAAATGAAAATATTGAATAAATACTCCTTCATTCCCCAAGTGGAAATTGTGCCCATAATCGTCGCGTTTATAGTCACACCCATGTGCCCATGCGTTACGACGGGCTCAAAAGACAATTGAAGAAATTTAGTTATTTAAGTATAATGACTAATCCTATGGTTCGTTAAAACAATTCGATTTGTAAATGAATTTACAGTGCGGTTCAAATAACGTTAGTAGTTAAAAACCACCAAAATTAAGCTAATATAATTCCCTCTTTATTAGAAGGAGTTATAGTAGCTAAGCTATAGCTATAGCTTTATTATTGGCAAGACTATGTGACGTTCAAAAAATGAAGCAATTAACTTCCTATTATTTTTTTTTAAAACATATAATTTTAGTTAAAAATCAGTAAAGTTAAGGCACAATATTCGAAATAATTTATTAAACATTTGGACAAAACAAAACTGGAAAAGAAAACAACAAAATACATTTGCATGAAGTGGTCATTGCGAAGACAACAATTTAGTGAGCACATCTGATGTTGTTAAAAAATTCTTGCCATCTTTTTTGATGCTATATACTTCAGAGGTTGTATCAAAAGTAGAAGGAGCTGTTACTTTGAAGACACTTACAATATGTTTCAAAGTCGTAAGTTTTTCAAGACTGTCTTTATTTTTATTTTCTCCATTCATAGCCTTTAACGCACTCAAAAGATTGTGTCTTTTTTTGCGTACAGGTATACCTCTGATATCTTCGTAATCGTCTTGTGGCTTCTTAATACGTGTTTTGATTTTCTTTAAAAATTCATCTCCATTATATCTAAAACATTTATGAAAAAAAATTAAGTAATAAATAAAAAAATAATAATAGTTAATTAAATAGTGTATTATACACTAAACAAATGAAACCAACTTACCTTGGTTCCTCTAATTTATCGTCCATAAGTTTTTCTTTAAACGATTCCATTTCCTCGTCTATAGATTTAGGTAGATTAGCCTCAATTGTTCTTGATGGTGTAAAAAATCTTTTTGTAGCAGCAGTGGAAGGTCTGGTATTAAAAATTGCTTTTGACTTGCTTGGTCTTACAGGACCAGCTCGTGTGACAGGAGATGGATATGTATGAAATATCAGATCGTCCGTGTATGATAATCTATTTGAGTCATCATCACGAGATTTTACATTCAGCCTCAATTGCTCATATATATTGTTCGCCGGTACCGCTTGACGAAGGGAACTATAAGTAGGAGGTGCTTTGAATGGAGGTATATCATATTTCATAGCGCGTCTACTATTAGGATCAGGTCTTGGGTAATCAGGACTCTGGTTTGGTGGCTGTAACTGAAAATATAGAATACGACGCATTATATATAATAAATTAAATTATAAGGTAAATACGCAAACTTTTTAGTATTTTCTACCTTTTGATTTTCTATTGACATTCGACGCGCTACGGCATCCGCTTTTCTCATATTAATGGCGCCTTGCAAAGCCTTGAGTTGTTCAAGTGATCCCGGAGGATATTGTCCTATTATCTATATATTTTTTATTCAAACATAAGTATTATTATTTATTAGTATACACAATATATTATAATGGTAGGTACGACAGGTACGAAACCTTCCTAATATATATGTTTAGAGAAAATGGTATATTACCTCGTGTATTGGCACTTCAGAACTAGTAGTTATAGGCGAAGGAAAAGGGGCTTTTGCTGTTAACCTCATTAAGGATCCTTCAAAGTTATTTCTGTCATTAGACTCATATATTGAGTCATCAAGCCGACGCCCTGACTTCACCGGTGTTGTTACATCATCAGAGCCCGTTAGAACTGTAATAGGTGTGACAGTCATCATGTAAATTGCAATTCAAATAGTTTGCTTGGATGTAAGCTAGATACACAAAATAGTGTGCAGGTATCTATTACAATGTAAATAATACATATAATTAATGTGACCATAATATAATATTATCGGGCATAAATTCTCCTAACAATATTGATTTGGAGGTCCAGAGGGAAGGCTTGCTCGCAGGACGCCTGCCAGCCCTAATGAGGGCTGCAACGTTCCATCCACCATGTGTACCTGGAGAGAGCGCATTGATAGGGCGTCCCCACTGGCGTGTCAAATGGCGACGAATGCGGCGTTGGCGACCGCCGCCCAACACGCCATGTCCGGAACGGCGGGAAGTGGAGGACAGAGCTATAACTAGCTACGTGGAATGTAAGAGGAGGGATAGAAGAAACGATGAATGCCATGGAGATGCGTTCTCTTCGTAGACACAGGTGGTTATAGATCTTATTTTTCGTAACTAATAGAACCCAAAATAAAAACGTTAAATTAAACGAGAAATATTGTATGAATATAATATGTTAGGAATGACACTTACGATTATTTTCTCCAATATGGCCAGCAACAGGTTGGTGACCCCGTCGCCGCCATTCCATATCGTCGGCAATTTCATCATCAAATATACCACGTTTCAAATACACAGACACATTTGTTTCTAAAAAATAAATAATAATAAATGGTTTTAAATGTTACGACAGTTATTGTATTATAGGTTCAATCTTAAGAAAATACATTCTACCAAAAATTAAAAAAATTTGGGCACTATCGCTTGATGTTGATAATTGATAAAAAAAATATAGGTCGACCAATCTGTCTCTTAGATTAAATGTTAGTTGGTCCTTCTAATATCTGCGTTTCATCAACTGAGGGTAGGTTTCATAAGGAATCTAATTAGAATGGAAACATGTAGCTGTGCGAAAATAACTTGTAAGGTACAAAAAATAACCTTTCAATTCAATGTATTCAGCTAATGAATAGTTATAGCCGAGTGCGACGCCGGACATGGAGGCGGTGAAGAGGGAACAGCACACAGCGGAGCTGATGCAGCACGACATGGTAAACGTCCATAATCTAAAAGGATAAAAATGTTTCTAAAAATGTGAACAGTGTGTGTAAAAACGCCGTTGTGACGTAAATTAAGAAAAATTAGACGTTTTCTAAAATATTATTAATATTTTAGAAAACGTCTAATTTTCTTTACTATTGATATCAATAAAAGCATTTTTAAAGTCAAGTTTTCATTCAAGGCAGGAACTTACTAAAATATATATACATTTTTTCCAACCTGTTTGGCTCTCAATTTGCTTTAGAAACAGCTCGGATTCAGCTGTACGGTTGCGTCGCGAAGATTGAACGGGAAGAAGAATTAAAGGAAATAACGAAGAGAGGAAATCGTTGAAGGATTTTAAACATTGTTATGAATTGATTGTCATTTTTTTCAATAGGAATTATATTTTTAGACAAGAAATTACCATTAACGTCAACAAATTATTTAATTTTATTTTCATCGACCGGTCGGATTTTATTCAATACAAATAAAATAACATAGCATTCTGGAGGCATTGCATGTTGTGATGCGGTACTCAATGCTGCGCTTTGCCACGACATCAGAGCGAAGAAATGAACATATTAAATATTATATTTCCTCGGGTGCGAATTGAACCCACAACTAGTTACGTTTACAGTCACACGTTTGTGCCCCTGCGCCTCTAATCTTTTAATAAATAGTCAATATGATTATTATTATAAAAGACTATTTAAAGGAACAAGAAGAATAAAGAATTCCCGTATAATTTATTCCTTGTAATAAATTAAGCTCGAGATGATACACGACGCGAGGATGATACCTAAAGATACATATATAAGTACCATGCTGCTGACGCGAAACCCATAAATTTCTCCCTGGCTTAAAATCAACTAAAGCACCTGTAGAAGCTTTCATTTCAATAAAATAATATAAAAATAAAATTTATAATAATGAAAAAAATGCAAAGGCCCAAAGTGTGATTCCCATCCGAAAAAGAATATTTAATATTTTCATTTCTTGACTCTGGTGTCATTGACACAATGCCTCCCGAATTCTGGGGAAAATGAGGAACAGAGAGTCCTAACACTAGGTTCCCTCTGCCTTCTCAGATGTGTGCGGGTGACAGTGTGAGTTCACCTCTGAATGAGATCTATCATCCAACCGCAGCACGTGAATATGCAGCACATGACGTATTACTGCAGAATTTCATTAATCACCATTGAACTGGAAATTAATTAAACTTGATTACTCTAAAGTGTTTCGCAAATGAACTAATATACATTATATATCATTTTACTTGATTGAGAGATGTTGATTTAACTTGGTTATATAGAATAGGGATTTTTAAGTAGCTTCACGCTTTTTAGTTACCAGGGTAACCTGGGAACCTAGTATTCTTCAATCCGTTCCTATTAAAGGATGCATAGCAGTGCTTTTTCGCTGGATTCTCGAGGAATTGCGTGTTGAGAACGGAACTCAACGCTGCGCTCTGCCTTAATACCAAAGCGACGAAAATATCAATTGTTACATTCTCTCGAGTGGGATTATATAATTTTCAGGCTGTTGCGCTAACGATGCCACAGTTTTTTTAAATTCAGTTTCACCACTCAACACGCAGTGTCTCGTATTCGACCAAAAGGTGTCAACGGAGTGTCTTGTCACTAGGTTCTCTGTATCTGCCCTATATGTGGGATACAGTGTGTGTTTAATACAGTCACTTTGTAAACATTATAGAATTGTAAAAACGGTAACTTATCTATTTATATAATAATATTAGACCTCTTATGGTCAAATTCGGCAGAAAGTGGGGAATAGTGTTAACCTAGGTTCCCTTTGCCTACCTTGCTGTGTGCGGGATACAGCTTGAAGCTGATTGAATTTAGATTTTCTTATGGTCAGCACACAACATATCAATTTTAATTGAGAATTACGGCCGGCCTCTTAGTGCATAGCGCTGGCATAATTTGTACGGCTATCATCCAGATCGGATTAGATTTCACTAGGGACCAATTTACATACTAATATGTGGCCTATATAACAAAATATACCTACTGATATTTGATTTTATTGTTCCTAAATATATTGCAAATTTACTTGTTTATGTACAATATAAAACGAATTAAATTTATCTTTTAAAAGTTTTGTCAAATAGCAAGATTTTTTGCTATTGAATAAACTGTAAACATTACATAGGTTACTTACATTTACATTTAGTATGTTATATTAGAAACTAGACCATTTACTATGACCCCAGCTCCCTTAAACGTATAAGAATAACGGTCATGATTAGAAAATATTTATATGTACATTTACACTGTATATTTAATATAACTTATGTAATTTTATCATATTCTTTGACAGTTCAAACGTTTTTATTGTCATACCAAAAATTAAAGTCTACAGCGCACTCTATTGATCCAGCATACAGCCTCTTTATCTATAGGTACTGAATTTACAAGTGAATAGCGTTGCCCTACATATTTTGGTGTTCTTTTAGCTTAAAACTAGCAGTTGCAGCCAATTTAACATGATAAAAAAATTGTATTCAGCTTTATATTGTTTGTTAAAACTACGTAGATTTATTGTTGATATAAAGAATGTTTATTTAAACATTTTCCA
This sequence comes from Heliconius nattereri, assembly GCA_013403645.1. NCBI lineage: Eukaryota > Metazoa > Arthropoda > Insecta > Lepidoptera > Nymphalidae > Heliconius > Heliconius nattereri. Next base: position 3,733,170 of record JAAIXI010000247.1, on the reverse strand, counting down.
GTTGATGAATTAAAATTTGCATATTTTGATTTTAATAATCTGTGGAGATTATTGTTTATAGTTCAACATCATCAATAAAGTTATTTGGACATGTGAAATTGATAAATATCCCATCTCTCAAGATGTTCTTTCAATTGACGATACTATGTTAACAGGCTTGATTTCATTAAAAAACCGGACAAGTGCGAGTCGGGCCTGTCCACGGAGGGTTCCGTACAAAAATTGGAAGTCTCGAGCTTTTACTTAAATTCAAGCTTAACTTATTAACCAGAGCATTTCTTCTGATACCTCACTTGAACTAGCGACTTTAATACCTAATTTTGCCCTCCTTTTAGGGCTATTAATTTTTAGCATTTAACCACAAATATATAGCTAACAGATTTTTTCCTGAACTAGCGCTGCTAGATTTCACAATTCTCGGCCAACCGTCGGAATACGCGTTTAGCGTTATAAACGGCCATATCTTTTTTTAAGTATAAAACCCCCCAAGCACCACATTAAAATAACATTGGTTCGATCACGTAAAAGCTGACACGGCTTAACTACTGCAATCAATCCGGCACGTCCGTGACCGATTGCTCAGCACCGTGGCAAGCTCATCAGCACATTGGAAATTAACTCATTATATAACTTAGCGGCGACTAATCTTGTTTCACTGACACCATCACGTAACTATGTATTATAGTGTAATTTAGACAGAGCTTACAATTCATTGCGCCCAATCGTGCAGAGGCATCAGCGTGTGACTTTGAATGCAGCAGCTTGTGGATTCGATTCCCATTCGATAAATTAATTACTTAATATTTTCATTTCTTCGCTCTAGTGTCAAGGCAAAACAGCGTTGAATTGCAGCATTCGAAGGAAAATGAGGAGCGGAGTGTCTTAACACTGTTCTCTCTTACCTACCTTGCTATAAACGGGATACAAACGGGTGGAATATGGATACAGAGAAAATTTGAAAAAAAAACGGTATACAATTACAATATTGAAATCACTATCTGTGTTTCAGGGTTAAGGTCTATCCCGTATATCTATTATCTATCCTTTGAACTTTTTTGTTAGGCTAAAGCTGCATCTAGGCCATAAGATAAGAAAATTAGGAAATTCCGCTTTGGTAAAGATTGTGCGCGGCGTTGAGTTTCGCCATTACAGCAAAAATATCTCGTTTTTCGGCCGCAGTTATTTGGGTAATAAAATTTTTACAAAATAAAATTAAGTTAATTTGAATGAAATTTATGTGAATTACACAGAAATTTCTATATTTAAATGTTCTAGGCTTTCCAAGACACGGAGCATAAAGCTTTATAGACGAAGTTTTACATTGTAAAATATTCTTGAATTTCAAAAGTTACTGCGGGTCTGTTCAAGTTAACATATGGTATTTGACATTGTTTCTTGAAATTAATGAAGAAACTTTTTAATATGGCATGATGTTATAACTATGAGACAAACATATGCTTTATTATATTAGGTCTGATTAGTTATATATAGTAAACTAGCGACCCGCTCGCGGCTTCGCCCGCCTTAACTACTGTATTATTCATATAATGTATGTTTGCAAAGCACTTAAGATAATGTGAAAATTAATTAAACCCTAATGCAACCTGCATTTTCGTAATTCCAAGAAGGATTTTCCAATTGTTTTAAATTAAACACAAATAAATAACACAAATAACAGAAAACTTAAGCGAAAGAAATTATAAACAACAGACCACCTACTATTCTCTGACTCAAAAATACTTAAACGAAAGATGTATCCAATTATGTCGCGTGGAAATACATTATAATTATTGGATAACTCCAAAATACGTGCAATCACTTCTAAATTTACTTTGCCAGGCGCAAAACATTCTCTCGGCCATCTCCGTACTAGCTCTGAACGACATCAGGGCCTTGGTTCTCTGACCGTGGTCTCAGGCGAAAACCTGCTTTAGAGCAGATACATGGAAGGGGATGCGGAAGGGGATCGGAATTGGGCTCTCGGTTTCCTGAGGGAGGCGTTGATTAAACGACCAAGATGACTGCTCATGAGTGGGATTTGGAGGAGGATAGAAAGTCCCTCGGAAGAAGACGTCTGACCTCGGGCGGCCGGTATGCGGAGTGCTGCTCCTTAGGTGCAGGTGACCCGATACACCGGCGCAACGGAATACGTTGGACGCGAGACGACCAATGTGTACCTCTAGGGTTTCTATTTTTAGGTTGCGGTGAGTGGCGCGTGGTGTTCACGTAATATGGTGCCTGCGTCACTCGCCGGAGGGTGAGGTTCCGTACCATCTACAGGATTCCTCGTTGAGTAATACTCGCTAGGGCATTGTAATGTCATCAATGTATAGTGCGTAGAGAGCAGGTGACAAAATTCTGACTGGGACAACGGCAGCGATCGGTTCGCTGCTAGACCTCGCACTCTCAACTCTCACGCAAAATATCCTGTCACTTACAAAGCAGAGCGGCAAAGTCATGCGACGTGTTGGGGGGTGCCGGCTCTGAGCACTTTATGAAATCAGCCCGGGTGCCAGACGTGGTCGAATAAGCGTGCTACGTCAAGGAAGACTGCTATTGTACACTCATACTCTCTCGGTTGATCACTGTTGCGAAGTTTACCCAGAGTGGTATACCCGCTCCCCAAACTGCTCGCTTTGTGGGTGGATGTGCGACTGAAGAAGTAAAAGGAATAACTTCTCAAACAGCTTGGCAACCGTGCTGAGGAGGATTATAGATCGGTATCCCTCAGCAAAAAGATTTATTAGTACTGTAATTTTAAATCTGTGTTACTAATCTTTTCAAGGACTTATTAAAGTATATTTAAATGACTATTTTTAAACGGAAGAAATTATAAACAAAAACCTACCTACTAATAACAACTACAAAAAATATGAAACCAAATATATCGCGCTGAAATAATACATTCAACTAAAATTATCCAATACTTGAAACACATCTAAATCTTCTTTGCTATAGAGATAGATGCATTCGAGCTTGTGGTTAATGCTGTTAAAACGGCGACACCGGTTGGGCAGGGAAGAGGGTACTCTGTTCCTGATGAAAAATTAAATAGAATGCATCGGCCGGGAATCGAACCCGGGCCGCCCGCGTGGCAGGCGAGCATTCTACCACTGAACCACCGATGCGTGTTAGGTTATTTATAGTGTTAGGCGGGCGCAGGGGACGCGCTTGTATAAGCCGTTTCGCAGCAAGGATTTTTTGATATTGTAACAACTTCTAAGGTACTTATTAAAATGAAAAACAGTAAAAGACAGTTTTGATCTACATTAAATGGCCAACGTAACTAATATACTTATTTATATGCTGAGAGTAAGCGATAAGTGAAACTTGAGTAACATACAGCTGATGCGTCAACGGCGTGATGTGTTAACAATTAAATGCGTTTTTCTCTAAAACTATTCGCAATTTCGAAATAGTGTAAATAACAAATTTTATCTTCGTTTAAAGTAGAAAATTAATAAATATTTTAAAGGATAAGGATTAATACCATTATGGAAAAATATCCCTCACAATAAAAAATATATTGAAATTACAATTTTTAGACAGAAATATGATCACTACACGTTATCCTTAAAAGATACGAAAATGCTGTCGCGGACTTTTTTGTAGATCTTATTAAGAGGAACAATACTCCAGTACATTATTTTCATGTAGTACTTACCATTAAAGCAGCGCATGCGCGAAAGTGCATCAAGGGGTAGGACTTTATACACATTTATCGTATTTATGTTAATTTACATAAGAATGTACAAATAATAAACTATATATAAACCTTCCCTGAGAAATACTCGACCTAATGGTGAAAACCGCATCAAAATCCGTTGGGTGGTTTAGAAGAAGAAGAGTTAGAAAGTTCAGACAGACACGAAAAGCGACTTTGTTTTATAAGATATTGGTGGGCCCGGACGCGGCTACGCCCGCGAAAATATAAGCCTAAATAATTAAAATAAGTTAAAAAATAATAATAAGTGGAGATTTATTATTAGAAAAAATGTCTGAGTAACCGAAATGAACAAACAAAAGAAGTAAAAGTAACTAAAGGAAATTCTTAACATTAGAAAAAGTACCTAAAGTTTGTCGTGCGCGCGTACTAAACATTTTTCTATATTAAATAATTATTAATTTTTGCGAACAATATTAAATAAAATCCCAAATGATTAAAATTACGATATTTTAAGTGTATAACATCGGTATAGATAACCGAACTAAGATTAATTAATTATAAGCAGCAAGTAATTACATAAAAAATAATATTAATTCGAAAATATATAAAAAATTACAAAATCAACAAAGTCATCTGCCCGTTCGCGTCGGTCATACTACACAACTCGTAGGCTAAGTCATTTGGAATCAGTGACATCTCCTTAATTATTTATTAGAATGTTATACAGTAAACTATAATTTCCATCTAGATGAAATGCTAAAAGTGACTATTATATTTATTTTCATAAGGATGAATATCAAATTATAGAAATCATCTAATTTTTGTTAATGTATACAAATCTATATCGGCGCGCGCCATGTCTGCATTAAGCAAACTCACTTTGGGTGACGTTTTCTTAAAACAACAAACTTTGCAAGCCGTTGCTTAGCAACGCGTAGCGACCATTGTTATTAACATGGCGGAATAAATTGCATGTCAAATTAATTATTTTAATATATTGGTATATATCGAAAATATTACAAATATGAGGAAAAAAAAAGTATCCTATGTTCATCCCGGTACCCTCAAGTATCTCTATATGAGTATTTTATCACAATTAAATTAGCGGTTTGGGCCTGATTGCGTAAAAGACAGACAGACAGACAGACAGACAGACAGAGTTACTTTCGAATTTATAATATAGGTATGGATTAAAGAGACCACATCCATATTTGGCCAGTCGTAGCGTAGGTGCACAAGCCTGTGACGCGTGAATGCGACAGGTTGTGGGGTCGAATCCCACTCAAGAAAATTAAACATTTTCATTTCTTCGCTCGGGTGCTACTCAACAGGCAATGACTCCAAAATTCCGAGTCGAAAATAAATAAATACTTTTTATTTTTTGAGTATTTACTGTTATAAATTATAAACTTAGTTTTTTTCTGTTACAACATAAGTAATTGCTATCAAATTAAAATATTGGTTGCACGTCCAGTACAAATGTACTTGTAGATTTGATCCACAAACTTTTATAGAGCTTTCGATAATTCGATTGTCGGAGCAGTACACTACTTTCATTCTACGTGACCAGCATGGAAAAGGTTTAATTATTTTGCACCTAACTGAAATCGATTATTACCTTTACACGGATTGAAAAAAAAAATACTTTTTTGTTTGATGAGATGTTCATTCAACGTTATGTTTACAAATTTATAACGTTATTACAACAAATGTAGGTATATATTAGCTGTGTGTGAAAATGGTAATGTTTTAATGTTAATCCCGCATATAGTAGGATAGGCAGAGGGAACCTAGAACGTTAAGAACTTCCGCTCTCCATTTTCCGTCGAGTTTGAGATTACCTTGTTACCAGAGCGAGGTAATGAAAATATTATTTTCATACCTCCGAGTGGGGAATTGAATCTACAACCGTCGCGTTTACTGTGACACACCTGTCCACGACGGCTTCAGAATCACAAATAATTTCAAATTTTGTCATAACGAGTCCTATATCTGTGTGTGAAAACGATAATTTTGGTGATAATAATTCAAAAGTGATCTCATATTATAATCAACAAGCTTTTGAAAATTGATATCGCTTTTATGACATTAATTGGGATACACTCGACAAATACAAATATTATCTACGAGTACCAACGCTATGAAAATTGCACGTGATTTCGCACAAACAAATGTGAAGCGTTTACTATGGAAATAGCTTTGTTATTGATTTGTATGCTCTTTGTATATAGAATTAAATTAAGTAAGTGGAGTCCAATGTTAATTTGATTTTTTTTCCCGCGCATAACTGGGCAGAGGGAACCTGGGAACCTAGTGTTGAGACACTCTGTTCCCGTTCCTCATTTTATGTATTTACTTGAGGCATTACAATTTTTTACGTACTATCAATAAATTATAAGATAATTCATTAATTATACAGTTACTTTTCATTAATTTGTACAGCAGTAAAAAGTCACATAAATATTCAATTTTGTCTTGTGTTTGTTGTTGTGTAAAAGAGTAATTTAAAATAATTTATTATTGAAAAAAAAACTTTATTACTTAATGAAAAATATAATCCATTCAAGCCAAGAAATTAGAACCAAGTTCAATATTGACTAATTAATCGTTCTCCGTTTCACCGACAAAAAAAGAACAAAAATATGGTATGGTAAAAAATATGGTATTGGTACCAACTTCCATGTTCATCATCAATGAAAGCTCTATTTCAAATTTATGTTAAATTATTATATTAATTTCTTCAAACACTTGATCTCCCTATAACAAGTCGAAAGCCCTATGCGTAATCTTAGTTTATTTAGCGGGCTATCTAAGGAACACAAGGGAAATATAAGCAAACGGTAATATATAAAAGTGTTTGTTCACAGCCGGCATCAGCATCTTCAGTGTTGCTTGTGCACCTAGGAGCAGTGGGAGCCCTGGCCAGCGGTGCAGCACTTTGCGGGGGTGGCGGGACGTGTGCTTGCGGAGCCCTGCTACATGCCTTACATCCTTTACAACTGTGGACTGTTTGCGGGCTGCATGCTGATCGTGCAGCCGCTATAGCTGCGCCATTGCATTATGCTGCTATTGTTTCGGCTAAAAAGGTTATTTATTTATTAGTATAACTTGAGTTTTAGATCCGACTTAGATAGATTATTCCGCTTTACTCACGCGATATCCTGCATGATGCAAGGTAGGCAGAGGGAGCGTATTGCTATTGATATTAATAATTAAATTCAAATATTATACATAGCACGTAGGTGGTAAAGTAATTTTGTTTGAACTTTGACTTCATTTATTATTCACCTAGCCGCCCCCGCGCGGGTTTGGCCGCGCGGATTGAGCTATAGCTATAATTATTCACTATCGTTAGTTGATTATTTCAGAATGATTATCTATACTGTTTAATCTTAATAAATCGTAATTTTAATATATTGGGAGTTTATTTGATTTTGGTCGACAAAAATTATATTAAAAAGAAAAATGTCAAGTTATTTCACATTTACCTAGGTACGCATACATGGTAACAGCGGTTCTCCCTCGTTAATCCTGATTATATGAGAATGATATATTATTGTTTTAGGTGATAATCTGCGTTGCTGGCGGTTGGATTGCACTTGCAGCTCTCTTGTCACCACTAGCGGCAGGCCAGCCACCACTCTCCTACAGTATTGGCCTTGGCAGCTGCGCACCGGACTGCAGCGCTGGACCTGCTGCTTTGGGATTCTGTATAATATATGCGTTGTTAACTCTGTTGCTACCCACCGCGCTCGTGCTCCTTTGCAGCCTAAAAATACTTCGGATCGCACGATATCACCGACACAGAATAGCAGCTGCGATATACGAAGTCACATTGTCAGCACAAGTCACTGTAACTCACCAACGTAATCCATTTTCTCCTCCACCACCTCCTCGCAGACGGGCGTTGTCAGCAGTTCTACAACCTTTAGGATCTTTAGCAATTCTTTACTTCCCTTATTACTGCGTGTTAATTTGGCCTGCTGTATCTGTGCCGCCACAGCCTCTCGCGGCTTTATCAGCTGCCTTGCTAGCAGCAGCTCCACCAGTTAATGGTATTTTATATGGTATTAGAAGCAGAGCTTTAAGAGATGCCTTACGGAATTACCGAAGGAAAAGAATGACAAAAAGTGAAGTGACCCAGGAAATACAAGCCAGAACACCAAGCGCTTGCGGATCAAGAAGACCTTCTTTATCTGCCGGTTCAGGTTGTATAAGGCCACCGACGACTCGGCGCCTATCTGATGCAGCTGCGATGGGTTCGAGGGGGTCAGAAAGACCAGCGCAGCGAGCAGCATCTTGCAATATGTTGCAAGAGACACCAGTGGAAGAATCAACGAAGCCTCGGGCTTGTGCTATTCCTTTAATAAGAGCCCCCCCACACGTAGTACTGGGTCGTGCTCTAGGCTTAGAAGAAGGAATGATCAGAGAGCGCAGACGTCGACAATCACCTCGTATTACGGTCACCCGCGCCATGTCTGACGAAAGTGAATCGCCTTCGCGTCGCCCGCTTTGCAGACAACATTCCCGATCAAGTGGTGCCCTTTTAGGTACAATGGCTTGTTCTCCCGCACTCTCTGAAAGCATTATTATAAATAACGCTGCAGATGAGCAGCTTCTACTCTCATGGCCTCAGCGTGCTCATGCTATCAAAAATGAAATTTTATAAAACATTTTTTGTAGCTATATAAATTCTTTTAAAATATTAAAATGTAATGTAATGTGTAACAGACAATAAATGTGCGCGCGGTTCAGTCGAGTTCAGCTGATATATCCTTATTTTCAAGCTTGCTATCGATGCTCGAACTTCCCGACCAAGATGCGACCAAATGTTGTTTCCTATATATATTTACTACGTATGGTAGATGTAAATGATTTATCCTACAGGGTTCCTCCATATCGTTAGCTTTACATACCGAAGTATTACTTTAGTGCGTACTTCTAGAAACTTTCTGTAATATTCCGTAGGTATAGGCAAAAAAATTAAAATTGTTGGATATTATATATATTATTTTGTTATTTATTTTCGTATGGATTTCTATGTGAAACGGGCTTATGCTCCTGTTTGATTTTTTTAACTGTAACTTTCCTAGTCATGTTACAAGACTATAGCAACACCCTATGTTAGAAGTATTACAAGATGCAACGCTTTTAAACATTGCCGCCGTCCAAATTTTGGATTCTACGCCTAAATTTTGTAGTGAGTAAAGCTTAAGTAGGGGAACTATAAAATAATGTAAGTACACACAAGTATTTAATAATTTAGATCATAGTATCAATTTATAAGACGGGTTTCAGAACTACATTTATAAATAATTATTTATTTGGAACTTCCAAGAGTCTCTTGGAAGTCTTTTGGAACTTGTTCTCTTGGAAAAGAGAATAAGTTTTCAGTGTATTAATATTGAACGAAACAGAAAAAACTAGAGGCCATTAGCGTGGTTATTGAACCGAAGTTATTACATTCCACATAAGCTATGGAGATTATTTATAGTTAGTAATAGTGTTAAGTTTTAGAGAAATTGTTTAAGGCGCTAACGAAAAAAAATCTTGATAATTTATACTTATATTGTGAACTTTGAATTCAAATAAGTGTACAGATATCCACATATCACCAATAGAATTTATGGTAAAACATTGGGTTATGGAATGAGGTATTTTTTGTGTTAGAGAAATTTTATGGCTTATGCCAGAGCTTAAGGTGAGCTTTTAGGCGCTAAGCTTCTAAAAGTTGACTGCGTACATTTTTGTATAAAGCAATGTATTCACAAAAATTACTAGGCATATGAGATTTAACATCCGAAATCTCAAGAAAAAAGAAAATGCGCGATATTTTTCTTTGTTTTTCTTGCATGTGGGTGTAATACCTTGTGTTATGTATCTCGCTACAGAAAATATAAAAATTTTTTCTTAGCAATTTACAAAAATGTAAAATATAATCTATTAAGATTTTAAAATAATCTGTTTACTTTGACTTTTAAAGAAACGAAACTGTTGAATTTATTATCATATAATTTCTATTGTTACGTCACTTTTTTGACACACAACAACTATTCTTGAAAATAATTCCTTTTAGTGAACAAAAATGTAGGTAAGTTATTGTATAAATTTTCTTAGATATAGTTAGCGCCAAAATTTATAGTGTCTTTAGTAAAATATAAAAAATTAATATGAAAGTAAGCGATCTCGAATTGATTTTTGAATTTTATAAAACTTATCGTCGCCCGCAGCAACTTTCAGCCGTAAGGCCAATATTCCCGTTTTTTCCCTTCCCATAAGAATTTCATGGTATATTTTCTCCCCTACCTATAAAACCTAGATATATGCCAAATTTCAACTTTCTATGTCCAGTAGTGTTGTCAGTGCGTGGTCTGTCACTCAGTCTGTAACCGAATATTTTTATATATGCACATAAATATATTACATGAAATGTATTAAAAATGATTTTCAGTATGTCGATAAAGGTAGCTAATCTATGAATAATAATATAATTGTGTACTAAATACTTATTATGTGTTCCGGAACGATATACCACACCTACCGAGTATGTCTCTATAATTAATGTAAATAGAAATATATTGTATAATTTTTCAAAGAGAAAATGCAAATACTACTTAAGTCTAAAACAAATAAAAATAAAAAATATTATCATTGCTTTTTAGTGCCGTTGGCACTTTCTGATGTTTTTATTAAATATAAAATTTATAAAATATTTTAATTTTAGAGTGTAATAGATATAAAATGGATGTATAATATGAGTTATGGAAGAAAATGAGTGTCATATTATAATGAATTGTTATTCTAGTCAAAGAGCTGTTGTTTAAAGTATGTGTTAATTTAATAAAAAGTCTATTAGATTAAATGAAAATATATTAAACATAACTTGTTTTATTTTATTCTCTAAAACTATTACAAACGCGAGAGCGCGGCGTTGAGTTCTGCCAATCAACACAGAATTGGAGGCTTGGTGGAAAGTGTGACATGAAGTGTCTTAACACTACGTCGTTTCTGCCTACCCCACATGCGGGAAATTGTAAAAAAATGATAGACGCCAACCACCCTACAGGACTGTAATTGAAAAGGGGAGTGAATAAAAGTATTTGCCAGATTATCGCGACTCCTTTGTTAACTAAATTTGCTTTATTAAATACAGAGTAAAACAACGCATTTTAAAATTAGAAACAACCCTCTTAGTGATGTAGTACCATTTACCTGTCAGCATGACACTTCTGTAAGGGTATTTTTTCATTTTTTAATATAAATTATTTAAAAAATATAAGAGGGCAGGCGTGTGACTATAAATGCATGTTGTCGGTTCGATCCCCACTCAAAGATATGAAATATTTAATATTTTTATTTTTGGCTCTGTTGCAAAGAACGGCGTTGAGTTTCGCCATTCAACACACAATGCCTCCAGAATTCGGCGAAAAATGGTGAGTGGAGTGTCTTCTTTTCTCTTCTCTTTCTGCCTACCCTGGCACATGCGGGATACAGCGTGAAGCTGAACAAAAATATTAACAAAAGCATGACCTAGTGTAGGGTCAAGAGTACAGGCTCCAATGCTGCAGAGCTAGTAACCTCGTCGTGATATTAGCTTTTTTACGTAATAACATGGCAACTATCATATTGGCCAAGTATTATTCAAAAGTCATTTAATTTACCTTTAATTACTACCAATTTGGTGTGAATAATGGATATCTTATCACCGTACTAAAAAGCGGCTTACGTACAAACTCAAATTTATGAGACGTTTCTTCCAGTTAGTGTTGACCGTGTTACAGAACTCATAAATCTAGTTGTCACTCTAAAACAACGGGAATATTGTAAGCAAAGTGAAAATCTTAGAAATTATTTATTATTGAAAAGAATACAGAGAGAGAGAGTAATCTTTGGTTAAGATAAATAAATAAAAATTATTTCATTAATTTTGTACAGTTAATAGACTACTAACTCATATAACATATAGAGTATTTAAGGAGCTAGTAAAACAAAAAAGACACTTTTCAAAAAAGTTAAAAAAGCCAAAGACAACAGCAAAAACAAATTTCTGGTTAAACCTGATATATTAACAATATCCTATAGTAAGGATTTATTTGTAAGGCAAATTTTCAATTTAAAATCGAATTAGATTTTGTATAATATCTTATTAGTTCATTAATTATTCCGTGAATTTCTATTAACGTATTACCAATACTGGAGCGAAGCTGTAAAGTTAAATTAGCTAGGTAGTATTAATTAACGAGCGGTTGTGTTTACAGGCTAGATCAAACGTGCACTAAATATTGCAGGACTGTATTAGTAAACTAGGTTGTTAATTCATATAAAACCTGGAGACTTATTACGACGATAAAGACTACCCTAATATTTACAATTACAACTGAATTACTGTTAGCAATTGTGATTTGAATATAATTTTACTACTGCTAATATACATACATTGCCCACCTATGACCACAGACTACTAAGTCAAGTATATTTAGACATACTAATAATCAGGTTAAAGAGTTTAATTTAAAAATGCTAATATATCTCAATTGAATTTATCTGCATTGAGTAATGCGTCGAGTTTCTACTATCAAACGCTAATATGCTTCGTATGTATCGCCCTATAATTTGGTTTTAATCAAATGAATGCCCTAGAGGCGGGATGGCTAGGTTCTAGCCATGCCGCCACCCTCTCAAATGTAATAAAAAAATATATGATTATTTAGATTTTAATTATTTTACTGCTTTGTTATTTAGTTTATTTATGATACATAAAACCTTTTTTATTTCTTTCATGTATTTAGGGGAAAATATGAATAGATTTTATAAATTATCTGTAGACATTTTATCTAATGCATTTCAGGTTTTTATAAAAAAATTAAGTTTTAATTTTTTAGGCTTTCTGCTGTATCCTGCATATATCAGGGTATGTAGAGGGAACCTAGTACTAAAATACATTCCGTTCTCCACTTCCCACCGATTTTTTTAAAAGTATTTCGTGTTGAATAGTGGAATGCACCGCTGCGCTTTGCCTTGTTACCAGAGTGACCAAATGAAGATCTTCATAAAAAATAATGCATTTCCCTCTATGGGATTCGAACTCACAACCGTCGCATTTCCACTGCACCACGACGGTCCCGTCACATAAAAGTTATTTGTTGGGATGTTCAACCGAAAACAAAAAAATCATAGCAATTTATTTCCAGGTTCTTTCTCCTGTAAGTTAGCAAAGGCACTGACAATAGCATAGCTAAGCATTTCCAACCATATACGGGACAATTGCCCCCTATTAAGGGGTCGCTTATGTAACTACATTTAGGTAATGGCTCTCAATATTGGGTTACACTTTCAACTTTGGAAGTAATTTCCCATAATATGCCATTGTTACATAAGCTTTTATATATTATAGTCTACATTTATAGGTGATTGAGTTAATTTGATTGAAAAACATTAAAAATACCTAGATAAAGAATCGAGATTCACAAATCGCAAATGTGTTTTTCGCTGTTTTGATCTAATGTTCTTTTTTTAATAAAAAAAAAGTTATTTTCTAATCTTAATATAATCGAAAATAATTATTTTTAGTATTTAATTAGCAATAAAAGAAATTTGCAATTCTTACTTTCAATACTTTTTTCATAGGGTGTCCAGACTAATATCTGTCCGATATTGGTTTGTGGTCATACGGGTACGCGACCCCGGATCCTCGAGCCGCCACTGTTATATCCTCATCCAGTCCGTAAGAATGGTGTCCTTCCTCCCCCCCTCTCCTCCTTCCTGTACCTATCCTACCCCCTTCTATTTTCCTCTCCCCTCGGTTTTTCCCCACAAAGGGGTTTTGGAGGTCAGACGGCAGTCCCTCCACGAAAACCGCAAGCTGTCATATTATGAAACGAACTAAGAACAGACTGGGTACGGCTAGGGCGTCGCCGCAAAACGACGCGCAGGCATATCGCCCTACACCTGCGACAAGTGGGCAAGGGCTACCGTTTCATGTACGGGCACGGTTAAAGACGCTAGTACCCAGACGGAAACTCCGCTTTGCAACGTGGAATATTGGCTCTCTGACCGGNAATAAATATCTAGATAAAGAATCGACATTCAAAAATCGCAAATGTGTTTTTCGCTGTTTTGATCTAATGTTCTTTTTTTAATAAAAAAAAAAGTCATTTTCTAATCTTAATATAATCGAAAATAATTCTTTTTAGTATTTAATTAGCAATAAAAGAAATTTGCAATCCCGTCGAATAGTCTTGTGTCAATTTCTTTACTATTATTTAAAAAATGCTAATAGGCTACATTTCCTATCATTTTATTTATCTGTTTCAAAATATACGTGTACAAGCTGAATTGATATTATTTCGTAAACACCACAGTCACGAAGCGAAGCGAATAACAAACTGTTCAATTTAAAACGCCCGCGTATTTTATTTGCTGATCAAGTTACTTGTTAGCTGGCTGCTTCATTTGTTGACTGCTGGTAAAACAAATTGCTTTTTAACCACAGGTGTTGCAAAAGTTAATATTATTTCAAGGTTCTGCCAATTGACACGCAATGCTTTCAGCACTCGGCAGAAAGTGGGGAGCGGAGTGTCTTAATACTAGGCTCCCTATTGCTACCCTGTTACATGCGGGATACAGCGTGAAGCTGAAAAAATAAAGAATATTATTATCATACTAGAGTGGTGACATGTAGCTGTCACCCAACAGTTTTCCTTGTAGTTCAGTTTTCGGCACGAGTAATCAAGGTCTGGGAAACTTTTTCCGTTGTTACCTACCCTTACTTTATTTGCGGCTCCCAACATATAAATTTATGATGTTGCAAACACAATCTTTTTTTTTGTTTATATTGTATAATAAGGAAAAAATAATAATAAACACGACGGGTTATGCTTTTGATTTCCATTCTTCTTCTTCTCATTTTGCATGTAAATATTATTATCAAGCTCAACCAAAACGAAAATGTACTATTTCTAGAAATAGAGTGTAGCATATTTTTTATTAAAAAAAATAAACATACTTCTAACAAGATTATCTAATTTATCATCAAAAATTACCGCTGTACAGATTTAGTCATAATGTTTATTTTAAATCTGCACACCGGCTTAAACTATGCTTACGAGTTTTCCATAAATATTTATTTTTTTATATAAAAATAATAACAGCATCAAAAATATAAAGAATTATCCTCCTTATACATTAATATTACTATAACCTATTCATTTTCAGAGACCTAAAGTCTTTTTAAACGGTTTTATTTAATTTAGAACAGCAAAAGCTTTTGACTGTTTCTCGTCTCTTGTCGTTTTGTTAATTGGAACACGTCAGCTGTGTGATGTGTGTTTTGAATTTGGGACTTTTAAAGTGAAACCGATATTGCTAGTCTAGAATAGTCTTTCATTTACATTTAATTACGAACATATATTGTTTAGAACCAAATGAATATACTTTTTATTTTAGAAAAGAATACTGTTACTATTGTAAATTTTAATATTGAGGACATAAAACCTAATTGTCACACTTAGGTTCCATAGTGACTAAGTAAAACATATATTTTATAGATATTTCTCCGTACTCTAGATACGACTATATTACCAGCCTTTCCTGGTACGGTATACTGGTATCCCAATACGCGATGTCCGCATAGACAAATATTGTGAAACTGAATAATGTAGAATACATAACATTTCAGTTAAGCTTTGCTCAAATTTGCATCACAAAGCCGTAGAGATAAACAAAAAATATATTTGTAGTTATTTATAATTTTTGTACATGAAGTGACTGAATTTATGTGACATTACATATTTTTTGTAGACTCGAAGAAATAGCTCCAGGAGTTACGTGACGAAAATAACAAACCCACCAACTATTGAAATGGAGCCCTGAATATATACAAAAATGGACTCAAATAGTATATTTTTAAATTCTGATAAAATACTTTTAACATGTGGTGGTATTTAACAGTAAATGTATTTTAACTAATTGAATATGAAAACAGAGGCCAAACATCTCGTGCATTCATCAAATTAATGTATCAGATAAAGATATATATTTGGGTTCCGTAAAATATACACAAAACACTACTTATTTTATCGATGGTTATAATTCGGTGGTTATGGTTATAAGTCTACATTGTCAAGATTCGGTCAAAACAATTTTAAAACACTCTTAGTTAATACAATAACATTTCAAGCTCAACACCAGAATGTTTAGATAAATATTTAAGTGAAAACATAACATACCTGCCTGTGTGTGTTGGTCTGCTCATTTAATATTAACGTAAAGCAATCGACCGTCTCGAAGAGTGAACGAGGATTTTCTCTCTAGAGAAATTATTAAGATATTTCTGTCCTGTTCAATTTTGGGAAACCATTCTTTATTTATGAATTACTTGTGCGATATAAAGTTCCTTTTTGTACCTAATAATATTTTTCTTTAGTTTAGAACATTTTGAAGTGTTTACTTTTTGGTTATATATTCGAACTTCGACTTTTTGTATCGATATACGAGTATAAGAAATATTACATTTATTTTACTTTAATTCAGAAATGGGCAGAAGTCGCTAAGTGATGATAAATTATATGAAATTTGCCGCTTGATCAAAACCCTATCGTTATAAAATTTGGCACGAAATTGCAATAAAAATAAAGAGTTAAATCCGAAACATGACAATTTATATTTATATTTAATAGATAAAATAAATTACAATCTTATGAAGTAAATTTAAAAAAAATAACGCGTACTAAGCAAGCTTAAGTTTATCAACTTTTTTAGTTTTACTTGCCGATCTACAATCCTGAAATTAGTCCAGAGCTCTCAGTAGGTGGGACGGACTCGCACTTGACCAGTTTTTTGTATCTGAACCATTTGACTCAAAATGTGAGAAAATAAAGTAAATATCTATATATAACTGCCAGAAAGCAGTCTGAGGCACCTTACATGTGGTAGAAAATTTAATGAAATAACAATTTAATTAAATACAATAAAACATTTATTATTTAAGAAATTATTTAGAAATATATTTTACAAAAAACTATACGTATTAAGTAAGCAAAAGCTTTACTCATAGGTATCCATAATGTTTTAAATATTTTTCTACATCATTTAAAAATATATTTAACAAAAAAAATAAAAACTATAAGTATGAATTCGCACAAAACCTGTCGCATTTGTGCGACAGGTTGTGGGTTCTTCTCTACTCGAAAAAATATGGGGCATATGGGGAACGGAGTGTCTCAACACTAGATACCCGCTACCCTACCCTGCTGTGTGCGGGATACAGCGTGAAGTGTGAAGTGAAGGTATAAAAAATAAAGCAAATAAATACAATAGCGTGATCCAATACAATTTCATTATTACGTTAAAGTGTTTTTCGATACTACGATATTCCTTCAATAGAAGTAAATGAAATCTAAAGAAATTGAGGGAATTTTCCAACTCAAGATATCTTAAAGAGCTTCAAGGTGATTTGTTGTTTATATTAAAGAAAAATTATATAGATTCACGCTGTATCGCTTACACAGCACGGTAGGCTGTGGGAACCGGGGAACCTAGAATTAAGACACTTCGTTCTCAGTTCGTGTTGAGTGGTGGAACTCAACGCCGCGATTTGCCGCGATGCCAGAGCGAGAAAATGAAATTAATAAATAATTTGTTTCCTCGAGTGGGATACCCAACCTGTCACATTTGTTACCCTGCGCTACACTAGCCTCTAAAAAATAAAATATATTATAGTGTTAAATAAATAATTATAATTAACTCTATAACAAAAAACACTGTGTTCTTCACACACAGTTAAAGAAAAAATATACATTTAAAAAAAAATGTTATTTTATAAAAAAAAATCATACATACTCTACTAAACAAATATAAAAAATAATTTTAAGCATATAAATCATATTATTTTTTTATACTATTTTTTGTTACATTTTAATCTAAAATACTTTCCTAAACCTATAAATATTTTTATTTCATTTTTGTAAACCGCCCCGTTGACATTGGCTGCGAACAAGTAAGATCCATTATTTTAATATTAATTTTCCACAATATTGATGACGTGATGTCAGGACACAAGAATGCGACTGTATGTGACAAGTTGCGGACTCTATTTCCACTTGAGGAAATGAAATATTCAATATTTTCATTTCTTCGCCTTGGTAACTAGGTAACATGCAGCGTTGAATTCCTCCACTCAACACACAATACATCCAGTATTCGGCGGTAAGTGAAACTGGAATGTCTTAGCACTAAGAAATCTCTGCCTACTCTGCAAAAACGGGATACAGCGTAAAGCTGGAAAAAACTGCTTTATTATACTACAAAATAATACGATTGTATCTTACTTTGGTTATAAATGTTATGGTATTTGGGAATAGTTTCCTTTTGCATAATTATAAATAACAAAACCAAGAGCTACTCCAAGAGCTATAGGTATCATTAAGAAGAATAGCTTGCTAATACTGAACACGCAGCTGCTGGAAATTATAAAGATAATTAATTGACTCATGATAATATATTAAAGGAACACTTGAATTATCATTGAAATTAATAATAAATGAGACATTATACTGTTATATCAATTTGTATTTGTTTGGGTCTGTAACGCGACGGCTGTGAGTTCGATCCCCACTCGAGGAAGTGAAATATTTATTTACGTTTATATTTCCATTTCTTCGCTCTGGTGTCGAGGCAAAGCGCGGCGTTGAGTTCTGCCACTCAACACACAATGCTCCCAGAATTCGGCAGAAAGTGGGGAACGGTCTTAACACTAGCCTACCTCTACCTACACCGCTGTGTGCGGGATACAACGTGAAGCTGATTTTGATTTGTATTTGGGTACTTACAATATTAAGCCTAATAAAATAATGTTAGTGTAAAAATTTAAAATCTGACATATGTTTCACAAAACTTGCGTGAAACGTACAGAAATTTTGCCACGACAAGGACTAGAATTTAATAGTCACTTCCTATAGATATATTATCGATAGCCATAAAGTCCATTTCGGTAGAACTCCAGTATGTTTTTTTAAAAATTGCTATTGGATTATGAAGCAAAATCAACGATAAACATGCGAGATTTGTTAAACGAAGTCAGTGAGTATAATTTACATGTATTTTTTATAACATTTGACATGACAGAAGTTATTGACTCAGAAAAAATGTATACAAACTTACTTTAAAGAAATTTAGATAGGCCATTCATTAAAAAAATCCAAATATTTTAATACACTTACACTGGTTTTAAATATTTAGTATAGGCTAGTTATTTATAATTATTATAAGCTTACTAGTGAGAGCTGAATTCAATAAAACATGAAAAACAACTAATGAAATCTATACAATATATGTAGTTAAAGGAAAAATATAACAACTAAAAAAACATTACCACATGATAGTAACAATGAAATTAAAATTATATTAATTAAAACTGCATTAAGCACATTTCTGTAGCGAATAATCTATTTTACGACAAATGTCTTTTATGACAACGCCATATAAAATGCATATAACAGCTGCCATAATGGCTTTAGATAGCGTTTGCAAGCTATTCAGAAGATAAGCCAATTTAAAATGTAAAACGAAACGAACATACGAAATTGACCTAATTTGTGCGGAATATTCAATTTTTACAATTTCACAGTCAAAAATGTTATTTCTATTTCATATTTTCTTTTGTAATGCATATAACATGCAAACATTACTGTAAATTTTTAATAGTTACGGCATGTAATATTAAATAAGCATAATATGAAAAATATTCTCATTTGTCACTTATCTAAAATATTTCTTCTTTTATTTAAATTAAATCATTAAACCGCAGCGACACCATGTGACTATAAACTACAGAGACTTATCCTTTCTATCTTATTATTATATTAAATTTTCTTATTATATTACTTATATACTCAGCATAAAAAAATACTTTCTTTGTCCATTCATTATTGTTATAAATGATTACTTAGAATAATTACACTTAAATTGTTTTCACTTTCTTCCTTCCTGCTAAGATAAAGCGTGGCGTTAAGTTTCACCACTCAACACGCAATGTCTCGAATGTCTTAACACTATTGTATGTACGTGTATTTGGTTGTTTACCTCTAATGCACTAACTAATAAAAAAAGTTGGGCGCAACCGAAGCTAGCCAATAAAACCACTCGGAGAACTCTGTTGTAAAATTTGATTTATTTGTATAATAAAGTAACCACATTCGACGTCATTGTATACGATTTTGAATTGTTTAGCTTTCATTACCCTAGGCCATTGCTTCAGGCAAAATATATATTCAATTTCATTTTGTATTTCCTGTTTGTACTGTGACGTTAGTAGACGAGTTCCTACGATTTTCATACACATTTTATTTAGTGATTCCATCCTGAAAATCATATAGCAATGTTGTTATAATTAGTGATTTATATATTAAAAAAACAACAACAAAATAATTTATGGTACAACGCACTCTCTCAAGAGTGATGGTGCCATAAAGTGAGAAATCACTCCGTTCTCCATTTTATGTTCCTTCTCCATTACGAACCATTGTAACAACGAATACGAGCATATAATAGAGTTATTAGGTATGCTTTTAATAGTACAATTTTCAAAGGAACCATTCCTTTGAAAATATAACTTTAACTTCTATTCAAAAATATTTCAGTGATCAGAAATAGCCTTTTATAAAATGTAACATAGTAAATTTTGTCAAGAAGTTGTTGAAAGGTTTCTTTTCGAATATATTCTATACAATATACATGAAATCGGTGGTGTGAAATATGAGAAATAGAATGCTGTCATGTGCATATCTATGTTAAGTTTATGTTATGTAACTAGCCTTGAAAAAAAATTAAAGTAAACGTGGCGTAGAGGCGCAAGGCGCGTGATTGTAAACGCAATAGATTGTGAGTTCGATTCCCGCTTGGGGAAATAAAATATTTAGTATTTTCATTTCTTCGCCCTTCATTATCATCATCATCATCATCAGCCTGTCCTCGTCCACTTCTGGACATAGGCCTCCAATGGCACGCCACTGAGCTCGATCTTCAGCTCTTCGCATCCAGCCGCTGCCCGCCACTTTGCAAATATCGTCACCCCATCTAGCTGGAGGACGTTCTACGTGTGCATCCTTGTGTCGCTACTCAACACACGAAGCCTCCAGAATTCCGCAGAAAATGGGGAAAAGAGTCTCTTAACACTCTCTCTGCTCTATCTTTAATAAAGCTAAAAAAATATAAAAGCATATACTTACATATTAAATCTGCAGCAATCAAGAATAGCACAACAAGCAGTCCGACGACACACACCACGACACATATGGCAGTTTGTGCAGCTAAACCCAGAGCCTCGTTGCTTATAAACACATTACGCCAACTATTTTAAAATATTTTAAAGTCTTAGTTTCACATTAAAGAGATATAAATTAAAATCTTAAGAAGAATTCAATTTTTACGGGACTTATTTTTGTGGTTCCAGAAATATCTGCTAACAAAATTCCTAAGAACGATCAAAATCATAAATCGAGAATTCGAATCCCAATGTCTTAATTTTTTTATGTTTTCTAAAACATTTATTTTCTTAATGTGGAACAATATTTTAAAAATGTTAAAATATGTAACTTATATGTAATTTTAATTTTATAAATTAGTAACTAATTTAGCGTTAGGCCATAATAGCTAGCCTAGCATAATAGCCTGAGTCCGCTACATTCGTCGTATTGATTAAGCAAAAGTTACAGGCTTAAATAAATCTATTATCATAAATAAAATAAAAAATTATCATATTTATCAAAGTTTCCGAAAATAGGATTACTCGGCACAAATATATTGACCACACATATTACAAACAAGCAAAATTTAGACGATATGTAAAACACACAAAAACGAACCTAAAAATAACTTATAAGTTATTTACAATATTAAATTTAACAAGAACATATAAATGAAATTATAAATACATATTTACCACATAACTTTTAGATGAAACCCATTTTATATGCAAGATTAGAATTTGACTTTTAATTGAAAAATATTGTCAAAATGACGGACACAGAAAATCAAACAGATCGTTTGTACAACACTAAAATTACACTCACATTTAAATAAAATTTGCTTAACAGCTCTTGTATGATATAATATTCAATTATGAACTACCTGGAGAAAAATAAAATAAATTTATTTATATTTGTTATATTTCGCAGCGCAGGAACACAAACAGTGACTGTAAGCGCGAATGGTCGTAGAGTCGAGCCCTACTCGAAGAAATTAAATAATTATTTAAATTTATATTTCCATTTCTATGTTCTGGTGTCGAGGCAAAGCGCTCAACACGTAATGCTTCCAGAATTTGGCGGAAAGTGGGGAACGGAAATGTCTTAAAACTAGGTTCCCTTGTTCCCTACCCGGTTGTGAGCCAGGAAATGAAAATATTAAATTATACATTCTTCTAAATGGGTATGGAACTTACAACCGTCTTGTTTACAGTCACACACTGTGCGCCACGACGGCCTTATATAATATAATATTAATAATACTTACATAAAGACTCAGCTAATATAATTAGGCCGCCGAGGACGAGTGCTATTATAAGGGCACAGCACAGAAATTTACAGCACAGTTCAGCACAGCACCGACAACAACACGCACAGGGATTCGGTATTGGAATGCAGCAACCACCTCCACCACTTCCAATAATGATATTCCGAAAACTAGACGTAAACAAAATGTATGAGTATGTTTTATATTTTTTTTAGATTAAATCAAGATAACTATTGTTAAAAAAGTCCGTGTACAGTTTATTATTTGTGTGTCTGTGGGCGCGAGTGCGCGGAGCATCGAACACCATCCTGAGCACGTTGGCGGACCGATGGAGCTCCCCATTGCTTAGTCGCTGGGCAAATCTTCGTGCTCCTGCTACTAGCTATAGTCAATAGTGTAGGAGTCTCAACGGAAGCCAGTTTTTGTTTGTATATGTGTGTGTATTAACATAGGGTAAGTTTTAACTGTCTTAAATAAATATTTTTTATTATTATTATTATTATTATTTTCAAAAAGAATATCCGCTACGGGTTTTAGTTAGCAGTTTGAATTATTTTTGTGTCTATTTCTTTCTTTCTTTCTTTCTTTTCTAGATTTTAGCTGCATGCAAAGAAAACACCATTTTTTATTGGCTAGACAATGATCAGCAGATACTTGTGAATTACACAAATAATTATTTAATAGTAAATAGCGAAAAATGAATACTTTGCTAATGGACTTTTATGAGTTTAAAAATAAGAATCATTGCGAAAAAAAAATGTTGAGGCCAGTCGTGGTGCAAGGGCACAAAAATGTTAACGTTAACGGCTATGGATTCGATTCCCTCTCGAAGAAATGAAATATTTAATATTTAAATTTCTTCGCTTTGGTGTTGGCAAAAGCGATATTGAGTTCCGCCACTCAACACGCAAGGCGAAAACTGAGAACAGAGGTTTGTAACACTAGATTTCTTCTGTGTTAGGGGTTACAACTCGCCAAAAAAATTTAAATGTATAATTTACGCATCAATTTATATATATAATATGAAATAATAATATAAAAAATATACATATTTTCATAAATGCGTTACTCTAAGCATTTATAAACAGTCTCCATTGTATTCATACAGTTTTATGGAAAGTCATTTTACAGCGTTATCAGTAAAGGGAGGCCAACACGACAGGTAATGTTAGTCCTCGTAAAAGTAAGCCTGAGTTTCGGAAAAACAGTGATTATGTAAGGTATAAACATAAAATCGAGGAAAACGTGACATTTTCCAACAACCTAATATCTATTTACTATACAAGTTATATCATAAATTAAAATTAATACATTAGTTTAAAATGTATTAATTTGCAACATGAAGTAACTAAAGCTTGGAGCTTTTGTGTACCTACTTCTACTGGGAGTGCAAAAAAGGGGTTTTTATATGTTATACCAAGAAGAACACTTATTGAGGGTATACTTGCAGTTAGGTAGAATTGGAATGCATATTTAGTGTTTAATTATGCATTTTATTTAAGTTACAAAAGGCACCATTTTTTTTACCATATTTACAATTTTTCTTGAAATAATTTTAGAACAGCTTTAAACAAAATATTTGCAGTGACATTATGTAGTATAGTTCAGTTAATTTACGAACAAAAGCTCACAGCATACTCACGCATTTCCCATGTAAATGAGGTCTTTGCAAGAAGCACGCTCATGTATTTAGATTTCTTTTAGCATATTCAAAAAGATTTTTGAATGAAACGGTGGTTTCATTTTAAACTTACCACATAATTTATATGATAATGAACTTTTGGTAGAAAGTACTCCATAGAATTATGTATCCATATCTGTACTACATTATAAATTAATTATTACTTGTAAATAAACTTCATCTTGTGTTAAAAACTGATTGTAAATACTTTAAAGATTTTGACAGAATAATACAGAATAAATAATATAAAATATACATAACAGATTAAATAATAAATATACTCACTTCTATTAAAAAACTGTGCTTTCTTAAATAATTTCAATTACGATCAGTAATTATTATTATTAGCATTGTAACGAAGTATGGCATTGTGAAATTATAATCATTATAAAGAAAATGAGTATAAAATATTTGAAAATTTTAAAAGAGGTATTTCATGCAACTGTAATTTATTAATCCTAACCAATATCATAAGGCTTCTCTGGCATTTAGCAGCTCTGCTAGGCACAAATAACCTAATGCTAAGAGAAGTCCATTCCACATTTTTCGCCCGATTTTAATACATTCCTGATGTGAGAGGCGAAACTCGACGCCGGCATATTTCTCCAGAGTGGGATCGAAGTCACAATCATCACGCTTAAAGTCACTGTACATCTGGCGCCTCACTAATATTATAAAAATATAATATCTAACACAAAAACTGCATAGAATATGTTATTATTTGTTATGTTCGCAAAGATAAGTTCGAACATAATACATTGCACTTTAGTAGAGTCAATTTTATAAATATTTTAAAAGAAAATGCGAAAGGACAGCATATTCAATATACATTTATATATGAATATTAGTTATACAACGGATGCGTTGTTCTCATTTCCTAACGAATGATTGCGATAAGAAAATAATATCCGTTTCCAAGCATATATATTTTTATATAGAGCAATTACTTATTTTATATTGTTTCAGAAGTATTTAAAGGATAAAGTTTTCCGTTCTTTGCGATGTCAAATAAATATAAAAGATATTTTAAAGAAATATCTTTCTCTGACTATCATACATTTGTTTATCATGTTTATTTGTAATGTAATAGATATGAGCATTGTCCAATAAATTTTATTTCAATATAAAACAATAATAAATAAAATATCAACTTCACCGTTTACATCCGTCGAATAAAACAAAACTACATATTTTATATAATAATATTTTAATGAAATAAGCACTGTTAAAAATATAATCAGTAAAAAATATAATACACTACTGTGTAA
The DNA here is from genome assembly GCA_013403645.1 of Heliconius nattereri. Lineage (NCBI taxonomy): Eukaryota > Metazoa > Arthropoda > Insecta > Lepidoptera > Nymphalidae > Heliconius > Heliconius nattereri. The sequence continues at coordinate 3,708,044 of JAAIXI010000247.1, read as the reverse complement.
AATCTTTCTAAATCTATAAAAATGTACAAAACATCTAATATATTAATTCTAATGTGACATTTTTCTTCTTTCGCCTTATTTTTTGTATAAGAAACGTAAAATTTATACCAATATTCAAGGGTACTATTATTGTAGAGTTGATTTCAATAGGTAATGATACATTCTTAGTATCAGTTCTGGTATTTCTTTCATGTGATATGTCAGTTGCCACTTTTTGATCTAAACAAAGAGAAGCGTATAATAATCCTTTTAGTTTAATAAGAATAACACTTAAAATGTATTTAGAATAATATTTACAGTATTAATACAAAGTAATCATAATATTAAATAGAAATTATAAAAAGTTAATTTAGCTTTAGAATATTATTTATATAAAAACCACTTCAAATATTTGAATATTTTCCTCTGATTCTCTGACCGCACCGCATTACTAAATTATATTTCGTACTCAAAGGTTCTCGTAAATAATTTATTTTTATTTAGGCTTCCGTTAGTGACTAAAATGTTTATTTAATTATCTATATATATATATATATATATATTCCTTTTTTTAGCTTCACGGCTTATCCCACACACAGCAGGGTAGGCAGAAGGAACCTGTGAACCTAGTGTTAAAACATTCCGTTCCCTTTAAGGCACTTCCGTCTCCCACTCTCCGCGGAATTCTGGAGGCGTTACTTGTTGAATGGCAGGACTCAACGCCGCGACTTGTCTCGTTACCAGAGGGAGGCAATAAAAATAGTATAGCGCTTTTCCCTATTAACACATAGCACAAAATGATATAAAAAATTGGAGACTAGACAAAAGAGTGAAATATCACTGAATTAAGGGCTGTAAACTTTTGCTTTAAGGTCAAACTCACTTATTGTAGTCTACATAATTCTCCTTAAGATCGTTCTATTTAACCTATCTTAAACCTCACATATTCTGTAGAGTATAAAATATATTTACCTTCCTTGTGCCTTGCCTTCTCCATGTCTATATAACAATAATTATAGCCGAGCCCAATACCCAATGCCAACATTATTAAAAGAGTGGTGATAAGGCTTGTGACCACTGACGCTAACGCGCACCATGATACTAATCTATAAATATATCAAGATTTTAAAATATTATGGAGGTATTGCGTGTTATGTGGTGGATCTCAACGCAGCGCTTCGTCTTGAAAGCGAAGAAAAAATGTTTCATTTCCTCGAGTGGGAATATAACATTTTCAAATATTTTTAAACTTGTTTTCTACACTACTAGTACACGTACTTACCTTTCAAATACATAAAAAATATTACCAAAACAGTATGCTAATCTCGTGCAAAAGCACATCTAGTAAAATAAAATAAGACAATATTAAAAGATTAAACTTCAAAAAAGAAATAGAATGAAAGACCACAGATAAGTAAATAATTATTTTTGACATATATTTTTTAAGCAATAAATTCTTAAAAACTGGGCAGATAAAATTTAAAAACGAAATGTCAATGTATACCTTTCCTTTTAATATGTCAAATTTATTATAAATATAATAGTTTTATTTTATTTGTTCGTTGACACAAAAGTGATTATATATTAAACAATTATTCTATGCTACCACGACAAACTACAAGATCTTAAGTGAAAATATTCCAGACTCTTTAAAAAAGTACGTTAATATGGAATCACAAATATATTATTAAAAACACGTATTAAAATTTATTTAAAAAATAGCTAAATCTCCATTCTGAACGACGCCATTTTTATCAGGCGTTTGAAAATTAATGATACGAAACGTATAAAAAGCCGAATAGCATTACAAAGCTTTTACGTTTTGTGAAACTAATTTTACCATACTAGCCTTAATATCTTTTTTATGGGAACTTTAATTGGATATTAATAATAATTGTTCTATATATCTTTTTATTGAAGCAGTTGTGGCGTAGTGTCACAAGGGAGTGACAGTTCTGGTTTCGATCCCCATTCAAGGGAATTAATTATTATCTATTAATATTTTTATTTTTTCGCTCTGGCATCAAGGCAAAAGCCGAGCGGAGAGTTCCGTCACTCAACACGCAACACAAACGCAATGCAAATTCTACGAAAAGTAATGAGCGGAGTGTTTTAACATTTTTCTAAAGTGTGGACCGCTAATAGTATAGACCGATATAAGTATCTACTGTAATAATTAGCATTATAATCAATAAATGAAACGTCTACTAAAATATTTAAATCAACTTCAAGATGTAACACACACATACCAGGGTAGACATAGGGACCCTAGCGGTAAAATATTTAAATATAAATTTAATATCTAAAATTCACAGCAAACCAAGATGGATGACATGTTTAATATTTATAGCAGGTTTAACCGTAATAACGCTATCTGCAGTTGGGGCTGGTATTTTTATAGGATACACATATTGCTATATGGCCCATAGGACAGGTTTTAGTCCAAGTAAGTAAAAATATATATTTTTTTATTTAATATTATAGAATAATTAAGATTTGAACCCAAACTCTTTTGAAAAATTCAACCAACTTTATCTATTTCATTAAAACTTTGAACTTATTTAGACAACAACGTAAAAATATTTATTAAGTAAAATAAATGGGCACGTTAAAATAAAATTAGTTAATTATATATTATGTATTATTATAGTTAACGTTACACAAATAGAAAATTTGCAAATGTTGGAAGTACCTATTGGAACATCAAAAGAAAGAGGATCAATAAATGGAGCTATTTTGACGGAAATTCAAAACATATTAAAGTTTGGACATACAATACTAGATAGCTACCCTTACAAATTAGACAAAAAGCAAGAAACTGAAATGTAATAATATTATATATGTTAATTAAAAATTCACTCAAATAATGAATAAATAATCTATATAATTAATTAATATTTTATTATTGTTATTTGTTATTAAGAAATATAATTGAGTGAATCGTTAACACATTAATAATTAAAAATATATTAATATTCTTCATATATAATTTGCTTTACTTTTATTACACGTTTTATCCCGCAATTACCAGTGTAGGCTGAGAGTGTTATGACGAAGCTTCGATTTCCATCTTCAGACCACATACCTACAAGATATTCCATGTTGAGTAGTGGAGTTCTACACTGGGCCGCTGGAGATGGAACCTACAGCCATCGCATTTACAGTTTTACTTGCAAAAGCCGTCCCATTCCCTCATTATTTCTTCAGCGCAACGCTACGCTTTGTCAACAATTATTTTCATAATATTAGTAAATAATGATAACAATATAAATGATGATTTTTTATTTAATTTTAAATCATTAGTAATTTGATTGATTTTTGTTACATACAAAACAAGACAAATTATATTATCGGAACGTCTCTATCATCTAGGCCTAACCGCATTTCCACTAGAACAATTTAACTCATTTTGCCTATTCCTATAGTTACATATTATGTAGATATGTAACCGCAGTGTTTTACTAATTGTTTGGGCGTCGGCTAACCTTTGTCACTTTAGACCAATTAATATTGATTGAAAGCTGAAAAAAATTACTGATGATGACTCAATAGTCCTTGGATTCAAATATTATCAACGAAATCAATTTGTCATGTTTGGGTCCTTTTGGCAATGAAAAGAAGTTATTCTGTCGTATATGTCGTATATACTTACTATGTACTACTTCACATGTATCAGAATGTTCAATGAAACGCTCAAGGTGGTCGTGACAAAGGAGCACAAGCGTGTGACTGTGACGGGTGTGGGTTCCATTTCCGCTTCCACGGCGTTGATTTCCGCCACTCAACACACATTGACTCAACAGTTCGGTGGAAGGTGGGCAATGGAAGTGTTTAATGGAGAACGAAGTATCTTTACACTTGCGACTGTTCGTGCCACTCATTGCTTAAAAATAGAAAAAAAGTATGTAACCAAGCTGTTCTTAATGATATAATGGGACAATTAATTATTAACTCAACGGACGAGAGTGAAACTGAATTTTATAAACTAACTTTCTTTAAGTTGTTAGGGAAATGCTTTAAATTATTATTATTTTCCCAGTCTGGTAAGACAAATCCAGGATTAGGTATTATATATTCTTGTGATGCGGGAAACTGCTTTTCTTATATTAGAAAAAAATATATATAAATAAGTCTTATAACAACTTGTTACATTTTAAAAACGTTCCATAGAACCAGTAGCGTGTAAATTGATTGTTCTAATTGATGCTTTCGTTCACAGTAATCCGATAAAGAACCTATTCTCATAACATCTTTCAATAATAGCCACGGTTTGAGCGACTCGGAGCCCATGTTAAATATAATGAATGTTATATATTATTTTGTTTTGTAGCTCTAGCTTTATTACATTAGTTAGCATTTTACTCTTTATCCCGCATATGGCATAAGTAAATGTTAAGACACTCTGTTGCCCACTTCCGGGACCCGGCGGATAATAATAATAATAAATACTTTATTAAGCAAGTTTCTTACAAAATCCACTAGTGATTGGAGCCTCCTTTTAAGGGTGTTATTGCCTGTACCAGGAGACTCCGCTCTTCCATTAACATTTAAAAAACCATAACAATGATAGAAACCTTAAGTCAAAGTATATTATTTTACAATATATATTTACTTATTATAACATTTCCTACTTGTTTATATATTTTCCTATTTCTTTTTATTTTGTTTATCTATTCCAAATTATGTTGTGTATTTGCAGCTGTTGATTATTATATAATTGTAGGTGTATGTATGTATATAAATATATTTAGTGTAATGCTGCCTGGCATGCTCAATAAGTGCTTCAGTTTCCTCGTATGTAAGTAGTGTCAGCCATCCTTTAAGTTTCTTTTTACATTCATAATATCGCATGTGGTATATATTTATTATTTTATTTACTTTATTATACAGAAAGCTTGAACGTGACTCATATTAAATGCTAGCGAAGAAAGTTCTTGTTGCGAAGGTACGTGCTATTATTATATCTTTTCTTCTTTATTTTTTAATTGTGGGTCATAGGGTAGGGATTTGTGTTTTTTAAAAATTACGTGCAAAAAGTATAAAACAAAATGATTTCACTCATATTATCATTAAAAACGTAAATAACAAACATTTGTATTCGTAAAATTACATTATCAAGTGCGTGTGAGAAGTTGATAAAATTAAAATCAAGTAGTCTATATTATTTTAGAACTAAGATTCTGTATATCAATTTGAACCCAGAAGTAGAAGACATATGTCATCCTATGAAATGACTTAAATAAAAAAAAACAAATGGAAGTCCTTCACAATATATCCCGGATGCAATTATTCCGCTGATGATGGAGTATTTCTGAGATATCAAAGCAAGTTCAAATATATTACAGGATATACGCACTATATCTCTCAATCATAGTTTCAAGTTTATCTAACAAGAAAATATATTGTGTAAATTGATTCTTAACAAACTGTATTAAACTACGATTCAATAAAATCATGTTATAATCGTAGATAATTCATATGCGAAAATAAATAAGAAACAATTATAGAACCATTGAACCATGAACCATTTTATATTTTTTATAAAAAAATCTTGAATCTACTATACACAAGACTACACATCAAAAAAAGAACAACATATTTATTGTACGAAGATCAACATTTCTGGCAACAGCGTCGATCTTTCATTTCTAATGAACTATAATGAAACAGGTTGTCCATCATGTTTCGGCTGTGCCCAGTGCCCACATAAGAAATCATTAAAAGGACGACTAAAAGTTTCATAGCTATTCGGTATTCCGTCTCGTGAGACAAACGAAGGCGACCGCGTGCGCACGCGCATTGACATCTTCGTTAACTAATTATTACTATAAAACCAACATATTAATAATGTTCTGTAATAAAGTGGTATTTTTGTGAGACTGTTTGTTCCTTAATAAAGTTCCTGTGATATATTTATATTTCTTTGCAGTTTTCGTTTAGTGTTATAAAGTTTTTGCGATATTACATCAGTGTATGTATTGTGACGTTTAATATCGTCGATAAGGAAAGTGAGTACATTTCAGTAGCTACTCATAATTTTGAGATTTAGGATTGTGGACCAGATTGCAAAAGATTATGGTAATTTATTATGCTTGCTTACCTGAGCGAGCGTAAAAGATAATTTAAGTGTCTATCTTATCTGGCCTTATATTAATTTCCATAAAAGGATTTTTTAATTCCACACGCGTAAAATATCAATATTTTTAGCAATATTTTACAAGCTATCAACAGGAATTAAAATAAATAGTGTTATTTAATTTAGCTCCTGTTGATAGCTTGTAGTTCAGGTCGAATCTCGCTTGCATTCGCAAAAAACTGAATATACCTACGTAGGTATTGCTAGCTTCGGTTAGATAGACATTTTTTTATTCTAATTGCAATTGACTTAGTACCAGGAAAATTATTGACAATAATGTACAGGAACTAAAAAATAAATAATATTAATAAAATAATACGTTGTGTTTCTATAAAAAACTAAAATACATAAGTAACTATCCAAAACATCAAAGCTATAAAAATGTGTTCAGAAGTTCTTAAATAATGTCCAAGAAATAAAAATATCATAAATGTATCAAAACTTAAATATATTAGATTTACCATAGAATACTCGTATATTATTTTATAGCTCACTACATTCACGCTCTATCCCTTACATAGCATGGTAGGCAGAGGGACCCTGGGAACCTAGTGTTAAGACACTCCGTCAAAATTGTTTTATAATAATAAGTAATACAAAGTGATTAATACACAAAATAATATGAATCTTCCTATTTTTGTAAAAATAATAAAATTCTCCATTTAATCTAATATTTCCAATAAAACAATAAACTACCTAGCAACTCACTTTATTAGTTTTTAATTATTATTTGACCATGTTGTATGCTTTGTTAGCATGAGATAAGAATTTTAATACGGAATGTTGATGGGGAAATACTCAATATCGTTTTTGAATTCTAAGAAAATATGCTGGTCGGTAATTCGCAGATATATATTATATGTAATTATAGTATAAATGATTGACTTACAGCCGCTAATGTGCCCATGTCTCTCTACCTACTAGTAATTAAACTACAATTAATGTCGCTAATAGAATACTGCTACTGTTAAGATATGGCATGTTCATAGAATATTATTTAAGTTATGAATTTTTAAATAAAAAAATATGGCTCACAGAAAATAAAAACTTAACACACAAATCTGTGTTGACAATTTTATGTCCGCACAGCCTACATAACATTACATTAACAATGCACATAGTTTCTGTTTAAATACCATTGCTTGATAATAAATGTTCTAGAAAATATTAGAAATCAATTAAATCAGCTTCACGCTGTATCCCGCACACAGTTGGATAGGCAGAGGGAACCTAGTGTCTCAGTCCGTTCCTCACTTTCCGCCGAATTTTTGGTCAACCATTCGATTTTGCTGTACACTTTTAAGGGACTCTACTATTTTGAACTCTATAATAAAAATATAAAATTAAGGCAGCTATTGAACTATTTAGTTGTAGCTTATAGTTACAACTAAATTGTAAAACGTTTACAATTCAAATGTAGTTAGTTATATATGAAGTGGAAATAAATTGAACATTTCCTGCGAGGAGGTCTGGACTCTGGATTATTTGAGAAGCCACAAAGCGGCATCATTTAAAAGATACATTTTATGCTCAAAAATCAACGTAAAATTTTAGTGATACAATATTACAACAATAAAAGTTACAGCTTTGTACCGTATATAGCTGAGGAGACAGTAAGAATCTAGTGTCAAGACACTCCGGTCCTCGCTTTTTGCCCGAATACGAAACACTGCGCTTTAAGTTGCGTCAGGTCACGTCGGGTCCAGGCGTCAGGTCGCGTCAGGTCATAGGCAGGGCGAGTACGATTACTCAAATAGTTGATTTTTCTTCAAATACTTACTACTCAGTTTTTACATTCTAAATATTATGATAAACGTGTGTGTAATAAACTTAGATGTGAAATAGTTTTTGCTCAATCATTTTAGCGTCGTAGTGTAACTTGTTCGTGTACTTTTTTTTATTATTCTTGCAAACGCTTGCATTATGTTTTTGTCTCATTTTAATTGTTTACGATTCAAAAGATTAGGTCTATCTAAACATGGAGAAAAAAAAAATTATAGTTCTGTTGCATATTTAAGATTGTCTTTTTTTTTAATGGAACTCAGGATCCGGATTTATCACGAATATTCCGTTATTTAAAAATACATTTTCGTACGTTTTTCACATGCTAGTTCAATTGGTCAAGAAATACAGTAGAAATCTTGTCCACATAGTTCCACCCATTTATCATTAAATCAAATCAGCTTCACGCTGTATCCCACACACAGCAGGGTAGGCAGAAGGAACCTAGTGTTAAGACACTCCGTTCCAAACTTTCTGCCGAATTTTGAAGGCATTGCCTGTTGTTTTAGCAATGCCTCGACAATTTGCCGGAAAGTTTCTTAGCACTGGGTTCTCTGGGTATATACTCGTATAGTAAAACTAATATTATTAATTTATTTTGAATACTCTATAACCTGAATAAAATTTAGTTTCAGCAATGCCTCGACAATTTGCCGGAAAGTTTCTTAGCACTGGGTGCTCTGGGTCTATATAGTAAAACTAATATTATTAATTTATTTTGAATACCCTATAACCTGAATAAAATTTAGTAATACGTACAAATTCAGGCATGTGTATCTAATTCTTTTGAAGAAAAATGTCAACTGCACAAACGCTTCGTTAAAATAACTGACACGTTTCACCTATGTTTGTAAACTACGTTTGTGTTAGTTAAATAAATACATTTGCGTGAACACTGAATAGCATTTTATCTTCAATAAATAAAGTTTTGTATATAAAACAATATAAATTAGGTTGATAGCGGGGTTGAGTTCTGGAGACCACGATGTCTCTAAAGGGTCTATAATACATTGAAAACTGTTTGAAAATTGCATAATTTGAATTGCCTCTTGAAATGAAATATAGCAAGAGAAATCGAAGAATTCGGGCGACATACAGAGAAGGGGCCATTAGTCTAGCTTCTCCTTCCCTATCTCTATATGCGTAATACAGTGTGAGGCTGAAACGAAAATTGTTTTTTTTTTCAATGACGCTTACATTATATTTTTTATTTTTGCTATTCAATGCTGTTTACTATAAAAATCTATCGTATAAGCTTAGTAATAATAATAAAATAATTAGATATTTTTTACGTCAATTCATCAAATCCGTATAGTAAACATGTTGCGTAAGACCTCTCACGTTACATTTTTTCCTAATTAGTAATGTTAAGACACTATTTACAATACGTTTTTGTTTAGGTAATAAATATATGACTTAAGTTTTTATTTCTAGATAAAATCTAGTCCATATTCCCATTCCTAAAAGTGACATATTTTTCATATATATTTCATATTGTGTTCTTATATATATATATTTTTGTTTAAATAATAAATTTATATTATTTGTCTAATTTTTTTTCGTTTTTAGTCCAGATATTGAAACTAAGCTAAGATGACAATTCAAAGCATGACAGTGACAACACCGTTAGCTGACAACCCCGACACACACACCAGTAAGAACAGATGCGCAAGGTATGTTACTTAATATTTTTTTATTCTGATCAAATATATTTATATAATTTATATTTTTTGTAGTTTCACCCTGTATATTGCATGTATAGGGGTAGGCAGAAGGAACCTGGGCACTTATACAAAGAGTTGAGTGACGAAATCGCCGCGCCTCGTTACCAGCTGGTCTATTAATTACTTATACGCAATTTTGCAACGCCGTAAGAACATAAAAGCAAAGAAAACCTATATACATATTAAATGTTATATATTTTTTGGAATCCAATTCGATTTTTTTAATATTATTTGTACACGTATAAGAAGCCAATTGACGTAAGCAACATTAATTATATAAAATCTTTTAATTTAACATAATAAAAAAATCTAGCCAACCAATCAGTACTAGATAAAAGCTGATAAGTCGCTTAGTTTTCACTTCGAGCGATTTCGATAAATGTCTCTAATAACAATGTTATTACACTCTTCGAGTCGTCTAGAAATCTGGTTTAGCACTTTTATCACGAATAAAAATAAATTCATTGAGAGATTTTACGAATTAAATACTCATCGTATTTAATTATTAATTATGTTACAATGGCCTATACATTCGTTTTAAATTAGGTAAAAAAGAAAAAGGAGAAAGAATTGTTTAATTTATATTTTAACTATAATTAAGTAGGATGGCAATTAATAAGACGTTTCGACGTTTGAATGGAATTAAAAGTAAGGGATAGTGCGCACTGGTGACTTTTGTCACGGTGACAATAAATTTTTTGTCACTGACATGTCACCATACTTTTCGCCACTGCGCGCACTTGCGATGACAGTGACGAAATTTTTTACATTCGATAAAATGGATCTCGAAGAGATGGTTGTCTGTGCACTTATATTAAGAAATAGAAAAAAAAGCAAATGTAGAAAATATTGGCTTTCAACTTTTCATTTGTCACAGAGCAATGGCCTCAACTCAATTTCGTCAATCAGTATTGTCATTGTCTATTTTATCTTCATGAAAACACACGTTTTGCCTTGGTGATGAACTTGACGCCATTCTTGAAATAAAAATTCGGTGCTGCAATGCAACATACTGCTGTTTCATGTTTATGCGGAAGACGACTCCGCGGACAAAAAGTCACCCAATTGTCACGTATCCAAATGCGCGCACCTCCATTAAGTGTAATGTACATGGTGACAGTGACGTAACAGTCACGGTGACAAAAATCACTAGTGCGCGCTAGATTTGTTAGATACCTAAATCAATTAGTAAATAAAATATTTCTTACATATTAGTTTGGAAAAGACCATTTAAAATGTAAAAAATCATCACAATACATTAAAAATAATTAATGAACATCGAATTTTATAAAAAAGAAAGATTGCGACAAATTGGGAATCTCTTTTTTTTGGAAAATCGGTTAAAAAATAATTATATCGGTTATTTTTGTTGTTGTAAAAATAGTTTTAAGCTTTAAAAAATTTGGAAACATAAAAAATAGAAATAATTTGATTTCTGAAATTGAGAGTGGAAATCTTTTTTGATCATTGAGCGTTGTAGGTGTTTTTTTGAAAACTCTACGAGTGATTTTAGATTAGAACAAAAATAAATATTATTCGACCGTGACAGGACTCGAACCTGCAATCTTCGGATCCGAAGTCCGACGCCTTATCCATTAGGCCACACGGTCGTTGACAGAATTGCGAAATTTAAGTTCACTTCTCCTTTTAGGGCAAAAATTTAGTAAAATTTCAATGGCTTTTATTTTGTCACAATTTGTGCTCTAACGGACCGTCATTCAATTGTATTATTTGTTATATATTGTTTTTCTGAGACGCGACGTTTACTGAGTGACAAATTACCAGGTGCGTGTTATTCTAATTACCCTTATTTGTATGTGTTTGTAGTAGTTTAAAAGTATACAGTCTCTACCTGTGTTATTTTTTGTTATGCCGGCGTCGGTCTCACATACCGATCGATATCGATAATTTTAGTGATTTTTTTTTAATTTTAACAGCTACATCCATGGGCGCATAGTTGCCCGTGCCTTTTTTTATTTGATGAAAGTTTTTTTTTTTAATGTGGCGTACTTAATTTTGGGACAATTTAAACTGTACTTATATCTAGAGCTTATACTAGAGGGGTTGGATGAGACCCCTACCTACCTATTTTTTTTTTTTAATAATTATATTATTAACATTTATAACTTATTTAACATATATAATTATAGTTCATTACATATATAATTGTCTTTTATATAATTACTTTATACATGTATAGAACACCTTCGCCTATTAGATTTGGCCTGGCTTATGCAGAACGCCTTCCTTAAGTTTTTGGATCAGCGCCTCTATCACCCTATCGTCTCTTTGTGATATTGCCCCTTTTAGGTTCGCCTCCACCACCTCCGTAAATGAAGCGCCCACCGCTCGGCTGAAGAAATTATTTTAGTGAATTTGAGATCGATCAGGCGTCACGTTAAAAAAATATTAATAAAAAAAAAACAGCTTCACGCCGTATCCCGCACACAGCAGGGTAGGCAGAGGGAACCTAGTGTTAAGACACTCCGTTCCCCATTTTCTGCCTAATCCTGAAGGCATTGCGTGCAGAACTCAACGCCGCGCTTTGCCTCGACATCAGAGTGAAGATTGTAGTAATTTGTAGAAACATAAATAAATATTTCACTTCCTCGACTGGGGATCGAACCCCCAACCGTCGCATTACAGTCACACCCTAGTGTAATTAATCTGTATTTTAAACCGACTTTCAAAACAAGGAGGTTCTCAATTAATTTATTTCGATTTTTATTCGATTCATTTATTCGAATAATTATTTTGGATTCGATTTAATATTGGATTATTCGATTCGATTTGGGTGTTTTTTCTAATATGCAATCATTACAGTTATTTTACAAATAACATTATAAATCCTTAACCTAATCAATAATTTAACATTCAAGGCTGTTTATGAACGAGTCAATTAAATTATTCATTGACATCAACACATTTGACTGTCAGACAATTCTGTTTATTAAATGAATAATCATGTAGTTCAAGGAGGCGAAGCCGCGGGGGGGGCGTTAGTCTATAATATAATTATAAAATATATAATTTTACAGTAACTCTAAGTCTAAAATTATAACATTCACTAAAATTAAGGAAAGGAAAGGAAGAATCGAAATCTAGCTTTATCGGTCTCACAGATGAAAATGATAAAAATGTAATCTTGTTTTTTTTTAACTAGGCAGAAGGAACCTAGTGTTAAGACATTCCGTTCCCATTAAAATGTTTCCAAATTACGAATTCATTGCGTGTGGTGGTGTGGAACTCAACGCCGCGCTTCGCCTCGACACCAGTCGCGCAAAGCGTCAATCATAACATTGCTCACGTAATGACTTTATACGTAGTCATGAACCGATGACTAGCGGAATAACGAGCTCTCTTAAAAAATAAATGCACGTGGTCTTCCTTTACGTTTTTACTTCAGTAATCCTATTGTTAATTTATATTGAAAAATAGATTTGAGGCCAGTCGTGAACGGGACATGTTGTCAGTTCGATTCCCGCTAGAGGAAATAAAATATTTAATATTTTAATGTTTTTGCTCTGATGTCGGGGCGAGGCGCGTCGTCGAGTTTCGCCACTCAACAAGCAATGCCTCCGGAATTCAGCGGAAAGTAGGGAGCGGAGCGTCTTAACACTAGGCTCCCTCTGCCTACACTGCTACATAGAGCTTACAGCGTGGAACTGAGTGAGGGTAAAAGAAAAACAGAAAAGCATAAAAATCGTCGTGTACAGGAAATTGTCAAATATATTTCATAACAATCATATATGAACGTCATTGTTTCATATCGAAACAATTTGCCATAATATGATTTATTATCTCATCTACATGTAAATTGTTTTACCGGCTTTACGCTTTATGAAATATAAACTCGGATGGCACTTTCATTGTTATTTGTTATCGTTGTTCTAAACAAAAAATAATTTAATACATTCGTTTATTATATTAATAAAGGTTGTTGGGAAATAATTATTACGTATTTTTTAAATAAAGTTGTTTGAAAATTTAAAAATAATATTATTTATTTATTTATTATGTATTACAAATATTTATCATGGCTTTAGTAGGGCTAAAATTAATATGATGGCAGTTTAATCTTATCCTAAGCATCTTGAGTGTATAGAGTTCTATACACTCAATTAGGTAAGTTTATTGTTTTTTAAATTACTCAACATATTTCGTGCGACGATGTGCGACGTGTGCGAACACCGTGGTTTTGATTTCGATTCTTACTAAGAGGAATGAAATATTTATTATTTTCATTTCCTCGAACTGGTAGGCGTTAAGTTCCGCTATTTAACACACAAAGCTTTAAGAATTCAGCTTAATCTTGGCAAAGTGTCTTAATGGGAACAGAGTGTCCTAACACTTAAAAAAATATAACAATATAATAAAATTATTTTCTATTGAATTATTTTATGTTACTTTGACAAATGGCACTTTAAACGTGTCATTTATCAATAAAATACTACATAAATAAATATTTATTGTAAATCAATTAGGTATTGTCTATTGTTTCTTATTTAAATAAAAGAGTATTTATTTTATGTAAAATAATTTAAAAGATAATATAGATGTAAACGAAAAATGAATTTTGCCTTGAAACATTACTTCCTCACTAGAACTTTCCTTCGTATCTTCTTATGATCAAATATCGCAAAATACACCTAACCAAATATTTGTACTTAATCCAAAGTATCCAAAAAATATATAAAGTTAATAAAATTATTAACTTAGTAAATTTGGAAATTTAAAAATATTCTAAATTAGTTGAAATATATATTAAATTTATACAAATACTATACTCGTATATAAATTCAGTATTTTTCTTTATTTCATCTTGAAGCATTCATTAGATTTGTAGGTACTTTTTTAGGCAAGAAAATAACAAATACTTATTATCTGTTGCTTATAAGGAAAATAAAAGTTACTATTCATCTGTTGCTAATTTATCGAATATTTTCTTCATGTGGCGAAAATAGTAAGTATACAGAAAAAAGAAAGGATGGCATAATGTGCATAAATAAATAATATTGCAAAGTATTTAAGCTACATGTTATGTAATCAATTAATTTTTATAAAATATATCAATTAATTTTTATCCTTTTCATGTTCGTAACTGTCAGAAATTGCGCGATATAACTAACTATAAGGTTGTGTTTATATTGATAATATGCCTTATATTTTAACTTGAAGTGAAAATTTATTTGAAAGTCGATGAAACGAAAAAGCGACAGTAAAAAGAGACGGAAATATAAATTCATAAGGTTTAACATGGGAGAAAGTGGGACAGAATATTTCATATTTTAGTTGCCAGAAGTCTCTTGTATCATTTATAGAAAATGTAAGCTCTGAGTCTAAATAAATCTATGTAGGTAATATAAACGAATTAAATGTCAAATAATTTCCAAACTTTGTATATCTATGATCAGTACTAAAATATACAAATTTCGAAGGTTACACTACTACCATGTGCGAATTGCTCACATGTATTTTTTATAATTTGTAATTTTAATGCAAAAATTTAAAATTTCCGAGGTAAATTTGTGTGAATAAATATATTAATAGATAACGAAGTTTTTTCCTAGAAAACGTGTGACGTGTTACGAGAAATAAACAAAATGAAAAAAAAGATTAGAAATTGAAATAAATTATATTTAAAGTCGATTGAAGACTACTATTATTAGAATTATTAAGAATATCAACGTGATTGGCAGTAACCATGGCGTACCTCAACTAGCTTGTACCTAATGCATTCGTCTCGAACTCCTTTACGTAACAATCATAGCCGTGGTACTTGTTATTTATAAATGTAAAGTGACTTCTATACAATTTTTACGTCAAATGAATTTCTGAGAATGGTTATGAATTAAAAATAATTACTTTGAATCTATAATAAATGTAATATATACGTATATGTGAAATATTATGTACCTTCACAATATAATAGTATATACAATCTTATGTACAAATAAACTTCAGAACAAAGCTCTGAAAAATTTAGAGTTCAATAACATTCAATTATCAACTTGTATAATACAACAAAATAAAAAAACTAACTTTATAAATATCTTTATAAAGACCAAAAAAATAAAAAATATATATGTCACCATGAACAGACCTTTTTTCAATGACGTCCGAGGCCGTTTGAGCATATTTGTTGACGACCATTATAGAGCACAGTTATCACTGACTTCCTCTTGAGAAGGTGTCGCTTGGTGCTAGTACTGCTAGTGTTGTGAGCCTGATAGTGATGTGCGATCGAACACTGCTGAAAGCTAGCTCGTTAAGGAGTCCGGATAAACCGAACGTCAAAAGAAAAAACCGGCACGTCCTCATCCGCTTACCGGACTCAGATAGCAGTGGACACAGGTAACTACCTCTTTGAAAAATGAAACTTTCCAACTCTAGTTTGTATAAAGGATTTATAGATTAGATTTTATTTCTTCGTATGTTTTCTTCAAATTTTATGTTGGTGCATTTATTTTTACCTACCGTTTGTATAATAACGTTATTTTAAATAGTATTTTACATTTTTCTAACAAAAAAAAAAGTAAGTAAATAAGTTATTAAAAGTATAATTCATAATACTATTATAAAATAATTTATTTGTTCATAAATTTAATAATGGTAAAATAATTTTACAATTACTTTTAACTGTCGAAAAATATAATTTTCTATTTTATTACATAAAAAAAAACAAATTATTTCATTCAAATTAAACGAAAGGATCACTATTAGTGAAACTCTCCAGTAATTTGTAAAAGATAACAGTTATAGGCATTTTTCTATGCATGTTTAATGCGTGGTATGTACAACGATGTGCATATATATTTTGAAAGAACATGAAATTTTTTATCATGCTTTTGTATATAGAAAAAAAACCTAGCGACAAATAAATATATTTTTTAAATCTTATTTTAAAGTTTATTTGATAGGTGAAGCGCCCAAACACACTTTCCATTTATAGTAATTTAATCTAACTAACGAAATATTTTACTATTTGTATTAATATTTCATGTTTTATAAATTTATAATATTTTTTTGATAATACATTTGAGACTATGACACCGTGTGATTGTTAACTCGGTGGTTGTGGGTTCCTAAGACAAAACGCGGCGTTCATCTCCCCCACTCCATACGTAATGTCTCTAGTAGGATCGAAAGCAATCCCTGCTATATCGGAAGTACTACCATGTTAGATGCGGGATTGGCATGGATTCGATCAATGTAATACTACCCTCACTCAAGGAAGTGAAATATTTATTTACGTTTATATTTCCATTTTTTCGCTCTGGTGTTGAGGCGCGGCGTTGAGTTCTGCCACTCGACACGCAATGCTTTCAGAATTCAGCAGAAAGTGGGGAACGGAGTGTCTTAACACAAACGGAGTGTCTTTCCTCTGCCTGCTGCTGTATGAGGGATAGAGCGTGAAGCAAAATAAAAGTTTAAGTAGTTTCATTTTACAATCACTTTAATGTGTCTACTATAAAACTTGATGTAAATAACAGCCATATTTACATCAAGTTTTATAGTAGTTTCCTTTATATTAAAGGCACATATGGAGTCGATCTATTGTGTTAGTAATGAAACAATACATTATATGAAACATACTTATTTTATTATTTTACCCATATTATAAATATATGCTAAATGTTCCAATATTCAACACTCATAGTATTTCAATATATCAGATTAAAGAAAATCGTGATTGTCATCTGTAGTGACGTCATTTTACATTCTTATGCATTTTAGCTTACGAATAAATTTAATCTATTGAAGCTGAAAATTAGACTGAGACGTTTCACCACCAACTTGTTTGATATTTACTTTTTTAGCTTCACACTTTATCACGGAGAAACCTGGGAACCTAGGTATCTTTAGTTTCCTCACAAAATAGAAATAACAATATATTTATATATCCACACGCAAAAATTTCATTATTTGCCTAATCAGACCAGTAAAAGAATAAGTTTTAAAAAAATATTTCAAACCCATTCGTAGTTGCGACGCTTACAGGTTCGATTTCTACTCGGGCCTATGATTATATTTGAATTACTTTCATTTCCTCGCTCTGGTAAATAAATCACACCAAACAGTCACACCTTTATGCCGCTGCTCCACAACAAAAAATTATAAAAACAAAATATATCGACTGCACAGTTCAAGGTAATAAATAACTTACTCGTAATTGAATATAAATCAGAAGGTGAGAAATAAAATGATTAGCCAAGGTTTAGATAAGGTAGAGGCGGCCATTATTGTAAGGAAATCCACTCAGGTAGTGTAAAAAACCGGTAATTTTACACCACCAGGGCTGTACGCATAAATATCGGAAATTAATAGTAATTGTTGCCCTCACTAGTTCTGTAATATAATTGCGCGTACAGCTTGTGGTTATTGGAGGCGACTCTGTCAAAGAAAATTCATTTATTAACGAAAGGAACATTTTGTAAAATTTGATAAATTTAAGTTTGTGGGCTTATGCACATATTTTGTATGAAATAAAATACAATGATAAGATTATAATAGTTTTTATCTAAAATATAAAACTATTTTACAGATGATTTTCAGAACGTGTATCAAACGGACAAAAAAGTGATCCTATAATATATTTTTTTCCTTTTACAGAAATTTTATATATTGAACCCCAAAAATATATATGACCATCATATATGATAAATATAGGTTATATTTTGTTGTTTTTTTTTGAGTACACTATAAATAATGAACGTTTCCATAAAAAAAGATAAACGAAAAGAGCATACATACACTTAAAAGCAAAATCCTTAATTTTAATTATTAAAAAAAGTTTACCTCCTCTTCCTCACACCTGTACCTATATAATGTCATAAAGTTTTATCTCAATTAATTATTAATTAATTAATATATGATACATTTATACAGTTATTTTTTTCTGCGGTCACCTGGTAGAATTTTCGTAGTAACGAAAAGCCACAATTTTTATTTAATTGCAAAAAAATATATACGCGATATATCCGTT
This sequence comes from Heliconius nattereri, assembly GCA_013403645.1. NCBI lineage: Eukaryota > Metazoa > Arthropoda > Insecta > Lepidoptera > Nymphalidae > Heliconius > Heliconius nattereri. The sequence continues at coordinate 3,689,437 of JAAIXI010000247.1, read as the reverse complement.
AAAGTCATTTTATTTGTTTTTATATGTTTAATCGTTAACTTTGTTTAAACGTTATTGTTGTTAACTTAAAATGTTGTTTATCTTCAAATTGTCATTGCTATTTTATTCAAATTTAATCATTGATTTTAAGTCTACAATGGACAAAAGGAACTCTTTCTTTTTGATTTGGAGTAAGTAGGTATTATAATACCTATTGCAAGATTCTATGTTTGCATATAGCGCAGCGTTGAACTACGCATAGTTAACTTATTAACATTAAGATGACAGATATTTCGGAAATCATTGTAAATTTCTTCTTTTGAAGATCTATATGAAAATATATATATATATATACATATATATATTTTGTGCGTATTATAAGTAAATTGAACAAGAACAGATAAAAATTGAGAAACAAAAAAAAGAAGACTATAATTCATTCACTATGGAGACTTTAACATATATAAGTCGGCAATTTCCTGTAAATTACCAATTTATTCGAAAAGATGTGCAAAAGTTTTATGTCTAAAGATAAGAATCTGGTAGTCAATCTTAAATACACGTTAATATCGCTCAATCAAAAAGATAATGATAATAGAAAAACATTATCATGAAATAATTTATTTTCAGCTTTTTTGCCGTATATAACAGAACAGGCAGAGGAAACCTAATGTTAATGTAAATACTTTCGAACACAATTTTGGTATCACGTGGAACTTAACACCGCACTTAGTTTAAGTATACATAAGAAATAATCAAAAATTTAATAAATTCCCTGATTGGAAATTGAACCAACTACTCTCACGATTATAATCAGACATTGTGCCATTGAGCCACGACAGCCTTAAAATTATTTTAACGCCTGTCAGTATTGTCTTAGCAAAACTTTGTGTTGTAACTTTAACTAAAATTTTATACTGGCGTTTGTATATTGTTTCGTAATTAAAATTAAACATCCAAATATTTATTTAACCACGAAAAAAAACAATTAATTTTGAGCGCCATCTATTTTTTCCAAACGTAAACGGGACTTGTAGGTGACCGGCATGAACAGCTGTTCTTCGTATCGATTTTCTCAAACCCGCAAGCAAGTTCACTGCATACAACCTGCACTCATGTATTTGTCATTATCCTCTGTTCAAAATTTACTAAAAATCGGTTTATAAAGATCCTTGACAGATCTAATTGCGTGCCGACAAAATTTAACTAAAAATGGCATTATTCTGAAGATTCTAGGTTATGTTGTTATTGTGTAGCATTTGAACTGTCAGTCGGTGCTGTGATAAGATAAGAAACATGGATTCACTAAGAGCTGGTCTCCACCGGCGTCACTTTATAAGTACCCATGTCGATGATATACCCATGGACACCATAAGATTAGTGTCACCTATAAACAGGTTCGCCATTTTACAAGGGAATTTCAGTAATGATGAGAGTGATTATCCTTCAAAGTAAGTACGCAGAGGTCAAGCGAATTCAATGATTCAATTAATAATAATTATTATTTATTTTTACATCTTATAAGTTAAAAGATGTCTAAGCTTAGAACATGACAAGAAATAAAAAATAAATGAAGTTTAATAATTAAAATCATATTATAGGTAGGTACCTATAGCTAAAACAATGTTAAACGTTTTTAATTAAATCATTAAAACAAACAGAAATCATTGAAATAAAATAAACAGACTCTAGAGCTAAAATATATTTAATTAACAACTTGTTTGTTTAAAATATAAGTGTTTTTTTTTGTTTTGGTAAGACGCGGTATTGGTCTCTACTCTCTGCCACCCAGCATGGAATCGTTCTGAGTCCCGTCGTCTGTAAATTTTAAATACCTAGATGAAATCCTTTTAGTTATTTTCTCCAATATTTACGCTTCACTTCGCACAAGAACATAAACCTATAAACAGTGTATATTTAATATAAATCGAAAATACTTAATATTTATCTACTATAAAAGACATTCCTATCTACTATAAAAGACATTATAAGGTTAAACTCATCGGAAATCTATTGAAACTTCTAAATATTCTAGACCTAGATAAAGGATCTAATGTTAAGTAGGTATTGCATACTTAAAAGATTGCTAATTGATATTTTTTTTGTTATAGGCCGTATAAATTAAAAACTAAGCTTTTAATAACTGGACTCATCATACTCGTATCAGTGTCAGCTTTAAGCGGCTACTTGATCGGCAGTGCTGATTATAATTCTTGGAAGTTGGCTGAACCCTTGGATCCTATAGACCCTCTGCCGCCTTCTCCATCATGGCTTCATGCCTTCAAAAGGGCAGCAGTGTGCACGGATGCTCCTCATTGCTCAGAAATCGGCAGGTATGTAAGCTATATAGGCTTTTCATAATGGTAGACAGTAAAGTTTCCGTGTCGCAATTAATAAGTAAAGAAATAGTTGATATAAGGATTATTAAAGTGAATCTTTCTTAATATGGTTGTGATTTAAAACGCGATAAAATGTGACATTAGGCAGAAACAAACACATATCTAATAATATTTAGGTACGTACTTTTGTAATAGAATGAGAAACATTTAAAAGAATATTTCCTACTATAAATACTCGTAAGTAATAAAAAATAAATAAGTAACTTCTATTTTTTATTAAAGTGTTATACAACACTTATAACACTTCTAAAATATATAAGTATATAAAGCGTTTTTAAAGGTTCTTAATTAACACTTTTAATTTTTAAAAAGTATGTGTTTGTGCGTTTTTATAGCTTCACACTAAGTATTAAGTATACCCCGCACATAGCAGGGTAGGCAGAAGGAATCCAGTATTAAGACACTTCACTTTTCACATTATCCGCCGGCTTCTGAAAGCATCACGTGTTGAATAGCGGAAACCAACGCCGCGCTTACCTCGTTACCCGAAACCAACAACGTCCACAACCTCGTATTAACAGTCGCACGCTTTTTCACATAATCTCAATAAATTTAGTTACTTCAATTTATTTTTAATGTAGTATTACTTTTGTTGTTTACTTTTTTAACAATGCCTACTAAGTAGGAAATACTAATTATTATCGGTATATACCTACCCCGATACTAATAAACGAAAATTAAAACGATCTCCATACATTAATTTGTTAGATATAATAATCATATTTATTATTATTTGCTGTATAGACTATAGTATACCATATACCCAACTTTCAACTACGAAGAATGTAACTGTGGGAGCCATCTATTTATGGATTACAATATCTATCTATTATCTAAATGCTTCTTCATCACTCACTAGCGCACGTCAATAGATGGCAGCGGAAATTAAAAATGGCTGTAACGTAAATTAACAACCGTTACAAAGTTTTTTCAATACTTATTAAAAATGGAGGTAGATATTGAAATATATTTGAACCAGTGATCAGAACTGGTATTTGTTAACAAAAAAGTTTACTTGGATAAGTAACAAAAACGTGCTTGATAGACAGATGTAATTGAACTTTTATATTTGACAGTTTTAAAAGTACTTAGGAGAGCTTTTCGTGTTTGTAGCTTTTTTTAAATATTCTGTAAAAGTACTTTAAAGAAAATGGATATTGTTTTTATTTTCACGTTAGTAATTATAATAAATAGTCGTAGTAGTAGTAGTAATAGTAATAAAATAAGTAATACGTATTTTTTTTTTATCTTTCTTTTAAATTCTTTTAAATCAAATCAATCAAATTACAATGTAAAAAGTGTTGGCAGATGTCCCGATTTTTAAAACGAAACTCAAAGGTCCCGACGGGCAGGTCCCGCTTTTCACGAATTGATTACTTTAAGCGGTTAATTATTTGCTAACTAATTCATAGAAATACAAATATTCGCAAGTGGTTTGTGTGCATAATTACACACCCGGAAGGCTTAACTGCCTTATATGGTAAACGAAAACAATATCGTTTAATTATAGTGATGTTTTTCCATTAAAAAAAACATTTTATATTAATATCTATTACCATCGGAAGCTTATAATATTTTATACTTGTCCCGACTTTTTACTTAATATATTTAAAAATCCCGCTTTTCACCGACCACATTTGGCAACGTTGGTTCAAATCCAAAAAGAGTGCAAGAGATTGTGTTCTTTCCTAAATAAATAATCTAATATAATTTAAAGTTACCTAACACTAGTAAAATGTATTATTTTTCTTCGTGTAATGCGTTTTTTCAATACAAATTAATATGTAACTTGCGTACAATAATATACGCACACTAAAGCAACAAGTTATAATGTTGCCATAATAATAAAATGTGCCGCGTCATAGGAAAAAGACATTTCTTTTTCTGTTGTACTGAATTAAATTAACTGTATGTATTTTTTTATTTACGTCTAATGTCATGTAAAAATGTTAAGACATTCTCGGAGGGCATGTATGTAAGAGGTTGATGACAGTGGACGCGACCAAAGGACTATGTAGAGAATGTAGCGTTTGGCACTAGTTCTCTCTGACTACCCCGCTAGGGATACGGCGTGAAGCTGAGTTAGTAAGTTAGTCAATTTCGTCAACCATAATGCGTGTTCAATGTCTTGTAAACTCCCACATTTATTAATATTACCACCATAATTAAATAACAACAACAACAATTAATATTATGAAAAATTGTGTATAAAAATATTCAATCTTTCGAAGTAGAACGCAATATAAATGAAATGAGCATAACATGCGATTCCGTGGTGTTATCACAAGCCGGCTTACACACACACACGCCTAAGTTTATTATTGAACAACATCCTTCATAACCGGGTCGGAGCTGCTCCTCCAGCCAATCACGCTTCGAGAATTATATCGACGCGCATGCGGTCACTGACGTGTCGGCTTCTGTCTATATAAACGGCTCGCGAAGCCCTCCTCCTCACATTTGTGAAACAAATTCTACAGTGACACAGTCACCGCAATATATATCTCGAGTATTCTTTGTGAAAATTACTAGTCATAAATATGTCTGAAGCTTTCTTCGATGAATACGACCACTACAACTTCGAACACGACAAGCACATCTTCTCCAGCCACAGCGGCAAGCAGCGCACCAAAAAGGAAGTGAGCCAGCACACCAACCACTTCGATCCGTCGGGCCATTCCAGAAAGATCGTCACCAAGCTCGCAAACACAGAAAACAACAAGAAAGGCGATAACAAACATTAAATAGACTTATAAACGAAAGACGACTATGGCGTGTAAAAGGAATATTGAATTTTTGCCGACGGAACGGAGGACGTTATGGCGAATACCCGAAGAAAGCACGGGTCGCTCGTCTCTGAGATCAGTGGAACAGCCGAGAAGGTTTTTGGTAACGCAGAGTTTTTACTATGCACACCACAATGCTAGAACACGGTGGCGCAGCCGGCGCGCCTCGTGACTCGTGCCCCCACCGGTGCATGCCGATGGATATGTATTTTGAACAACACCGTTCCAATGACTGATCTCATCTCTACTGGGCTTGTTGTAAAGCTCAATGTCGCTGTGGTATTAACTTGTAGGTAGTTATTATGTTGTTGTACGTGGTACGTTAATGACTGTAATAATTTAAGATAAATAAAGTTAATTTAATATATGTTTGTATTTCATTGTTTATTTACAAAAAGTATAAGAAGTTGGCTGGTTGCTAGCGTGTGGGCAGTTATGCTCGTGTTTACACACAAAAGCAACCTTGATGCGAGGTGAACTGCGGCTGAGTCACTAACGACCTTGTTCAATATTATCGATTTGTTATTCTTTTTTCTTTGACGGTATAATGAAAACATTAATTCCGTCTAACACACTACTAGACTACTACTATATTGTTTATCTGTTTTTTTTTTAAATATATCATTAAAGTAAAATATAGCCAAATATATTTTTCTGAAAAGAGAAATAGAAAAAAATAATAACTTACTAAATAATTTGAAAACAAGTGGGTAAATTGCAAATTACAATGCTATTAATCGACATTTTAATGTATATTATAATAAAATGAATATTCCTTTTCATATGTAAACAATGATAGCAATGTATAAAATGTTGATACAGAATTATACTTATCATAATAATATGACTGTTGAGCATCTTTTTTAATTATTACAAATTTCTTTGGAGAAAATATAGTGGCCTGAATTTATTAACTGCCATTTTTTTATTTTGTTTAAGTGAATTATTTAAATTGATATCTTTGTATATTATTTCAATATTCAATTGCAAGAAAAATTGTATACTTTAAAGATCGATTATTATTATACTTTTGGTTTTTATACAAGACCTAAGATCCTACCCTCTAAAAATATTATTGATTTGCAAGTAACGCTATATTAGCCTACCACTTTAAAAAAATATGAAGGGTATTTTATTCAAAATATGTTGCAACAAAGTATTTACTTTTTCAAAGAAAAAAAGTAGTTCACGTTAGGTACTTTGATAATTTTGTGTAATAATTTTACCGTTACTAAAATGGCGTAAAAAGGATTAAAAAAAATTCTCCATTTTAAATGAAATTAAGCGAGACAAATGAAATATATGATTATTGTTTTAACGTGTCAATGTTTTATTATATGTAAATACAGTTATCAATTTTATTTCCAAACATTGAAAGTACGTTAATATTATCGGTGACATAAATAATATAAATATTTTTTTATATATAAAATTTATAAACAAACTTAAATATAACATAAAATGAACTGACATCTTAGTGTAACGAGACTTATGTTTGTAGCTGTGGATTCGATCCCTGAATTAGTTATTTTCATTTCCACCACTCAATACTCAATGAAGTGTCTTGACACTAGATTCTCTTTTCTATGTTTAGGCTGCTATGCTATGATAAAATATATTTATATAGGTGAAGGTTAAGACGGCGGTTGTGGATTCATTTCCCACAATTTCGAAACTTTGCTCTAATGACGAGGTAAAGTGTGGCGTTGAGTTCTGCCACTCAACAATGCAATGCCTCTAGAATTTCAAAGGAAAGTGGGGACGGAGTGTGGGCAGAAAGTGGGGAACGGAGTGTCTTAATACTTTGTTCGCTCTGGCTATACTGTTGTGTGCGGGATACAGCATGAAGCTTATTTAATAAGCATAAGTTTAAGCGGGCGAAGCCGCGTTTCGGTCGATAGTTGTGCATAATATGGAAAACTATTTACACCACAAAGACTCGCACAGCTAGGAACGTGAGCAAGTCACATGTGATTACGTTCACCTTGAAGCTTTAAATATATATCTATTTATTTTCTTAGTGTCTCTGCTATGATAAGATTATAAAAAACCGGTCAAGTACGAAACGGATTCATCCACCGAACTTCCCGCACCATTTTCGTGATTGTAGGTCAGGTCAAGAGGAAGTAAATATAAATTTGTAAAGTAAATTTTCACTGTAACATACCCATGGAATTCAAATTCCAAGGGACATTTGATATTAATTTCTATTCAATATCTTCACGCATTGATGAGCTAAGAGGTATTGACGGACAGACAGACGAACACCGAAGTAAAAGTATAATGGTTCCGCTTCTTCCCCTAAGAAATGAAGTATGATTCAAATAAGATTTTAGAGTAAGATCATCTTACGTTATAACTGAATAACCATACTGTCAATTTTATATTATTTAATAAAATTTTGAATTGTTGATGCAGTTACAATCTTAAATGATTTTAAATTACTTATCATAGTGTTATTAACAATTCTCCCCTTACATATAGAAATATATATTAGTCCCAGATATATAATATACTATTATGTTACATCTAAAAAAACTCAGTAGCCCATAAATACTGTAATAAAGTAATAATTATTATTTAAGTATAATATATCTATTTAATTAAATGTATTTATTTGAACCCTGCCTGCTTCTTAATGCTATTTGTACCTAATCATAAATGCTTCTATACATAAATATATCTAACTAAATTATTATTTATGTTTTAGGCATATTCTGTCAATAAATGGATCAGCAGTGGATGCAACCATCGCGGCGATGTTCTGCAACGGCCTCCTCAACCAAATGAGCATGGGGTTAGGTGGTGGTTTTTTCATGACTGTTTATATTAAAGAAGAAGAGAAAGCGTATACAGTAATAGCTAGAGAGAAGGCCCCAGCCGCTGCGACTGAAGACATGTTCCATGGGAATTATGATAAAGCAACGAAAGGTAAAAAATAAATAGAAATCAGTATATTATAATTGTGCAAGCGTACGACTGTATTAAACGCAACGGATGTGGGTTTGATTCTCACTGTCGTTAATGGAATGTTTAGATTTTCCCGTTTTGGTAACAACAAAAGCGCGACATAGAATTCTTCCACTCAACAAACAATGCCTCCAGAATTCGGCGGAAAGTGAAGGCGCGGAAGCGGAGTGTCTTAGCACTAGGTTCCCTCTGCATACCCTGCTAGATGTGGAATACAGGTACGAGCGGTACGACCCATACGTTGAACTCGCGAGAGTAAATTGCGTACTTGTATTTCCAATAAAGAGTCAGGTGGAAAGAATCAATCAAGCTTTGTTGGTAATTGGAAATGTAAACCTAATTTATTTAAAAGGAGTCCGTTTCCCTTAAGCATTACCCGCTAAATTCTTTTTCGCGGTGGAACCGCGCATTAAGCGTAATAAAAGGCCTAGTTTTTCCGTTGTTAGCCTTAAACCTCGTCTGTCACCACGTATCCCCGAGTGGGTGGAAAAGGCTTAAAAATGCCATACTTCACCAAATATTTCAATTCCTTCATTTGGGTACTTTTGGCACAAATTATGTATATATTTAATAAATACTTAAATAACCTGTTTTCCTACATTTATATCGCATAAATTTGTTTCGTCAAAATAGTAAACGTTTCTATAAAAATTTAGGACAAGCCGATCTAATATTAGGTATATCTGGGTTATCGTTTGCTTTGTCTGTTGCCAATACAGCTCGTTCTATCTTCTGTAATACAAAGAAAGTGTTATATTTTAACTAGGAAGCTATTACGTGGGTATCCATCAATTAAACAATATTAAAAGTACCATCAAAAATATGTTACATAATTGTTAAAACATCTTTCATATCTAAGAACGGTTCTTTATTAAAATTAAATATGAACTTAACTATTGGTTTTGTATTTTTGATTGTTATATTTTTAAAAAGAAATGTTTTTTTGCGCCTTTGAGCCCCGTCATGGCACACAGACTCAAGCGCGTGACTTTATACGCTACAGGTCGTAGGTTCGATTCTCACTCGAGGTTTTTTTAAGTAATTTTTTACATCCTACTATATTCTGTTCCAAAACTTTGTATTATTATCAGTACACAATGTGTATAACATACTTAGGAATTTAATTTTAATTATAAATAAATATTAATAAAAAGAGTTTGAATTATCTTATCTAGACCAAATCTATGTGGATCATCATTATTATAAATGAATTAAATTCATATTGTTATAAGCAATTGTTCAAATATACCTGCTGTTTTTATAAAACATTGTGAAACAATGACGTTGGTATTGTTTTAGTGCGATGACCGTCATTTAGGTCATTGTAGGTAAAGAATTATAGATACACTATTTGCACTAAAGTTTCAGAAACCTACATATGAATAATTATTTTTGTATAAAAAAATATATGGTTTTATTTTTGAAGAAAAATATTAAAACATATTTTTCAATAATTATGATTTACTTATTTCAGGACTAAAAAAGTGTATCCAATGTTTTTTTCAATAATATAAGTTTTTTTTTACTTTTTACTTCTTGCAATAAACAATTTTAGAAAGCGAAAAAAAATAAATTATAACGTTTATTTGCGATAATAAAGAGTGCATTGCCAATAAATATTAATCACTCCTTAATAAAATTATATTAACCGAGCTTAAAAGCTTCGTTGCGAGTATAAACTCACAATACTTTCGTGCGAAATTTCTCCTAAACTTTCACTTGTTCTGGTTCGATAGAATACATATGTATGTAAGTTACGAAATTTCTCTAATGCTTAATATGTTTGGAATATAGGTCTTTATGGATGTGATAGCATAAATAAAATCCTATTATAAAATTAACTTTAAGAAAAGTCCTTATAACTTTTATGTTTTATAAAACAAAATTTAGACAAAGGAATTATGATTTTAGTTTTTCCTTTAATTTTTTAGGGGGTTTTTTTTAGACAAAAGGACCCTGGAAACAGAGTCTTAGCACTCTCTATTCCAGTTATGAGACTTCCGTTCCTTCTCAATTAACTATATTTACTGTAAATGCAATAAAATTATCCTTTTTCTTAAATTAAAAGTTCTTATTTAAATTATTTTTAACCAGGTCCTTTAGCAGTGGGTGTTCCTGGTGAGCTTCGAGGGATGTGGGCCGCGCATAAAAGATGGGGTAAACTCCCCTGGAGTACGCTGGTGAAGCCTACTATGGAGTTCTGCAAATATGGATATCCGATATCAAAAGCTCTTTACGATGGACTCGAGAGTGCACCGTTCATTAAGAACGATCCACACTTGCGGTAAGTCTCTGAACAATGTGAGACCGATCTTTTTGCTAATTAACTTATAAGTGTAGTTTTACCCTATTACCAATGTTATATGTAAGTATGAATTCAAATTCACGAATGTGATTGATTATTTTGATACATAATAATTGCGGCGTTGATTTCCGCCAGCCAACGCGCAATACCTCGAAAATTCGGCGGAAAGTGGGTAACGGAATATCTTAACCCCAGGTTCTTTCTGCCTGCCCTGGTAAATTCGGGATACAGGGAGGAAGATAATATATTGTAATAGTAAACGAATGCGTAATAACATAGATTATATTAAAATTAAACGTGTCGATAAAGCGATTTTGATAACAATCAATAGATTATTATTACGCAACAAAAGAAGTATTTTTGTATAGACACGATGATAAAATGCCTTTGAAAATTCCCAAGTTGTTTACAAGGCAAAAACCTGCAGTCATTGGTCGCAGGAAATAAGCAAACTAATGACGAGGAAAAGGCCTTATAATCTGTATTGTCTCGAGATTAATTTTATTTAATAAAATTTAAATGTAAAATTTTACATTTAAATCTAAGAAAATATATAATTGCACAGATTATAATAAATTCTTCTTAGAAATATAAACTAGCGAGCTCAAGTTTTAAGATCTTCACATTACAATTGCATCACAACGCTGCTTATATCAAATACACAATTAAATATTTACATATAGTTAATATTTAAATAACAGAAACAGACAAAAAAAAACGATTCAGTATTAAAAAATTAAGGCGCATATAACAGTAAATAAACATTGTGACATTCATGTAGAAGTACCAATTGGCATAATGTTTTTTAACTAGTTCGTAGGTACAACCAGTTTGACAGCATCATAGAGTAAATGGAATGTGTCTTTCTGATCATGAGTGTGAGTTGAAATCTCACTAGGGGATCTAGCTAGGTACTAGATAGATCCCCTAGATGCGTGATGTGTTCAATTATTATATTCACAATATTATATTCAATAGAATAGCTGGTGTCATATTATCACAATAATATTAGCTTACATTTCCAAAGTAGGTATATATGATACAATTTGAGCTATCAAATTTAATAATTATTATTCAATAACGCACTTATATAATGAATATGAATAAATATGATGCTCCCATTTTGTCTTTTTTGGAAAGTTGAACATAACCTATTGAATATAATCACTATTTATGCCGATGATTTATTCAGTCAAATATCGTACACATAACGTCATCCCTATGCGGGAAAATGCGTGAAGCTGCCATAGGTTTGCATTAATAAAATGATTTATAAACATTTTTCACATCACACTAGTCTTGTATTTGTGAAGGCCATGCGGAAGGAATTTAATGTTTAAGGTTGTAAAATACATGTACTTAATCTATGTGTACGTTTTAGCTAATACAATTTAAAACATCGTTTAATATCAAATAACGCCTTATTTTCGTAATCTAGTGACATGTTTAAATATTTTCATTTATGTTCAAAATGCATTTATAAACAAGTATCGTATCTATCGGGAGAAACTATTGCTAAAATTAAGGGGCCAATACTTCGATATATTTTAAAAACTATAAAATATTAAAAAAGAAACTCTTTAAAGCCATATTTTACGCGTGACGAGTTCTAATACTCAGTTATTGAAGCCATGCAAAACATAATAGGATTGCATGGAACGACGCAAAGCACGTGCTTCTAATCTCTACCTCCAATGTATTTCTATAAAAAGTATATACCTTTTACCTACCTTTGTCTTCACTTTTAAAAAAAATCATATAATAATAAATTTATATACCATTATTTTTTTCTATTATAGAATAATTTATGAAATGAAATTATGAAAATGGAATATATAGAGTAATTTATGAAATAAAATGAAATGAAATACAATAACATAGCATAAAAAAATTTTTAAACGGAAAGGAATCAGAGTGACAGTTTTTAAGTTTAGTTTACACGTATATGTTTAAAAGTTTTCTAAATTTGTAAATGCATGTTAAAAATATAAATTAGTTTTTACCTCCATATTAGTAAATATTAATTAAAAACAAAAGAAAAACACAAATTCTTGTTTTCATTTACAGGAAAAAGTATTTCAACAGTGTCAAGAACAAATTTCACAAGCCAGGCACGATAGTCAAGCCCAGTGAAGCCTTTTGCAACACCTTGAGGATTATAGCGGAGAAGGGTGGCGATGAACTGTACAACGGCACCCTCGCTGTCGAGTTCTTGGAAGATCTCAACAGAGTTGGCAGTATTATAACAGCGGAAGATTTGAGAAATTACGAGTTAGTATTACTTACATTTTCTTTATCTAATGTAGATTTATTAGTTCTCTCGCAGACAGAGAAGAAGGGTTCCTTTTTTCTATAAAGTTACAGAACCCTAAAACATATTAACGTTTTTATTTTTTTACCTATATAAGAAAGAAAGCTTAGTTAAGAATAATTTTAATACGACAATAGTTTTCAAAATGCAATGAATTTAGTATTAATATATTAAAATTACAATCGAAATTCTCTTCATAATATTATATTAAGTAAGTACTTAATACTAAGTAAAGTCGAATTTTTTCAACTATTTTAAGATGTTGAACGATTACGTTTGGTAAACAAGGCTGAGCCACCGGTTATCAGTTATTTCAAAACAATGCTATCTAACAACCGGCACCTTCATATTTACTCATAAAAGATTTTATTTTAAAAGATTAACACAATGTAAACTTTAATAGTGTTTTTATGTGTAATAATAAATCATTGTGTGGTAATAGATAGGTCATTATTATGACCTTATCGTAATAAAATACGCTATATTCCTTTGTCCACAACATGTAGGAACTCTGCGAAACACAGAACGATAATACGTCAGTTATTATTACACAGGAGACCACAAAATTGAATTATAATAAATTTATAATAATGAAAATTTCAAAAAACAATATCGAAATGGCATTATTAAGCAAACATATGGAAATAATTATTATTGGTCGCTTGTAATAAAGACAGGAGAATGCCTCTTTAATTGTGTTATTTACAAGATCTTATTCATTTTTATTTGTAAAAACCATACAACTTAGTACGTAGGTATGAACATATTTGTTTTTAATGAAAAGCGTTAAAAAAGCCCTTATGTAAACGTGACTTTATTTACGTTTGATAACAAAATTATTTATTACGATTGCGTGGCCTTGTTTTTAGTTTACCAACAAAAACAATGATTGTTCGATGGACATTTGTTTAATCATAACAACATTGATTAGTGATTATGATATCACCGGTTTATAATTATAAAGAACAACACTAAAAAATAGTATTTTTTATAAATATTTTACAATTAAAAATAGTATAGGTACGCATACATTAATTTTTTTTTGTCTTTTAATTTTGTACTAAATGTATAAATAATAGCTAAGTGTAGGTACTAATACTATCGTACAATATACACTAATACTATCGTCCTCTATCGAGCTCTTTCAATAAGCAATAAATAAAATTGTAATATGATTTTAATAACAATGTTAACATGAATGTTCTAATTATAAACGCGACAGTTGTGAGGTGGATATTTACTCGGGGGAACGTTTTTTTTTATTTTCCCGAATATACCCACATTTCCACAAATCGTAATAGGTGAAAAGTGCGACTACTAAAATAGCGGTAGCAAGGTAGAAAAGAAAAAAAAACATATTTAATATTCAGAACGAAAATTTGTTGTTGTGTAGTTGAAAAAAAGAGAAGGAAAGAGTTTGTTTGTTTGGATCTACTGGTCCGATTTATATTGTTTTTGTTTTGTATGAAAGCTGCATTCTTCAGAAGTGCTATAGGCTATATAACATTACATTACACATATACGTTAATATATTAAAATACGCGGAGGGGAGCGGAGCGGAGAGGAGAGGAGGGAAGGGAAGGGAAGGGAAGGGAAGGGAAGGGAAGGGAAGGGAAGGGAAGGGAAGGGAAGGGAAGGGAAGGGAAGGGAAGGGAAGGGAAGGGACGGGACGGGACGGGACGGGACGGGACGGGACGGGACAGGACAGAAGAGAAGAGAAGAGAAGAGAAGAGAAGAGAAGAGAAGAGAAGAGAAGAGAAAAAACTTTATTGCACACTTAAATAAATATAACAGAAAAAGAAACGATATAGTTTTATAAAATGTATGCAAAGGCGGCCTTATTGCTTCAAGCAATCTCTTCCAGGCAACTCTTGTAAAATAAAGGACTACAAATAAAGAAATGGGAATAACGTTATAGTGCACAATTAGATTAAATAAAATACAGTAATAAAATAATAATGAATATATATATATACGTAATAATATATACGTGTCTACATATAATCCTATAAATATAGTACATAATTCTACATTAGAATTAGATAGTCTTCTAAACGATTTTTAAAAATATTAAGTGATTTAGAATGACGTATTTCGGAAGGAAGTTCATTCCAGAGGATAGCAGATTTTACAGTTAAGGAATTGGAATAGAATTGGGTACGACAAGTTGGAAATTTAAGAAGATTATCGCTCTTGGACCTAAGTTTATGGCGTAGGCTAGAATCGGAACCACGGAAGCAGAAACGATCTTTTAAATAAGCAGGATAGAGAGGATTATAAAGGATTGAATAGAGGAGAGTGAGCATCCGGAAGTTACGGCGATGTCTGATAGGAAGCCATCTAAACTGACGACGATGATCTGAGACATGATCAAATTTACGAAGACCATAAATAAATCGAATACATAAGTTTTGTAACCGCTCTAGTTTGTTTAATTGTTCCTCAAATAAGTCTGGGTAACATGAGTCAGCATAATCTAAAATCGGTAGCAGTAGTGAGTGAGCTAAAGTAGTTTTGATTTTAACCGGTAGGAAATGTTTATATCGTTTGAGGGATCCAATACTAGCAAATACAAATTTACAAATACAAATTTACAAATTTTACTTAATTTAATTATTATTTAATTATTATTATTATTTAATAATATTTTTTTTAATATTTTGAATACAAATTTTCGGCTGACCTCCGCTATCTGCGCTGACTCAGATAGCGAGTTGTCTAAAATAATCCCAAGGTTCCTTATAGACGCATTAACACTTAAAACAACACCATTAAGCTGTATTGAGGGAAGTTTTACACCGTCAAGTTTTTTTAATTGCTTAGTGCTGCCTATAATGCTTAACTGGGACTTACTAGGATTAATAGTAAGTCCATAAGATGTACTCCACACAGATATATTATGTAAATCCTCGTTAAATTTACAAATGGCCACATCCATATCACTGGACGGAGTCACTAAGTAGATCTGTAACTTATATTTTAATATTCATCCTTATGAAAATAAATATAATAGTAACTTTTAGCAGTTCATCTAGATTGAAATTATAGTTTACTGTATAACATTCTAATAAATAATTAAGGAGATGTCACTGATTCGACACCTTGAGTGACCTAGCCTTCGGGCGACATAGTATGATCGACACGAACGGGCAGATGACGTTGACGGTTTTATAAATTTTCATACATTTTCGCACTATTGTTAATTTTTATGTAATTATTTGCTGTTTATAATTAATTTACACTTTGGTTCCCTTTTTTCTTATTTCATATTGTTCGCAAAAATTATTCTATTTAATATAGAAAAATGTTTAGCGATTTCATACAGTCGATATCTATGTATGCGCGCACGGAAAACTTTAGGTACTTTTTCTAATATTAAGAATATCCTTTAGTTATTTTTAATCCTTTTGTTGGTTCATTTCAATAACTCAGATATTTTTTTCTAATAATATGTCTCTACTTATTATTCTTTTCGATTATTTAATCTTATATTTTCTTACTTAGAAAATTGAAAATAATTTCATGAATATATTTAATAATTTAATCTTATAGTTGAAGCAGGCGTAGCCGCGTCCGCTAGTCATAATAACGACAAATGACAAATTGCGGCGACACGATTTAATGATATCATTGTTTTCACACCGAACTTACCATGTTTATTATTTCTAGAACCAAATGAATAATACTTTCTTGATAACAGCTGCACAATTACAGAGAAAAAAATATAGGCACGATGACTCATACATTTAATATGATTTTAAACGAATCGAAATGATGATATATTTATTTAAGATTGTATCAAAGAAAATATTATTAGTACTATTGTTAATATAACTATTATTAATGCTGCATTTTATTAACAATCATTGAACTTTTTGATGGCAAAGCGCGGCGTTTAGTTCCGTCTCTCAACACGCAATGCCTCCAAAATTCGGCAGAAAGTGGGGAACTAACTAAGTTAGTGCCTACCCTGCTGGAACATTTTCATGCCACTATCTTTATAACATTGATGTTATATACACCCTCATGTATATTGAATTATACGAAAATAATTATTGTTGGAAATTCTTTTATTTTATATTTTCTCATCATTTACTCTGCGAAAAGGTAATTTTTTAGAATTCCGTTACAAACTTATATTTGTAGTTTCAATTTTCATACAAAATAAGCTGCTTTTATAAGTCATGTTCCCGTTGACCTACAAACATGACATTGATACGGAACCCTCGGCGGGGGAGACCGACTCGCACTTTATTTGTTTATTTCTATGCCTAATGACGAATCGCATCAAAAGCAACATTGTCATAGGTCCAGACCAGTTTATTATTCCACTGACATCACGTATTATTAATTGCCCCGGCCCGGCATATAGAGTTCAGAACTTATCGCTCTATATTTATGTTTAAATACATATTTTACTTGTATAATTTTAAATTTATTTGTAAAAAAATATTCCACTGATGTTAGATATAAGAGAAATTGGTTTTATTATAACGAAATCATTTTAATAAGTAGATAAGGCTTTGTTTGTTGAGTTAACTTTTTGTTTTTTTTTTCAAATTTGCACCTATGGCCTAAAATTAATATAACTAATAAATCACAAGACGTTGTTTTATTTCAAACTAAAAACTTTTGATTTCAGAGCAAAGATCACAGAACCTATCTCAGTGCCACTAAGAAACGGGGACGTCCTATACACTCCACCTCCACCCAGCAGCGGAGCTGTTCTGGTCAACATTCTGAACATCCTCAGTGGCTACAACTTCACCTCAGACAGTATTAACGGGACAGGCAACAAGATACTTACTTACCACAGGATAATCGAAGCTTTCAAATATGCGTTTGCAGCTCGAACCAAGTTGGGCGATTTGGACTTTTTAGATTTAAATGGGGTTAGTTCTTATTTTTGAAGTCTTTGATTTTTAATACGTTTATATTTATATGTGTTTATCCCTTATTGATAATGTATTCATGCAATTGTTATTGAATGCCCTATACCTCGAAATGGATTGATTTAAAAAATATAAGTAGTTGTATAAAATACTTAAACGAAAGTATAAAAAAATAGAGAAATTGAAAAATTACCTGAAAAATTCCAGATAAAATTTATGGTTGAGGTACCTACATTTCAGACACGTTAGCGGTTAAACAGTTTCTTCTAATCTAAAAAATAGTAATAAAATAACTTCACGTTGTACTCTGCATGAAGCAGGCTAGTAATTTTTGGAACTTTTTAAAATGTTAACAAAATTTTACAGTTTTTAAGTAACATTACATCTCCGGACTATGGAATGGAGGTCAGAGAAAAGATCAATGACTCGACGACCAGCAACGACACCGCCCACTACGGAGCTACCGAGTACCAGAAGTCTGATTCCGGCACCGCGCATATATCTGTTATAGGGAGCAATGGGGATGCCGTTTCTATGACGAGCTCTGTTAATTACTAGTAAGTGGATTTTGTAACAAAAAAATTATACATCTAAACTCTCCTGTGAGAAATTTATGTGAATTTATATTTTTATTTCTTCGCTATGACGTCAAGTCCACTCAATGTAGCGCAATGAGTCCGTCATTTAACACGCAATGCCTCCAGAATTCGGCGGAAAATGGAAAGCGGAGTGTATTAACAATAGGTACCATCTGCTTACCCTGCTGTGTTCAGGATTTTAAATGATGAAAATTTCTATATATTTCTTATATTTTAAAAGTAAATGAAAATGAAATATAAACAGTTTCGGCGCGGGCTTCTCAACACTGAACACTGGTATCGTTATGAACAATGTCATGGACGATTTCTCTTCCCCCGGAATCACCAACTATTTTGGTCTGAAACCAACTCCAGCGAACTTCATTGCCCCGGGAAAGAGGCCGCTGTCCTCAATGAGTCCCAGCATTATCGTCGATAGAAATGGCAATGCGAAACTTGTGATTGGTGCTTCAGGAGGAACGAAGATAATTACAGCTGTTGCTTTGGTAAATATATTATGGTTCGCGGCACGGTTGATATTTGTTTGGCTTGGTGATAGATTCAATTCTCAAATAGATGATTTTGTATATAGATTAAATAAAAAACTTATAGGTATACCTACTCAAACATCACAAGCAAAGCATTTTTTATATAATAATTATTTAAAAATAGTTCTTATATAACTGTTCTTGTATAAAATTTAGAATTGAAACTTTTCAGGTCACAATTCGTAAGTTATGGTTCGATCAAACTATCAAGGAAGCGGTAGACGAATCTCGCATCCACCACCAAATATCCCCAATGTATATTAATTATGAATTTGGAGTTACCCAGGTAAGAAATTCTATTATTATATGCATATTAATCAATTTTTTGTTTATTGAACTGTATTATATATTATATTGTTCTATTTAACAGTTTTAATATAAAAAGGTTCTTTCAATTTTTTAATTTCGTTCCAGGATATTGTTGAAGGCCTACGAGCTAAAGGACATGGAATGGTGCGATATAGAAACCGCGGTTCTAACATATGTGCGCTCTATAGAAATAAAACTGCAATCTTTGCAAATGCGGACTTTAGAAAAGGAGGTGATGTTGCTGGAGTAGACTAAAAACTTTAATTATAAATATAGTCCAATTTTTCCTATTAAATAATTAATACAAATTCAGTTTACAAATATTTTACTTTACCAAAAATGTCAGTGGAATATTAAAGTATTAGGTATCTGTAATAAAACTGAGTATATTGAATCTCATTGTCGAAAACTACAAATACAGTTACATTGAATTCTCATCATTTATTAGTATTTCATGTGTAAGCAAATCAAATATTGCAATTATTTTCATTTAGCTAATTATGGCCGCAGCGGCACAACGTCTGACTGTAAAGCGCGACGGTTTGACGCGGTTCGATTGGAGATTAAATTATTTTTATTTCACTTTGGCTATAAGATCTGTTTTTTTGATTTGGCTATAAGTTCTGAAATAACGCTCGCTCAAAACAAAATCTATAGTAAAAGTGCTTAAAATTTACTTCGTCACATAAGCTTCCATTGAACATTTAAATTGAACACGTAGACCAGCTTACGTAACTTGATGTTGATATATCCTAAGATTATTAGATGAAATCTTCATATTTTAAGACTTTTTTGAGAAAACTATTATACTTATTGTTTAAAATATTTGTGTATATATTTCTAAAGGAACAGCATATTATTTAATCCATAACTAATTGCAATTTTAAAAACGCACATCTGAAAATTATATGAACATTAGTAGCTTAATAAACTATGTTCAATATCTCAAATATTTTATTTTATTTTATAAGTAACAGACGGGTAAAGTTTGCCAATATTATTTATACCATAGTACACTATGTTGTATTTCAAAATTATATTTAACATATTCTAAGAAATATATACCTACTATTAGTATCCCATCCTCAACTTAAAACTAAAATATTTCAATACTATACAATTAACATTATATATAATATTTTAGTTTTAATTAAAAAGTATTAAATACATTAATATTAATATGACGCAGTAAACTGTTTTCTTTTTTTACCTTTTTCACCACAAAACTATTTGTTTGTAAATATTTCATTGTATAAATTACAAATAGTTTGTACTCATATAATTTAATATATTTATTAACTATTTAAACGTATTGTAAAACAAAATATGACAGATATTTTATATCAATTATATATTTATTCCAATTCATTATTAATAAATCTATCTATGTATTTATATATCTTTGTGTAGTACTTACTCTAATGTGTAATATAATAATGACAATAATTATGTATTTTCGAGCTCATAATTTACTTGTCATTAATTCGCAGTAGAAATACTAACACTACTAAATGAAAAAAATTGTATTTGCCTAAAAACTGTAACTATTTTCAATTTCTCAGTAATCTTTCAAAATTGTAAAAATTTGAAGCATTAATAAAATGCCATTACCACCGCTATCTATACTTTGTTTGTTTTTAGTTTTTTTACTTATGTTTAGGTACATGAAAGTATTACTTATAAATAATCAAAGCTTATATGTTTGTATCATATTATTCTGGAATGTATGTATTTATCACGAGATATCTGACATAATTTCGATAAAAATAAAAAATATTAAAATTTAGTTACATTGTTTATTTTTGTGTTCATGTTTTATTACATTTCATCTCCTTTATTTGCATATAAGATAATAAGTATTTTTTTAAATTTCCATCTATATATAAATGGCTGTAGATAGCTGCGCAGATTTGATTTTAGGATTTTTCTTAAATTTATCATTGTTCACCAATGAAAAAATAACTTCGACCACGACTGTTTGACCGTACTGTACTAACTAAAAAGTAAAAACTACTTATGTATTTAAGTCAGGAATCCTTGTGTAAAATCAAAACAATGAAAACATTTCAGTTTCTTTAATAAAAATCACCATTCAAAAAAAAATTATCGCACATATTTTTTATATATATGTATCTTCACGCTGTATCTCGAACATAGCATAGTAGGCAAAGGGAACCTGGGAACCTAATGTTAAGCCCTGCGCTACGATTGGCCTTAATAAACATATATTTAGCTTATTAATATTAGTACAATAATTAATCAATATCAAGCACAATTATGATTGTTTGCATTGTAATTGCATTGCATTTATACAAAGATAATCTTAAAGGTTTTCGTATATATATATATATATATATATATATATATATATATATATATATCAAATTAAGAGATTTTTAAACTATAATCATAATTTTTAATAAATAACCAAAATAATGTACAACATGACTATAAACAAACTTTAGAAATGTGTTCTACTTATTAAACAACATCAAATAAATGACTACATTTATTTTTAAAAATATATGTTAATAATATAGTTCAAATTCTAAATTAAACATATTTTTTAAGCACAACAAGATGATTTTTTAATCTAATTGCATTTACAATTAAAATGACAAAAGGCATCAAAATAAAATTTTTAATATCAATGACTAATAAAGAAGTTTTTCCGTTTCAGCTTCAATAATACATTTCATAGTCCACTTTCTACATGGAGTCAAGACATTGCACGTTGAATGGCGGAACACAACGCCGCGCTTTAGCTTATGAGACCGAGAATATGAAAATAAATTTAATAGTTATAGTGATTTTCCACAGAGCTTTTCTTACACTCGAGAGTATTTAATAATTCATATTTTAATTACATATTTTTTTGCCTTAACAAATGACAAAAAAATTGCTTTGAAATAATTCAAAATGGAATAGAACCGGCGACTATCCACTAATATACAATAAATAATATGAGTATAAAAAAAAAGTGAAAAAATAAATATTTAGGAACTAGCTAAAAATGCATCTTTCATGGCTTCCACGGGAGTTACAAATTTAGTTGAACCGATTAGAACCACATTATCAATGCCACTAGTTATAACACTCCTGTGTAACTGTTTACATTCCTCCGCAGTGATGCCACCAACCACGAAAATCATTACTGTGGGATTATCTAGTGGATGTTTTGCATTTTTTTTCTTACTTGTCAGCATACTGTAAAAGACATTTTTATAAAAATATTATTTTAGCTTCATGCTTCACGTATCCTGAATATATTAGGGGCAGAGAGAACCTAGTGAGCGACACGCCATTGTTCCGTCCCCACGAATGTTGAGTGGCGGAAGTTACAGCTGAGCTTTATCTCATAATCATTCAGCAAGTAAGCAAATAAGAAATAAATATGCAAGTAACTAACTTTACAAGTAAATAAATAACTTGACAAGTAATAAGAGCATTTAAAAAATGTTACATACTTGAATCCACTGCGCAATAAATCCTTAATGCCTTCATTTCTATGACGCAGGTCAATTAAATCTGGTCGGTCAGTATTAACTAAATCGTCGACCAGCTGTTGTAGAACCCCGCGATACTCGTGACCGGTGCCGGCTTCGCATGGCTTCAACACTGAATTATACCTGGAAAATTACGATATATACATATTTTAAGATAAGAGATAAGAGTGCTTTAACGCTAGCTTATCCCCACCAAATGTAGAAGCTTAAAAATAAATAAACATATTAAGACTTAAATAAAGACAAAATAATTCCACAACTATCAAACAGTGTTCAAGACTCATTTGTGAAATATAGTGAACACTATTAGTATAGTGTTTGTAGTTAAGTTAACAACAACAACAAACAAACTCCACCCACCACTTTCCATTTCAATTCTCAAACTATTGCGCACTGAGTGGAGGAACCCAACGCCTTGTCTTGTTACTTCATAAAAAAAATTTTTCCCCCTAGTGGCAACCAGAAAAGCCTACATATATTAAATGTTAACCTATTCTAACACATATATATATAAATCAACTCACTTATTCAATATCTTCCTCATCTGAGCGATATCCAGCAGCTTACCCATAATTTTATTAGTTATATCCTCACATTGTTCTGGCGACACAATTCCCAGCTCACTCAAATGTAAACTGTCGTGGTCTTCAAATATGGCGACGCTAAGTGTCTCCCGTAAGCTGTCCTCGTGTTGCTTATTAAATGTTACTTCGTTACCGGTCAAAGAGTACACGTGGATTAGAAGTGCTAGGAGGTTTTCTATCGGAAGATTCCTTTCTTTGCGAGTTTTTATTAGATGACTTATCTAAAATTGTAAAATAATATGTAATTATCAGTATCACATATGAAATTATCTATTTATGTTAGAATTCGTAAAGAAAATGTTTTTATGTAGATTATTTTTCTGTTTACGCATTAACCGACGCCATGGTGGCTTAGTAGTCTATTAATAGTATATACCTATGTGGCGGTTATAGGTTTCAATTGGTACAATTTATCCGAATTTTATTATTCTTATTTTATGATATATATTTTTCATATATTTGTACAGACTTCTGGAAAGAACACCGAAAAGCTGTATTTATTTCGCAAACAACAAACACTCAACTTCAGTCTATTAGAGAATTCATTCTACTCATTGTATTCTAATATCATATAAGTTTAGATGTGGTATACATGGAATTAAATGAAAATAAAGATGTAAGTGACATATTGGCATTTAGAACAGTCTCATCTGGAATCATGGCATCATCATTAGCATCTGATAATTCTGTCTATTTTTGTTATTCCTCATTTAGTAAGAGGTGTTGAATACTGCTTGTCAACAATAAACGTATACGTACGTGTATACGTTTTTCTATAATATTTAGCTTCACACATTCATATGCGACAACATGTCGCAGTGGATTTGTAATTAATTAATTAAAAAAACTAGAACAAAACTATCTTTAAAATATACTTTTAAATAATTATCGTTTTCTTATATTTCTTTTACCAACCTGATGCAAAACACTAGTAGAGTCTCTGCTAGTAACAAGATTCTGTAAAATTTGTTTCTCCAAATTCATAAGTAATTCTAGTTGGACTCGTTTCGGTGACTTCAACATTTGTACGATAGCTAAAGATTGTTGGAGCACGCCTAAATGTTTTGGTATAATAGTGTAATTACCTTAAAATAAAAATACCTATGATTAATAACAGTTTCTTAACTTATTTTATAAATATAATAAAATTAACTTATCAATAATCTTTACTTTTTCTTATATAGTGTAAATACTCGGCTTCGCATACTTGGTCGACATTAATATAACATGTTGTGTAGTTTGAAACTAACACACACATATGAGAAGGGTTTAATAAAGTTTAATAGTGATAGGTAGAAATAACATGATAACAACAGATTGTAGGTTTAAGGAAATGAAATATTTAATATTTTCATTTCTTTGCTAACTAGAGTAAAGCCTAAAGTGTCTAATAGAGTTGTTTTTTGTAACAAAAAAACTTGAATACAGAAACTTTTTAATATTTTTTGTTATTTTAAAAAATAACAATTTTTTATTTATAATTAGTGTCACCAAATATACAATATATTATACCTTAAAACAAAAAACGAAAAGAAAATTACCTTTAGTAGCTAAAACAATTTTTTCAACACTTTGCGGTGTGACTTTCAAAAGTGTTTTAAGTCCAGGTGATTTGTGGACGTCTATTTTAGACAGCTTATTGTACAGATCGAACATAACTTCCTTTTGGGATTTATTTATCATGTGATCGTATGTTTGTGCACAGGAGTCGTCCTGGGGGTGATGGAGGCAGCCTGGGCTTAACTGTAAATCCTGGGGATGGGTGAACCTAGAAAACATTAGGCAATTTCTTAATGTTAATCAAACTGGGGTAAAAAACATCACACTTAAAGTGGATTTATCTGACATTATGAGATAGCTAGAGAAAGACCATCAGCTTCGTCAGGTTATTCTTATATAAGAATAATATCATAGCTGAACTATATAAAATCTTTACATAAATTATAGCTATATTACTGCAGAATTTAATCTAAAGCTATTCAGTAGTTTTAGTGAAAGCCCGCAAACGATAACTTGTACTACAACTAAAACCTTTCACATTTATATAACTGTTTATATTTGGGTTATGACAAGAATATAATTTCCTAAATAGGTGAAATTAATTTTCTATATAAGGCACAATTATTTATGCCACCTGGGAAAAGAACTGTCAAGTTTTCAGTCTTACATTGTCCCACTGCCCCATATTATATAAACAACATTATAAAACAAGTAGCTTACACATTAGCTTCACAAAGTGGGGACATATCCACAGCAATGTCATTAGAATGTCCGGGAAACCTCGGTAGTACTGCCATTATTTTATCAAGAACTGACTCACTGGCATGACTTGTAACCCCACAGAGGTCTAACGTACGATCTACTATGATGACAGAAACAGGATTCGAACAATTCTGAAAAAATGTATATTATAAAGAAAAGCCTAAAACACAATTAAAGCAAGTAAAACAAAATGAAACAAAATATATGATTGTAGGCATCCATCATGCCTGGGTTAAGGGTTTGATTTCCACAAAAAGAAATATTTCCATTATTTCAATCTGATAACAAGAGAGAGCATAGTGTTGACTTCTCACTCAACATGCAATTTCAAATCACAAACAAAGTATGTTAACACTATGTTTCCTTTACCTAACTTGCTAATAAATAAAAAAAAACCTACATACCTTTCTTCTGGAAGTGCAGATTGGGGAATTTTCCAATATACCAGCAATTATAGAGCTATATGCACCCATGAAAAATAAATCTTCCTTCAATCTCATTGATTCTAGCATACTATTCAAACTGCTTGCCAGTCTTCTAGAACGCAGCCTTTCATCATTATTTAAAGTGTATAAATCTATAGAAGGACTGTCAGGCATTATACATCCATCATATAGAGGATAAATATTTGCATATGGAGGTGTTAAAAATATAGTACTTGTTGGACACATCACAAAGATTGGTGAATAGACAACCTCTACAACACATTGCTGAAAGAAAAAAAAACAGTAATTAATACAATGACTTAATGTACTAAAATAAGCACAAGAGAATTTATTGTTATAATGATGTCATTGTGGTGCTGTGTGACCTGTAGGTTCAATCTCTACTCAGGGTGAGGATTATATTTAAATTATTTTCATTTTTCTTTAGTATGCAAAGTACACTTCCACCACTCGACACAATATGCGAGAAAAAAGTAAGGCAGCTTCTCTTGCAAGGAGTGTCAAGCCACTCAATTCTTACTTTTCCACCTAAATTTGAGATACGAATCCACAGTAACACTGTATTACCAGGGTAAGAAAATGATATAAATATAATTTATTCCCCACGAAAGAAAGTAATGATCAAAACAAAAAAATGTCCCACTCCTATTACTCTGGCCCTATCTCTATGTGAAAAAGGCATAATTGTGTTATATCATATTTTGTTATTATAACTATTGTATAAATACATACAGTTTTCGCAAGCCATTCCAAAAGCATGCTTTCAAGTTGTTTAGTAGCTTCAACTGGTGCTCGTCCAGATGCCAATATGTCACTTGCATCTTTATTTTCATTTAATTCCATGTAAACCACATCTAAGCTTACACATGATATTAAAATACAATGAGTAAAATCACTACGGAGAATGATTTCTCTAACAGACTGAAGTTGAATGTTTGTTGTTTGTGAAATAAATACAGCTTTTCGGTGTTCCTTTCCAGAAGACTGTAAAAATTGATAAAAGAGATATATCACATGTTTTTAATATAAAATATAAAGAATAGTGAACATAAAAAAACAGATAATTACTTCAAAAGGTGATAAAGACTTCACAGCGGATGCCCCGCCAGTGAGAAGACTGAACAATCCCCCATTCCAATGTAAGCATTCTGCACTATAATCATCCAAGTACACTACTGCACCTATTATTCGATTATAAACTTCCGACCAACACGCTTTGTTAAATTCTTTTAAAGTAGGAGCCATTGCAATAAATGATTAATAGGCTTAGTAATATGAAACTGTTATATGGATAAAAATTACTACATCTCTGATTTACAACCTGCTTACAGTTTTTACTTAAAAAATATGATTTTTTACGAAGAATAAAACAGCGACTTTGGCTAATAACAAGAAAATATAATTATTTATTTTCACAACACTTTTACAGCCACACAATGAACATGTCTCAATATATATATTTCAATTTCATTGTATTTTGTACTATTTTGTTTACGAAATTCACTGATTTGCCCTATCAGCAAATAAATGTCATGTTAACTGTCAAACGTTAATTTTTCCTAAGATGTCAATGTCAACAGATCAACGTTGTAATTTTTATTTTATAAATTTTAGGCGTACCAGTTTAGAATATTAGTTAATATATATATATAATAAGTTCNATATATATATATATATATATATATATATATATATTAACTAATATATATATATAATAAGTTCGACTAGTAAAGCTGCGGTACGCCTCAAAATAACAAAAATAATACGGTATTTATAAATAAGGCAGGCCTTTATTTATCGGTGAATTGCATATTAACACAAACCATATCTATAAAAATAATAAATAGATTTAATATTTGATATCTGCCACTCAACACACAATGTCTCCAGATTTCGGTGGAAAATAGGAAAGGTAGTGTGTTAGCATTAGGTTCTCTCTGACTATTCTGCTGTGCGCCGGATGTAGCGTGAAGCTACAAAACAATTAATATATTTGAAAAAAGATTGAAAAAACTTTCCTTTTCTCTCATACAGAAAAAAAAATGGTTCAGCTCAGACTTTCCGTTTCTTTTACTTGGTTTCAGTTTCTATGCAAAAAATATCTACCAAAATGTATTGTTGACAATATTTCCAACTACGTTAATAATTGTTAAGGAAGATCTATAAATAGATATGATAAGAGGAAAAGGGTAAATTTTATTCTTATTCACCAAAAATAAATTATTTTATTTATTATTGCACACACCAACATAATATACAAGCATCAAGTGCGGGCTTAATGCTTAAGAACATTCTCGACCAGCCAACCATATCACGTGGCAAATAATTGTGTAGGTGTGTTTAATATAAATTTAAATTAGTATTTTATTAGATTCACATTGTATACCGCATAAAACAGGGTAACCATAGACCTTAACCCCCAATACCAAAAGGCCCAATCTTTAATTATATTCAATTCAATTTATATTAAGAATTTAGAATATAATGTTTATTTGTAATAGTTTTCTATATTCATTGTTTGTTACTTTAAAATAAAAGAGTCATTGTGATTTATTAACTTTTTATTCTGTAACTTACCATGGTTTTTAATTTAATCTAAAATTTCAAATACATGTTACCAAGTGGGAATATTATTTAATGCTCATCTTCATAGCCACTGGGTAAGGCGTTGAGATGGGGGTTGTGGAAAAGAGACTTCTGGCCATCACCCCATGGGAAACGCTGAAAATATAGATATTTTTTATTTAGACAATAGGTCCCCATTCCAGGGAATAATTTAAATTATTAACAGTAAAGAAGGTGCAGTGCAGAGTGCAGTTTAGAGTTCTACCACTCCAAAGTAAAAGAAAAATAATAAATATACAACAGTATACACTAACAGTACAGTATACACATACAGTAACAGTATACACTTTTATATTATGCAAGGCAGCATCATGTATTATGTCAAGCCATGGTTTGACATAATACATAATATGAATATACAGAATACATAAATATTGATGAATAGCCATGCCTATACATCAATATTCAATTCAATTTCAATTTCTTTCAATACTTTGTCCAACTGGTTTAAACAGCAAGGCATTAGATAAACCATGAGAATATATCCACATTAAATTTTAAAAATATATAATTTGACTAAATTAAAAATACAAGAAAAAACAAGTCTTGCTTCAATGCTTTCTTTTCTTAGAAAGAACCATAATTTTTCTCAGCTTCACAAGACATACTACTCCACTTTCTACCTCTGTATGAGACTTGGCATATTGCAATGAATGACGGACAGGCTTGCCAGAGCAAGGTAATAATACTAATTCATTCCCCTTACAGCCAGACTCTCCTATGCCTACAATGGATAAATAATCTTAATTTAAATCTTAAGTAATTACTATTTTTTTCCTTACTAAATTTTCTTTAAAATATTCATTTTAGGCATTTATAGAGTATGGTGAAGATTATTTATTATTATAAAAATTTAAGTCAACATTATTTAATAACTTCAGTGTTTTTGCAAGAGTAGTAACAGTGAATATAATAGATGAATGTAAATATTAGAAACGAACCTTAGTGCGAATGCGCATGTACTCGTAAGCAATGAATGGAGGTCGCTCGTGATGCTCCTCCTGATGAGCAAGATAGGCATTCAGCATACCTAGTCCTACAGCTGGGATTCCTAAAAAGAAGGACAACTTCCTCCACAGTTTCCAGCCACCTAATTAAATATGTTATAGTTAGTATTTGTCGAAAAACAGATAAGAATTCCCTAGGTTATACGATTACATAATGTATGAAAAAATATAATCAAAATTACCTCCATGTCCTCCAGCCGTGGCCGCATGGGAAGATAGGCGAGCGTTGTTTTTAACATATAAACACGCAGCTCTATGCAAAAACGATGCCATTTTTACGATTAAAAATTTTTACTGTATGCCTTCACAATTGTCAATGTTGTCAAATCAAATGTCAAAATGTTCAATCGATTCGATTTACATTTCGTAGACAAAATTTGTCTTTGATTTTAATGTTTCGTTTCTATCTTGCCTATCACTGTAAATGTTTATCTTTTTGATTGTCAGTAAATAAATAACAATATATATATATTTTAGTTGAATTATTCAAGAAAATTTATATCACTAAATAATAAATAAAAAAATAGTATTTAATTAATATGTACATTAGTTGTTTCAAATATTTATTTTGTTTGTTGTTCTTTTGTAGAGATTAACGGGTGTAATTAAAAAAATATGTTTTAACAAAGTTTACAATAATTATTTGCTTCCTAGAATAGTAAATAGCAAGGAATATATACTGATAAATAGACTTTTTTGTATTTTTTTATTATCTACATCTAATCACTTCACAGCTAAGAAAATTATGTATACATAAAATAAAAAATAAAGTCATAAAATATTTTATAAATAATAAAATATTTTTATTTAAGGATTATGGAAGTTGCCTTAAAAATAATTTGAATATGACTTTATTTATATGGCAAACAGTTATCGTTTTCCTGAATTTTACATTTTGTCATACTTCTCTTTCTATTTTTAAAGATTTGATAGAACGTAAAAATAACCGCAATTATATATTTTTTAATTTTTATATTTAGGTACATATTTGAAGCTATAAATCTATTATGGCACATGATATAGATCTTACAATATTGTTATTTAATATCTACGCTCATAAATAAATATTTATACCATAACTTTTATATATTATGCTTATAGATTAAAACAAAGCTGGTTGATCAAATTTTAAAAATAAATCCTTATTTGTTGTGTAACTTAATGAAGAATTAATGTGGGCGTGATCACTGAAATGGCTGTCAAAAACTTCCTTAGGAGCTACCTGAAACAAAGGGAATTTCATTTGTTATTTCAAAGTAAAATTATTTTGTTTTTTTAAACAGTAATCTTACTGATAAAATTCTTAACTAACAGCCTAACAGATATAATTTAGAGTAAATATGTTGTAGAGTACCTTTTTAACTTTTATATGTTCAAAATTAAATCCCATATAGAATGCAGTTTGTTGTAGCTGCCGCAAGTTTCTCAGGCGAACTTTAGGATCCCTTTCTAATAATCGCATTAATAGTGCTCTCGCTCCTTTGGATAGACTATTTGCTTTATCAGGTAATGTGCCAGGAACTATGTCGGAGTGTCGTACCGGCTGAATACTAAAAAAGATACGTAATACATAATTATCGCAAATGGCAGACTAGTCTGCCGTTTTTAATTAAATATATATATTTATAATAGTTAAAATTTATATACATCTAGATGTATAACATTTTTAAGCCCATAAACAGACATAGTGACAGCGTATTATAAAATAGTGAAAATAAAGAAAAAAATATCGTATATAATCTTAATAGTTTACCTGTTATTTGAATTGATACTGGTATTTTCTAAAGAACTAGATAGATTTTGAGTAGCGGTGTTTTTTGTTGCCGAAATGTTTACAGCAGGCGTCGGAAACTGTAAAAAGCAAAGACATAAGATTAGTTATTAGACATAAGATTAGCTACTAGTTATAGAATGCTCTTAAAATATGATGACATCTTGTCTATCTGTTTATAATTGTTTGCAGAAAATATTTTTAAGCAATCAGAAAAATAATAGTAAAATATAAGTGTATTTTTCTTTTAATGATATACATAAGAAATATCGTCCCTGTACTTGTGTAGTTGTTAAAAATATTATTTAAATGATCAAGCCTATAATAAAAGACCTTCGACAGTAAAATGTACCAATTCATCAAAACCTTCGAGCTTTAAAATATAATTTACGATGCTACGAAATAAATAACTTCAATCGTACCACCGTAGTTATAGGAGAATAAGATTAATAGTTAATTTCAGATGAAACCCAAGCTTTTGCATCTCTTACTATTTTTAAATTATCTTAAATCTATTAATATTAACTGCTGCTTATATTTTCTTATTACATAAACATTTTGTATTAAGTAGGTAATTTATTTTAGAAATAGAGTATCAAACCGTTGTCTTTCAAAGATTTTTTTTATTATTACATGGAGCGAAGTAATTGCTTATGTAGGTAATTCAAGTATTGGCACAAGAAAGTTATTTTTTTACATCATTTAATTAAAGTAAAAAAGACTTATTTTTTGATAACACCTCTCGCAAGGAAATGATAATTGACATTTTACAAACCTATATTATACTATACTTTATATACTATCCATACTTTATAATATACTAACGAATATCAAATACTTAAGTAAAAGATAAATATATTTTTTCAGCTTCACGCTATCCCGCATATAGCAGGGTAGGCTAAGGGAACCTAGTGTTAAGAGACGCTCCGTTCCCCACTTTCCACCGATTTTGAATTGCCTTGGTACCAGAGATAGAATTAACACAAGAAACGAAAATATTAATAAATAATAATTCATTCCATCGAGTGACAATCGAATCCACAAACGTCACGTTACAGTCACACGCTTGTGCCCAACGCCACGACGACTTCAAACGTTCATAAATATGATAGCTAAGTAAAATTATTCTCAAGTGCAAAGTCATGGGCAATAGCCTGTACATGGACAAAATACTCATTACAGTAAGGTAATAAGAACGTAACTCGGCATAATCACCACACACACTCGCGAACCACTCGATTAATATACGATCAAGAGTTCCCAAGTATACGCGGTGACTCCAGACTAGTTTTATATAATCAAACCTTCATAAATTATAGGCCTTGTATGCTTACGTGCCGTTAAGGTCTTCCAGTTATATTGAGCTAGCTAGCGCAAATAAAAATATAAACAATTTATCAATAAGTAAATTAAATATATACTCTAAATGTATTGGTAATTTATAATTAACAGTAGATACGAATGTTGATAGCGACAAGTGCAAAACTTAAAAAGTAATTTAGTACTTTTAGAGATTACTCGGAATTTGAAAATACCAAAAAAAAAGTGACAAGCAAGCTTCAATATTCAATATGTACGGTAATAGAAAATAAAAATCCTTTCAAGTTCAATTTGGGAGCAACGGACTCTATAAACTCGACAAAAAATTCTACTATACGTACGATGTAAAAATACAACTTTCGTGTGAAACCAAATGAATGACAAGGTAATTTAAAAAGGAGGCATAAAAAACGCGGCGTCTAGGTTTATTCCTAAGCTATGTCTACGACGCTCCGGTCACCGCGACTCGTCTGCCCGCCTTCTAAAGAGAAAAAAAGCAAACTTATCGGCTAAAAATAGGGAGCCAGCCCCTTAATTGCATACTTGGAATTTACAGCACGTTTTAACGATTGTGAGTTCATCGAGATAAATGCACCTTGGCGCGAGGGCGCGGTAATGGTGCACAGATAGTAATGCTAGTTACTATTACATATTAAACTATATCCATGAATATATTACGGAAAGGTAGAAGGCACCTCACGTACGCCTCTCATCTATCCATGGTGAATTTTAACGCGAAAACATTTAAATTTAGCTCAACTTCAATGTGTCCGACGATTATACGTCGACTGGAGTATGAGGTTATCGAGGGAATCGCTAATGCGATGCGTTTTTGCATCTCACCAGAGTCTGTTAGAGCGTCGGGACAGTAAAAAGGAAAATTTATGTGCACATTGATTTGTTAAGAACCTGCGTAAAGTATTTTTATGGCCTTCGCCGTAAATAATGGTGCATGGGCCGCAGCTGCCGCCGAAGTGTAGATAAATTAAAAAGTGTCTTACCGTTAGCATTAGCGCTTTGACTGCTAATCAGCTGTTATCAGTCACCACGGGCACAATAAATGGTCACGATTCGACCGCATTTGTGAATAAGAAATTCATGTCGCTTGTCCTTTAGCCTATCCAACTATTTTTGCTGCGTATGTTACTTGTTAAACAAATGCCTTGTTAGGTGAGCGATGAGTGCCTAATACTAATTCAAGAATTTTCATTCATAGCCAAACCATTTAAATTGAAAAAAAATATGGATTTTCTTAAATTAATTTAAGAAAAATTATACATGAGTTCTTTTAATGAATTATTATATAATAATTAGTAATATACTTGAGGCCGCCGTGGCGCAGTGGCATTAGTTGCGGTGGTTATTAGTGGCGTTGAGTTCCGCCATTAAGTACGCAATGCCTTGAAAAATTGGCGGAAAGTGGGAAACGGAATGTCTTAACAAGGTTCCTTCTACATATGCGTCCCTGAAAAAAAGTACTTCCTTTAAATTTTATTATATTGACTTGTGGGTACACAACAACACAGATGACTTAGACATGTTTTATCTAATTGCAGCGATATAATCTTTAGCAAGGTTAGGTATACAAAAAATATATAAAACGTTTAATTCTATTATAAAATCCTATCGTGACTCTTAAAAGGTCATTTCGTTTTATATGGAAATATTAACTGAAAAAAATATGTCTAACTTTAGCTATATCCAATTATGAATAGTTAACATAAACTTAAAAGGCGTTAAATTATTTTACAATTTTTGTACACTATTTGCATTTTGCCAATTTATTGATACATCATATTTATATTATAGTTATTTTATTATTAAATATTATATTAATAGGTAAAATTTGGTTCACTATAAACTTAACATTAACATGTTATATGTATTATATGATTTTTTAAATTCTATTTACACAACATTTAAAACAACATGTAAATTACTTAAGGTTATATCGGGTGCTTCAATTAGATAAGTCGTAAGAAACGTAGGTAAAGGTATCGATAAATTTACCGAGTTACAAAAGAAAAATAAAATATGGCGCCGTCAAGCCATTTTATGCGAAAAAATTGTAATGAATTAGGTAAATTTTAAAATTATAATAAAATAACAGTCGGTCGGTTAAAAAATATATATGTATTATAAATTACCCAAAAATTCTATTTGGGTTGTATGTGTTAAATTTCTCGTAAGCGCCATGCCTGGTGCCATCTAAGTCAAGGCACCTAATTGATGCAACACCGGCCTTGATAATGGCGCCTGACAGGTGACAGGTCATAATAAATGTTAAATTGGTTCATGTAAATTTCATGCAAAAAGGTCAGTCTCTGAAAAGTGATATTTTAAAATAATATCTATACCTACTTATAATAAAATCTTAACTAATCGGTGTCTGTACATGGCTGATATATAAGAAAAAACGTTATTAGGAGCATTTAACTAAGTAATAGAACCCAAAACAATGATTTTGTCTGTTTGTCGGTTTGTCTGTGTCTGTAAATATAATGTCTTTAAACTGACAGTGTTATTAAAACACGAAAAATATAATCCAGTTTAGTAAATAAGTAATTGCGTGTTATAAGCGCACGAAACCACAAGCGGGTGACTAGAATTTAATAAAACACTTGCATCACAAAAATAATTATAAACTTTAAGTTTATGAATAATTTTATAACATCTACGCAGCAGCAGGTACTTATTTACCAGTTGTAAATAAGAAAATAGATCTTGATTTATCGCTTGATGTATTTGAACTGTAATTTTATTCACATATCGAGAATGACTATAAGATATAATATTTATATATAAAAAAACGAAACGAACGAACGAATGTAGCAGGATTTAATGCTTTTAGATCACTCCTTGAAAGCTCTTGTCTAACAGCAAAGGTCCGCTAGCTAGTATAATTTTGTTAAATCTTAAATGTTATTCACACAAAGTGATATTAACATAGATTTTAAAATTTCGTACAAGAATTTTAAACGTAGCGGTATTTTAATCTTCACTGGGCAAACTTTTGTTTATAGATGACTTATCTAAGATTAAGAGTCTATAATAGAATTACCTCTATTTTATAAAAAAAATTGTTTACGTACCTACTCTAGAAACATGTATATGTATTTTTTTTGTTCCACGCTGTATTCCGCGCGGAAGCATTCGTTGTTGAATGGCGAAATTCAACGCCGCGGTTTGCCTCGACGAAGAAATGAAAATGTTAAAGATTTCATTTCCTCGAGTGGGAATCGAATCTACAACCTGGAGTCGTCGAGTTTACAAGTTATATTTGTGCACTTACTTGGCTAATACTAGATAGAATATAAGGATCAGGATTTTATTTTTATTTTCACGTTAGTTGGAATTTCTTTTGATGTTTCTTTGAATGTTAGTTCAAATCACCGTTGTCAGATGTCCCAATTTTAGCGGGACATCCCGATTTTTAGCCCAAAATTTAAATGTCCCAAGCGGAACGGACATAATTCCGCTTGTCGTGAATTATTCCACACACTTTGAGCATTATTTTTTATTTACTTTATTTTTTAAATAACATACTAACAATTCCAGAGATAAAACTCTCGCTTTTCTGCGAAACAAAATCTGGCGACGCTGATGAGTATAGCCAAGTATAGCGACCACTAATATTAGCCATATACATATATTTCAGGTAAATATCCATCTGTTATGATAGACGATAGTTAATTAAACATCTATTTACCGTGTGATTGCGTGTCCGATTGTGTGACAGTCTCTATTGTGCCGCCCCATCCAAATACAACCTTGACTTGATCGATGAATGCTTATGTTCGCATAGTATTGGGCAAGTATAGAAAAAATAATTCTCTGTATGTTATAAAATCACATATTATTGCAGATATAATGTTAAATTGAAGACAAATTTAAAGATGACCTTTTTTTAGCGTCACGTTGTATCCCGCACACAACAGGATAGTCAGAAGGAAACTAGTGTTCACACTGTACCCCATTTTCCGCCGAATTCTGGAGGCATTGCGTGTGTGCGTGTGTGGCGGAATCAAAGCAGCGCTTTGCCTCAACACCAGAGAGAAGAAAATGAAAATATTATATATTTCATTTCCTCAAGTGGGAATAGAACCCATATCCTGTCATGTTGACAGTCACACTTCGTGTTGCTAGTCGCCACGACTGGCCAACAATATTACTAGCTACGCAGATACTCATGAAAATTACTTTGCTTTGCCGAAAAACTACACGGAAAGTCCCACATGTCCCGAAAGCTTAAATCCCGTTATTTGTAATGTAAAATCTTTTTTGATTACTAAAAATAATTATTATAACAGAAAAGTCTCTGAATCACCAAATATTTTAGAAGTCGTCGACTGTTAGTTAGGTCGCTAGACTAAAAATATCTAATAAATAATTGACAAATAGGTGTGTAAATAAAACTAAAATCACATAAATGTCATTTTTTCGGTATTTTTTTCGAATTAAACAAAACAAGGATTAATAGATCTGTGTTAATGTTACTTTTCTATTTAGTTTAAATCAATTAAGAATAGATAAACAATTAAAGGTGCTCAGACAATGTATAAGCTGTTTATTTTATATAACTATTTTTAAGAAACATTTAAAGAAAGAAATGGCAATGCGTTTAGATGGGACATTTAATATATTTTATATCTTTCATAAAATATTTTTCTAACCAAAGAGCATTGAAATTAAAAGGTAACAATCGCATTTTATCATTTACTAGTTACTGCCTCGAAAAATTCAACGGAAGATGGGGATCGGAGTGTCTTAACACTAGAACTTCCTCTAAGCCGAAACCTCTGGCTACCGTGCTTTGCAAGATAAACGTGAAGCTGCTTATTTTAATCTATTACATACTTACATAAAATGTAATATTTCCCGAATGATTTATTTATTACACACATATGAGTTTTGTATGATAAAATATAACCGATAGCACTTACTTTTTGATGCACCTTACATTTACCTATAGAGGCATGTTATAAGTTAGAACTATTTATCCAGAGATTAACACAGAGAAGCAAATTGACAACCAACTGTTAAGGTTAAAAGCTGCCGGATGCTTTTTAACTTGTAAGTGCACTTAGAAAGTTTAACATTTATTTATATTAGAAGGAATGAAATAAAGTCGTATTATAAGTAACATACATAAGTAGTTTTAAATATCTAATAATAAAATATGAAAAAAACATTATAGTACTGTTTGAGAAGTCAAAAATGTTAAATGTACAGACTAAATATTTTTACTGTTTTATTATAAGTATAGATTTATTACAAAAAGCAATTAATAATGCGAGATTTAAATCATAACGTTGGATTTCTCCATCCTTGCGTCTTTTTCCATTAATACATTTACATACATTTAAATGAATCATGTAATTATAACGTTATGCGAGATGTATTTGACATATTAAGACAAAGTATGCTAGAGGAGTGTGAAGATATTTTTCTATGCTAATAATCTATAATTAAGTTTATGCCAATGTACGTACCTAGTACCTACCGAAGTGAAGCTCTACGTTTAATATAATTAAAATATACTCCATTTATGCATTTTTATAAAGATTAACTTTTCTGATTATTCTAATAAGAACTTAACATCGTACTATTAAAATTGATATGTGTTGCATTTTTACAGAGAAATAAATAAGAATTGCTTTTTATTTTTAAAAATAATCTTAAATTATTATATTTCTTAACAATAATCCTATCCTTTTAATATAAATTAACCATAAAACCTATGCACAATTCTTAATATATACTAACGATCAAAGAATTCGAATTACCTAAATAAATATTTAATATAGAACGAAATAATATTGTGATGAAAGAACAAGATCGAAAAGCGCCCGTGGAGCTTGTTGCAGCCGCCCAGAGCGGTCAATGGCCTTGACATTGTACCCGTTTCTGTTTACATATTAATTCGTGTTTTTTTCTTTTTCACATCTATTATGTAAACTAGACACTTAAGTAAGATTTTATCATTAAAATTCTACTTTCACCAATATCATTAGGTACGTATAATGACACCTCTACTATTTAATCTTAATCGTGCCATAAGTTACGGAAAGTGCCTATGTCATATATAACGAAAGAGAATAGATTATTATCAAGAACGAATAACTCATTATTTCACATTTTGTTCCAAAAGTCGTATAAGTTAACAGTTAAAACTTATGAGAATATTAGTTTCGAGGCATAAAACAAGGTCGCTAGAATTCAATTTGCATTAAAATGAATAATAGAAGATTCTCCAGTACATTTATTACGTCCATTCTGGTGTGTTCCGCTATAGCGTTAATTTTGAAGAAACAATTACACATAAAATCTAAATCTAACACTAGAGAACTACACAAAAGCATCGTTGCATTTTAGTTTTTAAGCAGCTTTACTCCAAGCGGCGTAAGAGCGTTTTAGCGGTGGTCATTTCGCCGTACATGTTAACGATGCGGAAACAACCTTCCTGTTATTACAAATGGTCAAGACAGAGAGATTAGCCGTAACGAGTGTGTGGGGCAGATTGTCTTGTTTCTTCTAACACTTTATTTTCTCGCAGACTGTGGAGAATGGAGACGGCTCAGACGGGTGGTTAGATATTTTTAGAACTCGCCACCGGCCATTATGCAAAACAGAGGAATTATGTGTGTTACAGCAAATACTAATATCATTATAGCTGTATGTTTTAAACAACTCATCTATATATAATTTATTATAACTAGTCGAGTTATAAATATGTATTTAAAAATAATTTAATAGTGTATCTCTCTTCGTTTCAGTAATAATTTAAGCATAAACTAATTGTTAACTAAGGGTGACAGCTGTCGCCTGACATAAGTGACATACAACGTTTAGTACAAGTTGTTTTGTTTTTTATGTCGTTAAATTTCATTATATTACTTCTTTTAGAAATATATATTTTTTAGTTCTCGATGTATCTTGCACATATCAGACAGAGGGAACCTGGGAAACCTTAATTACGATACAATAAGTAAAGTCAATCCTATTAAATATATAATTAGCATATGCTTTCATATAAATCTAAACCTTTTTTTATTTATTTATAATCAAAAAGTCCTAAGATTATATTTTTTATTTGAAGAGATGTTATCTAAATTAAAAGGTTAATGTAATTACGTATAGAGCAAGGTCAGTTCTAAGCATGTGTCATCTCTCACTTTTTGCAGTTTTACTAAGTTTTTTCAACTTATTGCTTCCTGGTAATTTATTCAAAGCTATCTGAAGGAAAATTAAGTTACCAACGTTTTATTGTGGTAGTCAGAAACGATTCATTCAAATTAATTAATGTAATGATTTTTTTCAGATTATTTATTTTAGAGACCTTCACCTTAAATTAAAATTATTTCACGAAAAAAAAATGGCGCTGTTGCTAATTGCTGACTCTACAAGAATAAATTTTCGGATTTGATAAGCAACTTTGATCTCGATCAAAAATAATATTTAAAACTTTTTTCCAATCTAGTTAAACAAATGAAAGTTGGGTTCACCAAATCTTCACTGACCTATCACTGACTAATGAGTCTTAAATAAATAGAAAGCGGAATATGGAGTTGTGTACGTACGTATAAGTAAATATCCCCAGGTTATTTCTTTCGTTAATTATTCTTCGATATATTTAATGATTTTGTCACTAAAATAGTATTTTAAACAATAATGTTAGTACGTCAATACTCCAATATATATGCCGGAAGCGTCGTAACTTTCAGAGTTGGTGTCGAGACGCGAAGGGTTTAATGCGACTGTCACAATCACTTGTACAGTTTATGACTAGATGCAGTGAAGTAACACCTACGGGTTGCACTCGCACTAGCAAATGATGTAGAGCGAAGATATAAATAAAAAAAATGTACCAATAATGAGTTTGAATCCAGTCGTGGGCCAGGGGTTCAAACGTGTGATACTTGAGGCGACAGGTTCAGGGTTCGAATCCCACTCCAGGGAACTCAACACGCATTGCCTCCAAAATTCGGTGTAAGCGGGGGAACGGAGTGTCTTAACACTAGGCTTCCTCTACCTACCTTGCTACATACAAGATGTATCTTATATGTAGCCAGGTAGGCGCGTGAAATCCTGAAAAGAAATCCAATAAATTTATAAAGCTATAACCAAACAACTTCGAAGCCTTACGTTTAATATAAATATTTGAAACACGTAATGTGGCCTCAGTTTAATTAGTTCTTAGAGGTAAATACATGATTTAAACTATCGTGACATTGTATTCGCAAAGGATATGATGTGGCATTATCTTTTATAAGAAATCTAGTAAGGCACCTTGAACTTCCACAAGCACTTGATAATGTTAAATGGTTGTCACAATGGTTGGATTAAGTCACGTCAGGTACAGCCACTTTTTTCCATGGCTGATGATGTACGCCGATGACAGGATGTACACCGATAGATGATGCTGGAGCGTAAAGTGAACCTCTGGCAGGTGCGCTTGAAACCGGCAGTCCTAAACTAAATGTGTCGGAATCAAGCACTATACTATACCATACTCTATATATAGGCCCTAAGCCAGCCGTTAAATCGGAAAAGTTCAGATACTATGGATCCATTATGCACGAGTCTGGAGGCATCGATCACGATGTTCATGGCCCGATAAGCGCTACCTGGACCAAATGAGGTCACTGTCCAAGCTTACGGAGCTGATATACAAGAGCACAATGCGACTGGTTCTTTTATACGGCAGCGAATGTTGGCCAGCACTATCTCGGCACATTTAGGAGCTTCACGTCACGGAAATGAAGATGCTGAGGTGAACGTAGCGGATCCAGGAGCGTCGCCTGGACAAGCAGGAAGGCAGACTGGCAATATGTTGCCAGAGTGCCGAGATTAATGCCAGGAGAACGAAGAAGAGGCACATCCATTTTTTTGACATCATACATATCTCTCTAGATATAATTATAATCAGACTATGAAATAAACACTTCCACTATTTGTATACGTACATTTTATTTATAGCATTTAAAGAATATATGTTTGTATCAACTTAATTATATAACAATAAAAACGTACAGATGATATTCAACGATAATATAGTTCACAGGAAATAACCTACAGCTCTCTTTATGTCAGTAGTGTTCCGTACAATGAGGCGGCTTTGGTACGAAGTGGGTAATACCATGAAACGATTATTACTTTTTAAGCAATTATATATATGGAAAAATGATGACAGAATAATTGCCTGACTCATATTTAAATAATAAACACAGGAAAACAATAAGTAATAGAAGTGTGAAATATTATGTGCTAAAGTAGTCCATGTTATATTTTTAATATTTTTGTTGTTAATTTGTTGTTATATCACCATCAAAGTTTGTTGTGCAGAGAGAGGTGTTGTTCATTTTATTGAATGTATAATACTTATAATCGTTTAATGTATTTTTTAAAGAAAATTTTCATGTAAAACCTAACACTTAAGCTAAAGACATGACAGACACATCACATAAACGTGTACTCCAGCTTAATACAGTAGTCCCAACTTTACCTCCAAATAAAAGAAATACACCATTTATATTACTTTACATAAATGTTAGAATTTTGTTATGGTTATACTGCGACGGAATACTAAAAGTATATTGTCATAAAATCAGGAAATCAATTACGTTTCCTTAATAATAAAATGTCTGAAGTACGTACATTTATAATAAAATTACTGATTATTAAGATATACTAGTTACAGTGGATTTACCCTTTACTTAATATCACGTATCGTCTTATATAATTTACTTGTTATCAATGTAAATATTATTGTATGTACCGTGTATGTAGATAATTAGATCAGCTTTTATTTTGCCTATAGATGAAAAATAAATTGTAAATAGAATTACTTGATAATGAGGTTAAGATCGATTTTTTCAGCTTAGTGCTTGCTGTATCCCTCATGAAGCAAAAAAAAGAATAACAGTAGGTATATTCACTACTGTTCCAAGGTCTGTTCTCCGACCTGCGTGCACGGGCAGAAAGTAACCAACTGACTACCTCAAAAAATCGAACAAAGATTCAAAAATACTGGTGATAACTATATAAATTAGAAACAATACAATAAAATTGGACTAAAAAATATTTTAGATTTTATTTATGTAAAGTATTATGGATTGTCATATTCACACATAGAATTACAATTTACAGAGGCCAGGATGGACACGTTACACAGAATCGTAGAAATTCATTTTACTTGTGCCCCAATTAGCATTCCGCAGAGACGCTCATACATAAGAATGGGGCACGGGCCGCGGTGCATCGAATGCGAATGCACTTCTGCAGATTGGTGTCTTACGTTGATAAGTAGATTTTCGTGACTATATAACGAAAACATTTTATATATAGATGTAGTTAAAAAATCAAACCATCTATCCATGTTATGCGTTCTAAATAATTATATTATATTTAAAAGTACCTACTACAAAACGAATAGAATAGGCATATGCTGGTGGTTTCTTGAATGTTTCTTGAATATAGCAGGGCAGAGAGAGAGAACACTGCCAAAACGCTTCGTAGAGAGCTACTTGCCACCCAAACTCGAGATCGGTCTTAAATGGTGTTACCGCCGCACTTGGTTCTTATAAGATAAGAGTGGATAAATAATAAAACTCT
Source organism: Heliconius nattereri (assembly GCA_013403645.1). NCBI lineage: Eukaryota > Metazoa > Arthropoda > Insecta > Lepidoptera > Nymphalidae > Heliconius > Heliconius nattereri. The sequence goes on along the minus strand of JAAIXI010000247.1, from coordinate 3,646,225 downwards.
ATACCTGACTAGGAATCGAATCGACAACCACCGGCTTTATAGTCCGACTCTGCCCCACAGCGCTACGAATCACGAACGAATTTTGAAAATTAAATAATGAAATTCCTATACATATTTTTGGTATTATTGCGAGAAAACAGAAGCAATTTGAGTGACGGAAATGAAGAATATGATAATTTAACCAGTCGAAACAAAAACTAAAAACCGCTAACTGACCAAATTCTTATCCAAATCAACAATTTCCTGTGTAAAGCTACTAATGTGCAATTAATCTTAGTAATGACAACTGCAAATAAACAAAAAATGCTAATAAAAGATATCATTTAAATATTTAATGAATATAACAATAATATAAATTCTCATCTAATCTATTTTGTATAATAAAGTATCTTCTACTGTTTTCTTTTAAAAATAGACTAAATTAACCAATTCAGAAGTATAGCTACAAACGAGTTCCAGAGATGCTCCGCCCACGGCCAGGTTATACTTTACTAGGATATTAAATGGTGTAATAAAAAATATACGCAATATAGATGAAGATAATTTCTTTGATTCATTAGATTGTATAGAGTGACTGAGAGAGTGGCTATTATAAAATATCACCTTTGAATATTTATATAAATATAACGGGAAGAAACTGTAAATTTTTAATAAATAACATTTAAAAGTAGATTTGTAGCAGATCAAAATTGAGATGTAATCACAAAAGTTGCTTAAACAACTTATCTAAGTTATTAGCTAAGGAAATTATAAAGAAATGATACAAATTGAGGAAATTTTTAACCTGTTTCAGATTAAAACTAAAAAGATATTTAATTTTGCCTCGATAAAGTGTATCTGAATATATGACATACAAGTATAAAGTAGAAACTTGATTATCCGGCCCTCAGTTATAGGGATTCTTTTTAGAATCGATTATCCGGATTTTTGATTATTCGAATGACAAACCACGACGATTAGTCAGGTTATTCGAGTTTCTACTGCATATATATTTAGTTGGGTGACATAATGCATAAGAAAAGTAAAGTTTTAATTCAATAATGACATAGTTAAATTTATCACCTGCACTATACGTACCAAGTTATAAATTCACTGAAAATGAAACACTTTCAAAATTTGTTAGGTTTCAAAAACTATACTTAATTGCCTTTTCATAAATACTTAAACGTCAGTTAGTCATCACTTCTATGAAGACATCAGATTTTTTGTCTGCAATAAAACTGAAGGCAACAGATATATTTTAACATTTATTAAATTAATATGATATATCTGAATGTACGTAATTAAAACAATATAATAATACTATTTTCATATTGTTTTACTTTAATAAATAGAATTAAATGAAAAACGAGGAACAAGTGAAAGTAAGAAATATCTAAATGCCCTAATTATTACTTGAGAAATATACTTATTTTATAATAATTAAAATAGAATCGCCTTATATCTCCCTTAACTGTAGCACGTAGTTAGTTGTACCATTATTTTGCTTGCATCCCAAACAAAAACACAGATACTAACAAAAACACAAATAAAAAAAATTGTTAATTGTTTTAAGAGACGTTTTAATTTTTGTCATAACATGGTCACTTGAGAAAAACAAATTTTCAAACAATCTATTTATATAATAATCTATTATACTAAATTACAATATTTACCGACATTTGGATGGATAAACGTAACTAATTGATTACATATAGAAATAATTGCAAAAATTACAATATCTGTCCATCTTATTTTAACTGAGACAACCATAAACGCAGCCAGGTACTTACGGCTAAAACGTGTTTTGGTCTTCGGCTTTGTTTGCTGAAATATTTACATGTATGTCATATTACTATAGAATTGGAATTCATAAATACAAATTGATTGATATGCTCACAATTATAATCGAATTCAATTTTTTTTCTTTTTAACATTTATTTTGCATGTAATTGTAATGACGACGTTGGTAGGTTCAATTCACACTATTGGAATTTATTATTTATATAAAAAAGGGGATGATTTAAGCCTCTTAACTACATTCCATACTTAGTTAGTCTTCTTTCACAATTATACAGTCAAAGTATGAAACTGTCGGGTTAGTTTTGTTTTTCTATTTCACTCTAAATGAATTAAAACACAATCGTTGCCGAATGTTGTTTATTTTCTTATGTTGATATTTGAAAATATTAAAAGAATATAATTAACTTTACAAAGCAGTAGAGACCTGCCGTTTGTCAGGGCGCAGGGGTACAAGTGCAGTCGCATGATTTTACACGATAGGTTGTAGGTTCGATTTCCACTCGAGGAAATGAAATTGCTCTAGTAACGACGCAAAGCGCGGCGTTAAGTTCCGCTACTCAACAAGTGTCGGAACGTACGTGTCTTAATGGAAACAGAGTGTCTTAACTAAGTTCCCAGGTTTCCTCTATAATACTATGTACTGGAAACAGCGTGAATCTAAAAATAAAAAAGAAACAATGTATGAGATTTGTTGTTATTATGAAACAAGCTATAACTTATTTAATAACAAAGGCCAACTTCTGTCAAGTAAAGTAGTGGATGTAACGATATTAGCGGGGCTTGTTTTAATCAGATTACACTCTACGTAGAACACTAAGTTGTTAACACCACAGTGCTTACATTTATTATATAAAACTATGACGATGTTGTAAATAAAATTACTTTTACAAAGGTTCACAACATTTTATAAGTTTTTACATCTTTTATTATTAATTATGTTACCCAATTCACTCCTTTATGCCTTATTTTCTCAACGCGTCCCTAACTTTAACTGTACTTACTAATAAAATAGAAATATAGGATGTAATGTATAAGCAACTATTTTAATTGACGATATTAAGACATTTTTCGGCTGCTAATTTTGATAGGTAAGTTCTTAGAAATTTCGTTATTTTTATATATACATTTACATTTCCTTAGTAGAATAGCAGTTTTAAATGTATGGTTGTTCACGTGTTAATAGAAAATATGCCGTTTAAAAACGATATAATATAGTATCCTCTGAAGGATGTATGAGTCTCCTTCCTCCAAGAGTTTCCACCTCCATAGTTAACCATATTAATAATTTTATAATTCGATCCATATACCTTCAAAGCTTACTATAGAGTAAAACATGTTAACTCAGCTGACAGAACTGTAAAAATCAGTACTTTTATAATGTGTAAAACAGATTATAGTATTATAATTTAAAATTATTTATCACATGTAGATTGTAGTATTATATTTGAAAAAAATACCACAAGGAATCTTTACATAAATAAGTAATTGAGCCATTCGACCTTTAATGAATAATCACGTTTAAGTAAAGATGTATGTACATAATATACTCGTATGTACGGCAATGTGTATAATTGTATGTTCGAAACAAAATCTATGATCTTATGTTAACAAGAGATTAAGGAAAACTATATTCTTAATATATATTGAATGTTTATAAATTATTAATGGTTAAAGATTTATAACTAAGTTGATGGAAGTAGGAATGGGGAAAGAGGCCGAGTTGGTCGTGTCCATCTTATAATTGTTTGTAACATAAATCAAGACTAAAAATAAAGCAGTTGAAAAATAAACTGTATTTTATATTAAATTTGAAAATTTGGCCTCCCCTTTAAAAAATACGAGCATATCTAGAGATATGCCTACATGATAATTTTTTGTCGAAATTTGAAACCGTCTGTCAACTCATTTGAATTAATTTTATACATGCATTTCTAGTGACATTTTTTTTTTAAAATAAAAAGTGTCAAAGATTTACTTAATAAATTAATATTACAATTTGGTATTAGCATAAAGCGACATTCCTCAATTTATAAATAAAAAATGCAATAGGTAGCATAATTCTGATAAACAAATTACATGCTCTTAGTATGTAATGACTTTAGGAAAAACCACACTTTGAGATGATCAATTTGGTTCAATTCACAAAAACTTATTATATTATTTTTCGTAAATTATTCTTATAATTTTGACATGTTCTTGTATCGTGTAATAAGTCATTTTTAGGGTTCCGTAGCCTAATGGTATACAATAGAATCTTTATAAATTCATTATGTCTCTGTCGCGCTGTTTGTCCGTCTGTATTTCACCGTAACTTTATTTCTAAACTTTTAAGACAGCCGTTAAAACTTGGTAGGTATATATTCCTTTATTTTACCCAAAAAATAAAATGGATAAAAAATAATGGATGCTCATTATCCCAAATATGGAAATAAAACTAAATCAATAAGAGTAAAATTACATTAACTTTCTTATAATATCTTTTTATTTAAGAAAAGTAAATAAAAAAAAAGGCATTGAGGATTTTGATAAATATTTTTAAATAAAAATTGGTGTGAACGAGGTATAGTCAGTTTTTTTTAAATTTAACATATTTTGAGATATGGTAAATTTTAAAAATAAAAAAATGCTATCTTGACATTTAGGTATGTAAAGATAACCTATATTAAAAAAATATATTGGAAGTGGTAGTATAGGTTACCTGCCTGCTACTATTGAACCCATAAAGGGCGAACCTTACTCGCACTTGGCCACTTTCTTTAAATAGCATTCTTCGGTATCGGTGCATACTTTGCACAGAGTCATTCTTTAAAGATATGAGTCGCATATTACTATAGGAAAAAAGTTATGATAATAGTAATGGTATTTTCGTTTAGATAGGAAAACAATGAGTATTTTTGAATTTTAAGTAACTCTTACATTACCAATGCTACCATGCTTTGCAGCCATATGCGTATTGGGAACATCTTCTAAAATCATTTTCTATTATTATGTTATAAAATTACATATTACATTATATTTTTTTATTGTAAATAATAAATTGAATAAATATAGTATATTTATTGAGAGCATAATGGAAGTGTCTTAACACTAACGTTCCCAGGTTCCTTCTGCCTACATCGTTATGCAGAGTACAGCGTAAAGCTAAAAAAATATTATTTCGCTTGTGTTAAAAATATTACTAAAAATAAAAAAATACTAAAAACGATGTTCGTAGTTATTTTTTTAAATACAATACGAAAAGGGTAGCATAGAGCCCTTGAAGGTGCTATAATATTGTCAACAAAACAAAAATATATTGGTAGTTATTCAAAACTAGCAGGATCAATGTATAACGTATAATTCATATGTATTTTTGATAAAAACGTGCACGTTTTAGTACGTGTATTTCTTTTATTACTATTTTTATTTGTAAATTAAAAAGTTTAAAAAAATACTAACTTTTGTTAAACAACATTTGTTTTCTAACATAAAGTTTTTTTTTCATATTAGAAAACAGAGCTTAATACAATAAAAAAATATAAAACTGCACACCAAGAAGGAAAAAACTAATTAAGCATGTCCAAAAAAAAAATCAATAATAGTAATATTAACCGATCGCAATCAATAGCGCCATACAGTTAATTAGCTTAATATTTTATTATGGCAGACACATTACCCACGACCACGAGTCGCACAAAGATGCGTTCGAAGCTTCATATTATAAAAGATGTACAGACCACTTGCATCGAGTGAGGCAGTGGTATATAAGCGGTGGGATTGTCAAACAAACACCAATACATTGCCGGCGGTTCCAGCGCACACACACAAGAAAAATTGGAAATTATTAAATTGTGTCAGTGGTTCATCATACCACCAGCGGCTCATCTTTATTGTCAAGGAATCCATAAAAAATCAGGTGAGTAGAAAAATATTGATTATTCATAAATATTTTTAACTCTAACAAGGCCTTTTTTAATTTTGAAAGTTTTTACTAATAGAAAATATATTTAATATAATAATTTATCGTTTTTACGCAATTTATACATATAAAAAAAGTTTTATAATACCGCAATAACGAAGGCTGATCCTATTTCAGTGTACAAAAACTTTAATAAACACTGTCAAGCACTATTGGCAGTTGGTCTTACGCTCTAACAATTTCCAAACATAATATTGATATAAAAAATGTTTTCAATTTGTAATACTTCTTAATAAAGTAAATAATTGATCGAAATCGATAAATTTAAGATAAAAAACAAATTACTCTTTAAAGAAACTTGTAATAAAATAACTTTAGTATCATAGATTTTTTTAATGATTTCGGGATAGAGTTTTGTACCAATGAGTTTATATGATAAAATCTGTTTTATTATATTTAAATACCAATAAAGCCGAAAATTTAAAAATATAGCTGGTCTTTTTCTTTTAAATATTCTATTTCAATAACAAATTATACTTATGTATACGTACCAAATGATAAACAGTTAAGAAGTAAATAAGATACAACCTACGTAAAGCAGGTTTAAGTCTTAGTTTTAGGGCTTCATAAAACTAGATTTCCGACTGTAAGAGATAATATAGCGAAATATGAGAATTGGAATATAATATAAGTTAAATTTTTATAATTCATATTATGTATATAAAAAAAATGTTGTAAGTTGGTCAGTTGCTTTGGTAATTCATTTAAACATTCCGATCCAAGTCCAACACAATTAAAATAACTTGAATTATTACAGTTAAAGACATTAAATTAATCAATCGGTATCAACATATTAGTAGCGGGATATAACTTTCACATTACAAATAACTGCACTTTAGCCTGATTTTGTATATTAATAAATATATATAATATATGCGCTGATACTTGGACTTGCTTAAAAATTGTCGTTAGCAAGAAAATACAATAGCAGACTAATTACTGTTGAGAGGCCAGTCATAGCGCAGAGGTACAAGCGTGTGGCTGTAAACGCGACAAGTCATGGGTTCGATTCTCACTCGAAGAAATTAAATATTTTATACTTTAAATTTTTCGCTCTGGTATCAAGAAGTGAAGTCAGTGAAAAAAAAATCATTGACAAGAAATGTAAAACCCTGTGGTTTTCCTAAACATAATAAGTCAATAGCCTGTACAAAGGAGTAGCACGACGTGAAATAAGATAACATCCAAGGCTCTATTATTATAGTCTACCTGCCAGGGCCACCTGCAGACAGTCGTCCGTATCTTGACATCTTAAATATCTGCAATCTTTTGTATAATCTCAAAATGACTAAGACCAGCTTTGATGGCATTCGTTTTCCACTTGACTGAAATTATAAAATAAGCTCTACGTTTTACGTTGTTATTACTTAATTAGTTGATGTAGTTATTACGTTGGTGTTTATATTTTATTATATGCTAGCGACCCGTTAGCGGCTTCACCCGTTAGAACTACATGATTATTAATTTACTAAACTGTATTTCTTCGTTTTCTAATAATATCTAATATCTTTTTAAAAACAATATCTATATATACGTTTATTGAAAATAAAAGTTTCAGCCGATTCAATAAAAAAGTTATTTAAAGCAATTGTTTCGAACAATATTCTTTTTTAACCGAGTGAAATAAACACTAAACGTAACAGAAGCTTGCTAAATAGAGTAGTGAAATGACATTAAACATATTTCAATGCAATGGATCTCCCGTTACTATTTTATTTTAAGTAAATATATACGAGTATTTATCCTTGCATTAAAACTAATAAACAAAAACAATGTGTATTAAATAAAAAATATATATATACAAATTAGTTCTCTGTGTTATATCCACATGTATAATTTTCAAAAACATAAAGGCGTATTAGCTACGAAAAATTGATTTCCCACTGTAATGAGCGCACCAATTTGACACACAATGTAAGGTAATGACCCGAGCGGAACATTAGATTAAGGATTTCAATCAAGTAGACTACCTATGTATTGTATGAATGGAGACTAATTATTAATAATTACATAAACAATAATAACCTAGCCCTAAGCCTAGGTCATATAAAAATAGAAAAGTGGCCCCCTTTTTATACATATTTAATTGAAATTTCAAGTAAATTTAAATGTAAGAAACCTACTAAGCATAATTCAAAGTTTAAGAGAAAAACAATTAGTTTTAATAGATTTTTATTCATATTTAATTAACTATCGTAAGGAAACTCTTGAGGTTTATATAATTTTTTAACGCTCCACTTCCTGTCAGTATAAAGTTCACCGTTCAAGTCGATGACGAATTAGTAATACAATACAATGGTATTACCTGTACACGATCTTCACGTGGAGGTACTAACATATCACAGAAATGTGATATCGGGACATACGTGGAGTTCTCAGATCACATCCTCCTTGGTGTGGATATATAATAAAAAGTTTATATATTTTATCTAAGTTTCATATATTTAATGTATATATTATATCAATTATAAAATGCTTTATACGACGTAAAAGCTTTATGAAGTATACTTATAAAAGAAACACAACTTTTAAAATTAATATTAGGTAAGTGTTGTGCTCGTAAATGTCAATTCCATACAATTTTTATCTAATAACTTCTATGTAGGTCTGCGACGACTTAGGTAGTACTGTGCTAGACTATTATTCATATAATACGCCTATAAAATTCTCGAAGCATTATTTACATACCTATAATGTGTATTCATTTTTTTCCGATAGCGAGAAATGCAATTAGTGTTATCGAATATGACTTTGCATCACTTGTTTCTGCCGTAGGCGCAGTACATGTAGGTCGATGTGGTTATATAATGCTTAAAATCGATTATGACATTTAATACATTTTGTAAGTTCAAATGGAGTCACTAAAAATGTCAGGACAGTAAAGTCAAAGCTGAACGATTGAAGGAAACATGCCGCATGAATTATCCTACATAAAGATTTTCACGGATCGTCAGCGTTTAGTCATGCTCTGAACAATAACTCTAGATGCATGGAAATATTTTCGGGCGAGCAAGGTCGTTTAAATAAACAAGTTATTAAAAGTAATGTCCATCGTTGTAAAATGGTTTTAGTTATATTAGATACACTTATTTTACTAAATAAAATAAATACTTCTTTAAATAGACTATCATGTAAATTTATCTATTTTTTTTTTGTATCATAATTTGTAGCCTCCTTTTATACAAAAGGTAAAGCCTCTGTGTTAATAGAATCGTTTAAAAATCTTTTTCTTAGAATTTGGTAGACCTAATAGCCTTCACATCGAATTACCGCCTAATGGCCTAATGGTAGAGCGTATTTTTTGTTATAAAATTTTTAAAAAAAGTTTGTTTTTGTAATAATCATGCGGTCGAACTTTAGATTTAAATTAATTGGAAGAATATTTAAAGAGATAGAAATAATTTAAACTACTTTGCACTTAACCAATTGGAAAATTGGATTAAAATTTCCTTGAATATTTAGTAAAAAAAAAACAATACTTTTAACAGAATTTTCAAACAAAATAACGAAAATATTCTTCACCAAATATGATATGTAAATGGTAAGTTAATGCATTGCTTCCGGTGGCATTAATCTAGACAAGCACTTCTATAGTTAAATCAATTTACTATTGTAGTACCTATCCTTTGTCAAACAATGAAATTTGTAAGAACGAAAAATAAAAAAAATCAAAATGTGTCCACTGTAAAAATAACCAAACGACATCATTGCTGTAGACGTTCACAGCAGCAGTAAAGCTGGCCATTGGGGGCCATTTGATTTATCCAAACGAGATAATAGGATCGATCAACCAATGCGTCGACATCTCGACAATGAGCCGTGGGTCGGCGGCAACCATTGCACAATCGCTCGAATAACGGGTTTTGACATGCGACAACGCACCTCATGCTGCAGGAACCCTACAATATAGCTCTGAGAATACTTAAATTAAGTCTACCATTAAATGTTGAGTACTATCTACTAGCTGTGAACGAGTGGCAGGTCAACAAGAATATGCAATACGGCATTCCTTAGACCAATTGTAATAAACCAGCTTTTAAAAACTACAGTGGAATTATCAATCAATATCAACTTAACCTAGTTATAATACCTACCAACCTAAATAAACAGAATTTTAATATTATTATCGATTGGAAATTTACACAATGGAAAGTAGTACGCTTTAACAAAGCAAGAATTGGACCGGCAACTCGGTTTTTGTGTGGAAACGTGGACCGTGGTAAAAAAAACCTAATGTCTGGGTCAGACATCCAGACGGTCGCGCCTTAGATTGTCAAAATTTTGTAGTCCATGTGTGTGCAAGAAACGTGCGAATTTCAATGACTGACTGATTTCAATTGACAAATGATTTCAATTTAATGTAAGTTATATTTCACGATAGTGTGTCCTATAGTCGTATATTCGAATAAATGATGCAACGCAATATATTATGTTAATAAACACCATTGAGTTTCCCAAGAACATTGTGAATACCATCCGTGACATAAACCTGTTCTTTCGTTTATTATTCTAATGACATTTAATACATGTAATGAAAATGGTTATTTAAAACTGTGATGCATAATGTGAACTTTAATTGAACTTTTCAGCAAGAGAAAGAATCTCTTCCGTGATTTACGTAAAAAAAGCTTGATTTTTCTATATACATAGCTATTTAAATGTTACAACATATATCAGCTTCACGCTGTAGGCCCCCGCACACAACAGGGAAGGCAGAGTGAACCTAGGGAACCTATGTAAATAAATATGTCACTTCCTCGAACGGGGATCGAACCCACCACCAGTCGCATTTACAGACACATTCTCGTGCCCCAGCGCGATTACTGGCCAGTTCAACTTGTTCAATGCCGCAACCACACACCTTTATAGGTGCAGGTACAGTGATTTATTAAGTCGCTTACTTTACGTGTTTACGTATCTTATAAAACTTGACATGCAAAAATTGTCTCATAACTACGTGTTATACGTGCAGACGATTTTTTTGAGATTATAGCATTATATGTGGTCGTTGAAGCTCTCGCGGCGCAGTAAGAGGATAATTGGAACATCAAATCATCACGACTTGAGTGCCAACATCTAGATTCCTATGCAAAACTATAATTGCTTTGAGCTAGCTGAGTAGCTGAGGTTAAAGTTGTTTATTTTTGTTTTGTTATTTTATATATAACTACGTATCTTAAATTACCTTATAAGGATATCGTAAGACTAAGCAGCTTTACGATCTGTCCAACTTAAAATACCTTTAAATAATTTCGACGCTAATAAATAGAATTCTATATATATATATATATATATATATATATATATATATATATATATATGAAATTATATATATATATATATATTTCATTTCAAGTAATTACATAAAGCTTTAGCGTTGCTATGTACTTTTGTTTTCGATATCACATCTCATTGATACACCGTTGTATTGTAACTAACGATATCAATAATTTCTTTTGGAAAAATCCTTTATTATCCTTATATACCAATAACCGTGGTCCGTGAGTGCCAGCTTATTTTTTGATTGGCACAATAAGCCGGCATGCGCTCCGATTCAATTGGAAGATTGCGCCGATGTGTGGGAAGACGACAATGCTTACCCTCAGTCCGCCGAGGATATCCTTCCAGAAAATAACTCACTGACAATCGTATAATTCCAGCTTGTCTGTATTGTAAAAACGAACTAATAGGTTCTATTAACGTCACACTGTATTCCTCATATAGTGTTAAGAAACACCAAACCCCACTTTTCGCTGACTTCTGCAGGCATTGAATATTTTAAATATTTCATTTCTTGAAATTGTAAAAAACAAAGTTAAATATATAGTATCTATTTTAATACGTTATAATCACCCCAGGCAAACTTTATTGTTCAGGTGTAACAAAAAATAAACAATAAAGTCTATTATTGCGTATAATTACGATCGATACTGATGGCAATGGCCTCATCAGATGTTGGAACCAGTCTCTATACGAGTATATGAATCCTGCTCTTATTTCTTTATGTTTAAGCGCAATGGACGATGCAATAATATTATGTGACCAATAATTTAATGTAAATAGTTTTATTTGTAATCTGAAAATAAATCTTGTGGCTATCTGAGTAGATATGTCATCGTTTCCTTTTTTTTTTCAATTAGATTAGGTATATCTTACTTTATTAGAAAATATCCATGTTTGACTAAGAAAATACCAACGATTTTAAAATTAAATTGATCTACGGTAATGTCTTATACAAATATGAAATAACTTTTCATTTGCCACAGATAACAATATAAATTTAATCTAATAGTAAATAAACCTCATTGACTACAAACGGTGAATCACTCGAGCGCATCTCGACATTCTAGTTGCCGATTCTATACAATGAGTCGATTAAAATTCTGATAATGTGTGGTCGTCTCGCCGGATCATCCATATTGCTAGCGCGCGTTGAACATCCTGTCCAACATCACGCAGTAGGAAGTGTCCATCATGTGCCAACTTACTGTTCATTTATTTCGCAGAAAATGAATAAAAAATACCAGTTTTTTCGCCATTTCAATATATTGTTTTGCTTGTAATTGGACAATTTTTGTATTACATGGCCTCTATGACTTGTTTTGATAATAATGACTAACTAAATAGATAATGGCATGGTGTACTCCTTCCAGAGTGTGTTATTTAAAGTAATAATAAAACTTCGACGCGTATGATTACATGTTACGCGAGGAGCCCATCAATTTCTGTAACGATTACAGTATTCTTGAGCAAAAACAGGATATTCCCTTTGCAATATTCTATTTCTAGAGTGGCGCCAATCCACATTCCTTAAGGATATCGGGTTAATATTATCCCTTTGCTAGACGTGTTATTTATAGAACGTACACTAACTGGGTTCTGTTAATAATGATCATTAGTTTTGCTGTAATATTAGCAAATATTACAGCTTTACAGGCAGCTCAGTACTTGTGGAATAATAAAATGCAACAAAAGCTATTTTGTAGGCCACTTTCACAAATAGTTTACATCCTACTTATTCATATTAACTTTAATTTACTGTGACTAGAATATAGGCACCCGTCCCCAACATATCAGGCCCTTAGATGATTCAATCTTAATAGAAAAATTACTGTGAATGCCGATGCCGGCCGGCGCCGCGTAACATTGGCCTTACAGCACTCACGACTTTCAGACGTGCATTTGATATCCTTATAAATTTACTACTATTATTTCGTCAAACCACTAATTCGATAATTTTAATTTTCAGGATGAAGGTCTTATTACTGTGCATGGCCTTCGCGGCTGTGAGTTTGGCTATGCCTGTCGCTGAAGAGAAGCAAGAAGAGCCTATTGCACTGCCATCTGTCCCTGAAATCAAATCTGAAGATGTTAAGGCTCAAAGCGATTCGGCGCCAAGTCCTGTAGAAGAAAAAAAACCAGAGCTAGCACCTGAAGCAAAAAGCGTTGAGAAACCTGACGAGGTCGCTATTGAAGCCAAGAGTTCAGATGTAGCAATAGATGCTTCTCCAGAGTCTAAGGCGGAAGCCAGCCCAGAAGTCAAAAAAGAAGAAGTACCTGAAGCTAAGGCAGCAGACGTAGCAGGTTCTGAAGTTGAACAAAAAGCAGACATTGCTGAACCAGCCAAACCTGACGAAAAAATTCCAGAAGTTAAAGCTGCCGTTGTAGAAGAATCTAAGCCAGATGAAACTCAAGCTAAGGTTGAAGAAGTGAGCAATTTACCTTCAGCAAAATCTGCTGTCTCTGAAGATGTAATCGACCTGGCCAGTGCTATCAAACCTGAAGCAGCCGTTGCCGATGATGTTATTGATCTTGCCGCTATTAACCCATCTGAGCCAGTAGTTTCTGCTAAAAGTGCTGCGCCTGAGGAAAAGAAAGAAGCTTATGGCGAATCAGTTTTAGAAAAAGTTGACAAACCTGAGGAAAAAAAGGAGTCAGTAGAACAAAAATCTGAAGATAAACTTGCTGAATCATCAGCTGCTCCTGATGCAGTTGTGGCGCCAAAATCAGCTGCTGTATCTGAAGAAGCCACACGTATTATTCGTGACGCTGTTGATGAGAAAGTGCCAGAGGCACCAAAACCAGAAGCGAAAGCCGTCGCTGAGGTAGTAAACGATGAAGTTAAGCCTGTTGCTGTAGTAGAGGCTAAATCTGCCAGTCCTGCTGAGGAACTCATTGCGCCTCAAGAAGAAGCGAAACCAGCTGCAGTTGAAGAGAAAGTCGAGGCGGAAGTGAAAGCAGCCGAAGTACCTAAAGAGGCTGAAGCACCCTCTCAGCCCGCTGCTGAAGCGAAGAGTGATGATAATGTTGAAGTCAAAAATGACGATAAAGTTGAAGCGAAGAGCGACGCTAACGTAGAAGCCAAAAGCGACGCTAAGGTTGAAGCCATGAATGACGCACCAGCCAAAGAAAAGAGCTCCGAAGAAAGCAATGAGAGCGCAGACAAAGATTCATCAGAAGAAAGTGGTGAAAAGTCAGATAGCGCTAAACCTTAAAATTGTTAAAATAGTCTAAGCGGCAGGCGTGTGTCGACTCACGCCTCGACACGCGCCTCCCGCTGTCGCAGCGCAGTGCGTTTGTGTTGTCACGCAGCGGACCGAACCCGTCCTCGACGTGACCTTCGACTATTCACTAGTTCTAAAGACTTATTTAAATAGTGGAACAGAAAAATTACCTACGTTGTAATTATTTTCAAAGTAAATTATCGAATTCACGGTACTGTAAGTAACAATAAATACGTTTTTTACAATAAATATTTTATTTCCCCATTGTTTAGTTTTAAATCTTTCTTAATAATTTTACACATATTAAACATATTTTAAATTAAATGAATAGAATACCAAAAGGAACAACACCTTCTTGTATGTTATTATTTTGACCGAAAATTATGTTGGAGCACTATTTCAATAACATAAAAAAAATTAATAATCAATTTTGTCTGTCTATAAGTAGTCAATAGAACTGCTCAAGCTACAGAATGAATAAAAATGAACACATAACATTAATTATTGTTAAGTAATGTCATTTCGCACCTATAACAGATTAAGCAAATTTAAATAAACAAGCATTCATAATTAATTTTACTCTGACACACAGAAAAAACAATTGAAAATTAATTGTTTAAAGAAAAATCACTATCAGCATCCTTTATATACCTAGATCGTAAAATAATAGTAGTACAGTGGAGAAAGAGATATATTTCCATACATAAAAGCAAAAATATATAACAATTTTAACAATATTTCAAGCTTAGAAGTGAGAATGATATTATGATTTACATAACATAAAAAATATGTATTTCTATAAGATAAATTCATGTTTTGTATTTAAAATGAAAATATTTTTTACTCCACTGAAATTTCAAATTGCCAATGAATAAGAATTAGTACCTACTCTCTGTTATATATACCCATATAACTGATTACTGATAAATACAGTTTTAGGTGCATTTTCCTAAATAATAACAATGTATGGGGGATAACGAAAGACGCACATATATATTATAATCGTAGGTAGGCCGTAGGCATTTGGCACTGCAAAATGGAAAAATATAAGTAAAAAAATCGAGAATATTGATTTATTTATGCGGGTAAAATTTCCTACAGTTTAGCTTTGACGTTGTACATCACGATACAAATTCAATTATCATATGCATCTTACTTGAAACTATTTCTCGCTAATTGTTTAAGTAAAACATGTAAATTGCTCTAACAAAGACGTCGAACTTGTCAAAAACAAAATAAAAAAAAACAATGCCGGTGTTTATTTTTAACGTTATTTCCAAAATTACAAAACTTTTAACGGCTTAAGTGGAGACCGAAAGTGTCTTATTGGGAACGTAGTGTCTTATTGGGAACGTAGTGTCTTAGCATTAGGTTCCTGGGTTCCGCCTACCCTGCTATGTGCGGGATATAGCATACAGCTAAAAAAATATTTAGAAACCACTTACCTCCCCCGTAAGCATATAACAGGCGATGACACCGAGAGACCACCAGTCCACCGCGTGACCGTACGGCTCTCGCTGCAATATTTCAGGAGCTAGTAACAAAAGATAGATGTCTTGATAGAAATTATTCATTATAATTAATAATAACAACAATGAAGGATTACAATATAAGTGGAATTTTTATTTTTTCGCTGCGGTGACGAAGCAATACCTCCCGAATTCCACGGAAAATTGGGAAAAGAGTGTCTTAATACTATGTTCCCTCTGCTTACCTTACCGTGTGTGGGATACAGCGTGAAGCTAAAAAATATCCACAAATATTGTAAGCTTAAGCACTTCTTGTACTCTACGCAACTGTCATTCCTCCATACATTCATTTAATCATAATATTTAAAAAACATGAATTATATTTACTTTGATGGTAGGAATCTCGATGACATGGAGCACACGAAGGCTGGAACACATTTTCCTTTGTTTTATATCACAGTAGCGTTCGCCACACAAAATTAACAGTAAAACATTTACTTTCAGTTAACTTGATGCAATTCTTATTTTAAACACACGTGTACTTCTTTTCATCATTTTCATAGATATTTTTTATATTATTTCTTAAAATTATAACAAATAAAATGTGTTGTGTACATTTGGATATACGTTCTATACGTACCTCCATCTTTAGATCTAATTAATTAGTTTATGATTATTATAAAGAAACAATATTTTTTAAATGAAATAGTAATTTAACACAATCAAAAAAGTTTAACGTAATTGTTGAATTAGTTTAATACAATGGGTGGAACAAACACGGGAACTAATTAAAAAGCAAAAGTATTATTAATACTCCATCATTTATTCACATTTTTATATAAATTATCACAAGACTAAGATTTTTTATTTTTGAACTCATAAATCACAACATATACTAATTTTCATACATTCTATATATAACAGCCATTCACATTAAGACATAGTCATTTTTCAAATAAGGCCATAGCAAGTGCAATTTTAGTAAAATTTACGATGCCCAAAATATTAGAGAGTGGCACACTATCAAGATATTTAAATATTATATATATATTGTCTTATCACCAGATTCAAAAATCCGAGTGGAAAATAAAATATTTAAAATCTGATAACTTTATTTTGATTAAATAATTTTAATTGGTTGTAATTAACACTCTACATCAAAGAGGTATATTCTGTTCAATTTAAACTAGCGAGCAAACATAAACGAACAAATCATGAATCACAGTTTCGGTCAAACAAACTAAAGTTATAAGATCTATACATTCAAGGTACATTCTGATATGAAGTGTGGATACAACAACTACCGCACAATACCACAAGAATAATACATAATATAATAATTTATAATAATATTTGAATAATCAATTAACGATTGCAATGTACAGCCTCATCTTTGGTGACAAAAACAAAATTATTCTGTTAAATATTATAGTTACAAATAGAAAACTAGTTTTCCAATTCTGATGCAAATATGCTAAAGCTAGTCACAAAATGAGGTAGGAAAGTAAATAATCATAGTACAGATGACATAGAAAGAGCTTTGTTAGTCATAAATTGAGAAGAATTTTATTTTTTTTACTTTTTCAGGAAGTTTTTATATATTCATTAAAAAAGTCAATGTTTTGAGTTTTAGGGGGGGTCTTTAGCTTTACGCTTGGGGACCTATTATTAAAACACTTCTCAATTTTTTGCCTATTTTCAAGATATTGCGTGTTGAGTTGGGTTTTTGTTTTGTAACCAAAAAAATGAAAGTAATTTTTTCCTGCGAGTAGAAATTGAACCCACAATGTCACGTTTACAGTGAGACCGACGATGGCCTCAATTTTAAGAAATAATGATTACATATGATTATTGTACTTCATAAGTGCTCTGTACCGATGTGAATAAGTAAAATTTAAATATATTATATATATATATATTGATATATAATAAATTAAAAACATGGGATACTACAAACAAAGCTCTTACTATACTAACCGGTCTACAGAAGTTTAATTATGGATGGATTCAGTCCTCCGCCCAAAAGAAAATACAAGATGAGATAAAAAAATCATCACTAGACACAACAACTTTATAGAACAAAAACATTAAAATAATATTAAAAACATTAAATTTAGTCACTAATAAAACTATTGTATTGCAAATCCTATATTTTTACTATTATTATGTCAGTTTTAGTCATTTTCATAAAATGGAAATTAAATATTACTATGAAATCAACCATTTTTAAACGTTCACACAAATTAAAATATTGTATGTATGTTTGAACTAAATTAAAATTTGAATAAGGAGGTGGCTAAAGTTTTATGAACTACACACTAGATTACTGAAATGTATTACAATGATATACATAGAAAGAACATCAAAAACTATTTTAAAATTGTATATGAAAATTAATAAGACACTCTATTATCTATTAAAATGTGATAAAACTTTCTATTTGCAATATAGTTAATTTTTCTAAACGACAAAACCAAATCAGGTCTACGGCTAAGTTCTGTCAAACACCAAACCAACTGACGTTTGTATTGTTATTATAATAAGAAATTATTTATTATTAAACATATATCGAAATATAATTTGTTACCTAAACAATTAATACATCTATGACGTTAACGCACCATTTCTATGAGACAATACTTCGACAAATATAAAGCGGCCATATTATATATATATTACATAGTTCCAATCACTCCCCGCTTTACAGTCGTGGAAGTAAACACTAAGCATTAGTTATATAAAGCTCTCAATGTTAAAATAACATTAATATTTGAAGAAACATATTAAATGAGAAACATTTTAAATATTCTCCTGTACATCTAATAATATATACAACACCTATATAATTACGAGACCACAACTGGACACTCATTATTATGCACATGTCGATCATAATCAGAAAATTTTCATGCGAATATCACAAAGCAGTTTTTTTTAAATATAAAAACACCCAATAGTCAAAAGACTGTACTATAATTAACCGGGCGATGGCCCAGTACTTCCTTAAAAATATTGTTTATATAATTCCTAAATTAAAATTACAACGATTGGCCGCTCCGTCACTAACACGTTTAACATAAAAAAAAATTACGTGTCGACATTTTAAAAAGTGACTCGACAGCTATCAAAACCGTACGGATATTATTATTACATTGATTTGTCTTATGATAACTGCAAACCTAGGTTTAGGGTGATCTATAATAGCTTTTCACTCAGTGTACGGTAATATGAAACAAATCTAACGTTACAAAATTAAATTAGTCAAAGCTTAAATAAAAATAATGGACACATCAACCAGCCTTCAGAGCCGGAGCTCCTGTTATTACAATTATTAATATAGACACTAAACGTATAAATAAAATATGATTAGCTAAGTTACAGCGCTTTCCATTAATAATTCAAAACCGCTAATAAAAGAGCGAACATTTTAATAATTCTCAATTTTGTGCAAAACCACCATAAGTACATTATTGCATACATAGTTATTGCGAGTGATCAATTCATAATATAATCATAATATATTGTTTGTAAATATAAATACGTTTCCATTTAATATATACAATCTCACACAAATAATTGCACTTCCGATCGACAGTTAGAACTGTTAACTTTCCTTTCGACGTTGTCACATCACAAGTAGAGGGTGTCGCAGAGCAGTTTGCGGACGCGGTTGCCCACCGAGCTGGAGGGCGCGCCCGACAAGTTATAATGTATCTTGAATAAATATGGCTGAATGTCAGCGTACGAAGTGTCGAACACGAGGTCCGCGTCCGACCGACTCGGCATCTTGGGCACGTACTCGTGACGGTTAATGATCTCCGTTATGAACACTATCTTGTCCTGCAGCAGCTCGACGACGTTCTCATGCTTACTCTGCTCGGTGAGCTCGCAGCACACCGTCCACACCTCCCACGGCACACACTCGGGGCCGAAGGGCCATCGCGCCCGTCGCTTCTGGAAGAACTCTAGGCTTATAGAACCTTTGGGAGGCGACGACGAGCAATCAGCTCGTCGAAGCAGTTCCGAGAACTCCGATATTTTGACGTTCACGTTGCGGCCGAGCTCCTCCGACTCGCAACACACGTACGTGAAGTCGATGAAGTCGCAGTCGACGTCTAGATAGCTGACGGTGCGTATCGAGTAGCTCTCCTCGTTGTTGTAGGTGAACTTGCCGCTGGAGCGGTGGAAGAGAACCGTGTGGAATATACTGGCGACTATCTCGTCTACCTGGCGGCCCTTCATCGCCATCTCGAAGGAGATGGTGCGCGCGTTCATGGTGCCGCGTCACGCTCTGGTCCACGCGGACATCACGTCACTCCACGTCACAGCGCGTCACACCGCGTCACGGCAAGTCACAGCCAACGGACGGACTGTCCCATTTACAACGTATACGACGGGTCAAGTCCCACACTGAAACGGAAAATGACCGTGTTTAGTCGCGTCCGTCGACGTGTGCTGGTGTGTGTGTTTATCTGTATATGCCCAACGATACACCATTTGCAATTTACAGGCCCAAAATTTGGAGATTTGGTTAACACTTGTGAACCAGTTTGTATATAAAATCGATGAAGCCATCTTAATATTGTAAACATTAAATATTTAATTTTTTAGCAATGTATTAAAAGCAACTTACCCATATATTTGAGAGTGCCGCAAAGTGTAGTGGTGCGAGAACCTATGGACAACCACTTGGACAGTCCAAAGTCCACTAACTGAATGTGATAGTCTGAATCTAAGAGTATATTTTCTGGTTTTAGATCACGATATATCACGCCGGCGTTTTGCAGGAAATCTATAAAGAAAAAGTCATATAAGGATAAAAATATACTACAATTGTTATAATAAGGAAAAATAAAAATTATAACGTAATCACAACTTGCCTATAGCTAAAGCAATCTCAGCGACAAATATCTTCACAAGTTCTTCTGGTAACTTTCCGTACTTATCTAATAAAGCTAACAATTCTCCTCCAGGAATGTATTCTGAAACTGAAAAGGGAAAAAGAACATTAAAATAATACAAAATTAGCAAGTTAAGACTATAGAATAATATCCGATTTATCAGCTTATCAGAAATAAGTTATAATCTATGTTGCACTATATATACATAAATACTTTTACAAAGATAATAAAATATAGTTCAACAAAATCTATGTCAAAATAATAAATAAAACATAACATGAGTTGTAAATAATATATATAAAAGATGCACAATTGCACATGTCAAAAAAAATTAATAATATAAATTAGGATGTCGTTGGAAAACAATATTTCTATTCGCAAATAGGTTAAGGACTACCTATACTAGGATTTTCCCATTATTGTTAAATATCCATAACTTATATATTTAGAATTTTAAAACATACATGTACTTTAATAAAATTAAAATTGGCAGAGTTTTGAATACATACAAATAAGCCGAAAATACCGTATTTATACTATCCAACATTATTATTTCAAGCTATATATAGCGCGGCGTTAGTCTGGAATGAGCCTTATCCCGGTCAAGAAACATTGACCCTTGTAATCGTAAGACGCAATATTTGGCTGTCGGTGTTTTGGTAAACAAATGAGTAATGTCTAGTCACTGATAACAATGATAAAGATAATTCAAGATATGTAGGTCAACAACATACCAGACGTCTTAATCGAATATTATATACGGAACGGAACACAGGGGCACAAGCGTAAGCGCGTTGTGGGTTCGATTCCCACGCGAGGAAATGAAATATTTAATATTTTCATTCGCTTTTTCCTTTTTTTTGCTCTGGTATCGAGGTAAAACGTGGCGTTGAGTTCCGCCATTCACACGCACTGCCTAAAGAATTCGGCGGAAATTGGGGAGCGGAGTATCTTATATTTTATTTTTTAATATTTATTTATTTCAAAAAATTTGTAGTTCATAACTAAAACAGTTTACGACGGTAATAACTACAGTAGTATGATACTGTGTCGCAGTTTTTAACGCCCGCCTCAGAAGCGTCGTTTCAAAAGATAGATCAAACTTAATTGCTTAATTATACATATAAGAAAAATAAAAATGTGTATATGTATGCATGTGTGTGTGTGTGTGTGTGTGTGTGTGTGTGTGTGTGTGCGTGTGTGTGTGTATGTATGTATGTATGTATGCGACTTTGCTTGGATAAGTATGCTTAAGGTTAAGGATATTTACAATTAACTTCATTTAGGTGGATAGGAGGTCTTCTGTTTAATCGTAGTATAAATTTAATAACCAGTTAGACAGTTTTATTTTACATCGGTGAGAGTTTAAGGGATGGTTATTTTATTATTGAGAGCATTGTATAATGTGGGGCTGAGATAATAATGATGTCGATTTGAAGAGGCTTTATGACGCAATTCTATTTGACAAATTTTATTAGATCTAGGTTTATTGAGCATATACTGAGCATCAAAGGAAGTAGCTCGATACTTTCGTAAAACAGAGCAAAGAACAAACAATTGTCGAACTGTTAACACCTTTCATGATTTATATAAATCTTCTGTTGGGAAACGAACAGGTTTGGATAGTATAACTTAAAGAACACATCTTTGGACTCTTTCAAGTGAAAGCAGAGTTGTTTTGATAGCTCCGCCCCATGCTGGTATGCAATAAGTGAGCAATGTATACAGTTATTGCACAAGGGCTTAATAAATCATTTTTAGTACTAGATCTAAGCTACTTAAAGATGAGATCTAAGTTAAAAAAAGGCGCTAGGTATAACTTGCTTAAAGTTGAATGTTAACTTTCGTATACGAGAAGCCAGAGCTTGTATATGATTCTTCCAAGAAAGGCTTTCATCGATAAGGACACCAAGATACTTAATACAGCTAGATCGGGTTATTTTAAAGCAATTACAGGCTTGATATAATTCATAGGAACATGTATGAGCAGTAATGGAGAACGATTCAGAGGGTAAGGAAAGCTTATAACCAAATGTTATAAATTGAGTTTTATCTAAATTTAATGTTAGCATATTACGTGATAACCAGCTACTAACAAAGCCTTTTCACTATACTTAAGTGTGTCAGCCCAAGTACTACCGTAAATAAGCATAGCGGTGTCGTCTGCGTATGAGATGATTTTGCAGTTAGGTATTACTAAATTACAGAGCTCATTAATATATATTAAAAAAGAGAGTGGGTCCCAGTACACTACCCTGGGGTACTCCATATGAAAGATTTGCATCGTCGCTGATATTTCCATTTATAACAACGAATTGCGTTCTGTCAGTCAGATAGCTCTTAAAGAGGTCTAAGGCAATATCTCTGATACCGATACTTTCCAATTTTTTGAAGAGAAGAGGCAGAGACACCGTATCGAAGGCTTTTGAAAGATCCAAGATTATACCAAGAGCCCTCTTTTTGCTGTCAAGATTTTGTACTACATTATCAACCAAACTCATGACTGCATCCTCTGTAGATTTACCAGCTCTAAAGCCATATTGGTTAGCCGCAAGCAAATCATACTTATTTTAATAAGAGACTAGTCTTTTATTGATAAGTTTTTCGAGAATTTTGGAAAGTGTGCTCAACACAGATATGGGTCTGTAATTATTAAGACTATCTTTACTCCCTTTTTTGTAGATTGAGTGAACTACAGCTTTTTTAAAGACTCTAGGGAATTTACCCTGAGAAAGGCACAAGACACACATCTTAACACTACTATTCCTCCCTCTGCCTCAATATATACGGAATTATTATTTCAAAAGCAAATATTTTTTACTTTATACTTACAAATGCTATGCTTCTTTTGTTTATAATACGGATGATGCGTTCTAGACTCATGACTTTATTAAAACTAACTCGAGCGAACGATTCTGTTTCCTTTATAATTTAACACCGTCCTTTTATTTATTACACTGAAGAAACCGTCTAAACAACAAAACATACATTTCTTTTCGGGAAATGATTTCTAATGGACAATATACATTTTATTTTTCCTATTTCATTAAAATAAACTTCCTCTCTGTTCGAGTGCCATTGAGACCCACCATTAAGATTAATTAAACGTTAAATACGAGTATTGGTATAGATAACGAAATCACCGAACATTGAAGTGAATATCACGGCCCAGTTTAGTGCTCGCAGTAAATAAACACACACGATAATTTGTGCATAGCTCTATATATATATATAAGAAGAAACTATTTATTCACTAATTTATGTTAGTCTTTGTTTACTACGAACTGTGTTTAGTGCTAACATCTCGGAATTCAGTCGGTTATTATAATTTTTACAACTATAACCTGTATCATTTACCAAAATAGGCACAGGGAAATTAGTGTTAAACACTATGTTCCCTATTCTTCGAATTTTCAAGGCATTGCATGAAGTGGCGGAAATAAACCGGAGAAATGTAAATAATAATAAATTTTTCCTAGTGGTAATCAAATTCACAACTTTCGCATTTACAGTCACACGCTTGTGCCACTGCGCCATGACGCCCTCATGTAATCATTTTGCTAGAAAATATCAATATTTCTTTATTAATCAATTCCTAGAGATTCATGATATATAAAATATAAGCTTTTACGGTCTGATTAGTCTATCTATATAGATTTATAAATGGACGGAACTTGATGGAGAAATAATAAATTCCCTATTCCTATTCCACAAACTTTACAATTTCATAAACAAGTTGAAATCGTAACTACCCAAACCAAAATAATCAGATACTATTTAAAACTTTTTCATATATACATAAACTTTGTAATACAGAATTGATTGATGCATTTTATTTATAATTAAATTATTATGTTAACCTTACCAATATACAGTCTTTTCTTGGTCTGCCACCTCGATACAGAACCAGCTATAAACGAGTGGTGTCCGACCGCAGCTTGTATACGCGCCTCCTCTTTCACTTGGCGTACAGCATTTTCGCTCACTATCTGCAAAATTATATTAAATAACTATTACTTAATTACTACATTTGGAAATTGATGATAATGAGGAACATGTCGTATTTTAGGCATTTCTTCTAATAATCATTTAAAACGTAAAATTATAAGCGATTTTTAATATGACAAGTTAAAATTAGAAATACGTAGTTTATTAATAATACCAAGTCTTTCACGATAACTTTACAAGTACAACAAAATATATATGTCTCTTTGGTTGCATGTTTTGCCCCATATATGCAAATAGTACGGTTGAAAAGTCGGGGCTGCCCTGAAGTTAGCTATAGATGACTGCGCAGAATTGATTTTTCGGAATTTTCTTACTTTTGATTATTTTCTTCCCAAATGAGCAATGCGCATGAGCTCCAAAAAATAACTTCAGGGCTGGCTGGCTACGGCACCTTAACTGTAACAACAACTGTCCATATTCCGCCCAAATTCGACGCCCCGTATTTTGAAAGGGGGAACTTAGTAACAAACTTGTTTTACGAAAACGAGAAACTGATAATATAATTAATTAGCCTGAATGGACATCAAACCCACGACCTACCGTTATAGTGGCTGTTACAAATGAAATAAAACTAGTTTGCAATCCTTTTCTAAAACAAGATCCATTTTAAATAAATTAAACAAGTACTAATGTCCAGCTTTTAGCATCTACTTTCAGTAAAATTTAAGACGATATATTTTTTATCGGTACCATTCGTTAAGCATACGTATATTCAACTTTAACAATTAGTAAGTAAGGTCCATATTACTACTAGCAACTGCACTGAATTGATTTAGATATCAAAAGAAGTTACGATAATTAGTTCCTGTTTCAATACAAAAAACTGTGGCCTAATTAAATGTAGTTACAATTAATGGCGCTCTAATCATGATTGTGTTTTAAATTTTAAAACCAGACTTTAAGTATGTTATATTACGGTTTAACTGCATGTGAAGATCAATTATTATTAAATTAATTAAGTGAGAAACTTTTAGCGACTTCTCAGTTCTACCAATACGAGAAAAGCATTCAAATTATTTGTATGCTTTTCATGTCTCTTAGGCCCGTATTTATAAGCCGCTCTCAAATCTGAGATCGATCCTTAGACGCCGTTTTCATTCATAAAATTTATGAATGAAAATGGGATTTCAAGATCGATCTCATACTTAAGAGTGATTTTTAAGTTTTTTTTATTTCTATTATTTAGTTTTCAGTTATTACATACTATCCTATATTTATAGAAATCCTGTAAAAATCAAAAAATCTTTACTTTAGCGATAACTTCAAGATTTTTCTTTCGCTATACACACAAAAAACACTAGTGAAATAAACGTAATAACAGACAAACTTATCAACTGACCAAACTGACAATACACGTGGTCCTACCTGTAAATAACCACATGCCAAGTAAGACAAAAGAAATTTGAGTCCAAGTTTCGAAATATACCTTTAACTTTTGAACTTTTATTAATATTCATTTGTATAATTAATTATTAATGAAACGATCGCATTCAGAATTTGAATATCAACGACAGAGGTAACACATCCTAATCTACATCGCCATTGACCTACTGTGCCACATTGAAAATAGCTGGCCATTTAAAATTCGATGTTTCTATGTTATAGATTTTGTTCAAGCCGTCGTGTTGCAGTGGAAAACCGCTGGTTGTGTGGCTGATTCCTATTCGGGAGGATTTCGGGCCTGGTAAGATGCGTGGCGTTGATTTTCGCCACTCAATAATTGTGCAGAAATTGGTGAAACGACTCCTTTTGTACTAGTTCCTCTCTTCCTACTTTATGTATGTATCATAGGATGATGATGTAGAGGACAATTTTTTTTCATTTCATTTTAATCGAAATTTGCTTAATATGTTAAAATTTTATTAGGCTTTATTAAATGAGTTCTATAATATGATTATTTTAAATATCTATATATTTGTTTAGTATTTAAAAAAAAGTATTTAAGTCAATTGATATACTATAATATACACATAATTACATAAAATTTTCCTCAACTTTTATAAGCTGCTATAACTAAGTGTTATAGCAGCTAATAAAAGTTGAATTGTTTGGCAACTAAGTGTTAAATTCTCTATGTAAGTTTTCTACATATATAAATTGACAGTGAGCATTATATATATATATATATATAAAAGGAGATGTTCCCAATGAGTGAGGTAAGAGGCAAGCACAGCCATTATCACTGTGCATAGAAATGTGAAATTAGGACAGATGTTTATTTTTTTTATATTTTTTTCCTTCAATGTAGTTATGAATATGCAATAATTGAAATATAGTTTGTTCTATATATAGTTTCTTCAATGATCTTTGATCATCACCTTGGTATTTGTGGCACAGAGCGACAGCATCTGATTGTAAATGTGATGACTGTTGGTTTTTTTTTTTAAATTTTGTAAAGAAATTATTTTTAATTCATTTTTCTGGTACAGAGTGTACAGTATTGTATTTCATTCAACACATAATGTCTCAAAAATTAAAAATAAAAAATTCTTTATACCAGCATATCAATTTATATTTAAATATAGAAAAAACATTACTAATATAAAAAAAATGATTTAAGTAATGAAACCTAACAAAAAACTAATATAGAGAAAAAAAAGATAATTCCTAAAGCTTCTACTAAAGACACCTTAATTTACTGAAACTTAACATTTTTTGCAATCTCTTGTTTTTGGGTGCATATTGTTAAAAAAAATCAAGTTTTTACAACCTCTTTTGCTCAATCTTAATACCTGCTTTAGTTTCAAAGCTAAGAAACCAGAAAAAAGCTACAGATATTGAACAAAAGATGTACCTTTGAAGTAGACAATAGTTTTTTTTGCACAAAACTTTTCTATTTACAAAGTATAAATAGATTCATAAACTTAACTGACCTGGAATTTATTTAAAACTTTAAGCGCATATTCCTTGTCTTCACTGATCTTCTTAACTTTGTACACTTCTCCAAATGCTCCTTTTGCTACAGTTTTAACTATTTCAAAATATTTTTGCAATAAATCAGTTGTTATAGGGAATTCAGGCAAAAATATTGACTCTTTATGTGCTACTGGCCAAGCTGTCTTACTTGCATCCAGTGGATTGTTCAAAGTTGAGTCATTCCATCTGAAATTTGACATCCATATTTGTTTTAATTATGTGAATAATACATATAGCAGGTAGGCTGAGGATGTAGTGTTGAGAAACTCCATATCCTATACACTACTTAATTTGCAACAAAGGGATGTTCTAGTGCAGTGCTGTGCACTATGATAATATTAATAGAACTTTTAATACAATTTATACAAATATAATTTTGGACAAAATAGTGCCATAATTCAAGACAATAATGGGATAAATCTTACAAAGCATCAACAAATAAAAATATAATAATATAAGCTGTTCTTCTACTATAACAGACAATAACAATACACCAACAGATAATCATAATGTAATTTTTTAATCATTTAATACTAATAAGAATAAGACCTAGACTTCTAAGCTTATATTTTATAATTCAATATATTGTATTTAAATATGTAATTTATATGTTTTACAAGAATGTTATTATTTAAAGCAGAACAACAGTAACATATGTGATTTTATTTTACTATTTTTTTATATGAATCATATATGGGTAACCATCAGAATTAAAGATAATGATGCAATATTATATATGTTTACATTTCATAATTATGGTAATTTACATTTATATTTAAGACATTATGAATAATCAAAAATTATAATAACTGATACATAATACTGGGATTTATTTAACTGACAATTAACGGTGAGAATAAATTAAGAAGCCATAAGAAGAAAAATAGAAGAGCAAATTATAATGAACGAAATAAATTTTAATTAGTTATCCATACGAACTACTAACCTTCGTCTAGAAACCCGAGACCAAGGCCGTGATGCGCTGTACACTGACTGGCTGCTAACAACACTGGCGAAGGAGCGCCCGCTGAGGTTGCCGACGAAATGAGATAAACTAAACTACACACAAAAACAAACAGTTCTAACCACCTCTTTTAACAATAGCCCGAATTTTGAAAAAGAATCTTTTCAACAACAATGAATATCCAGCTTAGTATCTGTATCCAAAAATATAAAGTGCAAGTAATCAACACAAGACAGTTATTCTTTGAGTAACAAAGAATTTGATTGTTACGTATGTTCAGCTGAGAGTGACATTAGCAAGTTTTCATTTGATCGCGCAAATTACTTACCTGACTCGTAAATGCTTGACCGTTGCGAGTAGAGTGTACTAATTTCTTATCATTTCTATATTCACTGTTCTTACTGTACAAATTTCCCATTAAACCAAGTTTATACAATGAGCTTTAATTATAATCAAAAACAAATTTTAATTTTTAAGTTAGACCAATACTTTTATACACAACCATAGGCGCTCCCATAAACAAACTTTATAATATAGATAATAAATTTACGTAGATAATAAACTGACTTTAATAAAAAGCACTTTCCACATAAATATAAGTATTTAGATTCAAATAGAAAAAAGGACATATTATATTAATCTTACAGCTAAGTAAATATTATTTTAAATCCCTTAAAAAAATAGGCTACAGATATTGTTTTTGGAAATGTTAAGAAAGAAGATCAAATTGAACGAACTGGGTGAATAATAACATCTCTTTAATATTATTATATTTATTTTTTTCATTATAAAAGCTTAAATGTTGCATTAACTAAGAAATTTAATTATATTTACTAAAATGCTTACATATTTTAATTAATTAAATGAATACATACATGGTAGATGTAATGGTACATGGTAGAGATGAAATGGGGATGTATCATCTTAATTATTTAAGGTGTAAAAACATATCAACATGTAGCTAAAATATTTAATTACGAATCAGTAAGTTTGAATAGAGTTAATAATAGCAATTTCAAAATATAAGCACATATATAAATTACCTTGTGTGACAGGGACTCGTCTAACAAATCAATTCTCGTTTGGCAACAAATCAATCAATCCTCGTCTCATTTTTTCCTAAAAGTTGTTTTATATTTAACTTTCGTCTATATTTGAAAAAAAATTGCTCAATATTAATCCGAAATTATGCTTTGGACCATACCAATAAACTAATTAAAACTTCTAAAAGAAACACAATAAAACTTATGCCAAGTAACACCCAAAACGCTTGAAATATTCCACCAAGGTCCTCCATACCCAAAGGTTTGATAGGTACCTCCTCGCTCGTATCAAAATATCTAAAATCCATCCATTTCTTAATCAGACCTGCTTCGAACAATACCATCATGTACCGATTATAATGATCAGTCAATGGACTGTCTTTATGAAGTATCATGTTTAAATAGTGACTATGAATTCTGGCATCAGTTGCTATGTGCAGAAATTGTTTACCATTTTCATTTAGCATATTATTTGCCAGATATCGGCCTACCGCACAATCTATTAAGCAGAAGCGACGGCTGTCGATAGGCATCTGTTTTACACAACCAAACAGATCGTGGACAGCCTCCATTCTAGAGGTAATTATTCGAAAATTTTCTTCAGTGTCTGGAAGGACCACATCAGGTGAGGCCATTCCTTCTATTTTATATCCCTTTTCTATAACATCTTCAAAGGTATCTACTTCCTTACCTCGTTTATGTACAGAAAATAGGGAAATTATAGATGCCTGTGTGTTAAAGTTTATAATGAAAAAACACCATATGGCAATCGCGAAAAATATACGAAAAGAGTCACGTCGAGGTGGATTACTTAAGCTTATTGACATTACGGTTTTACAGGCATTAATTAAATCTTTGCCGGCTCGGTCCAAACTGAGCCTACCCAGTTGTAAAGTATTAAAAAGGAAAAACACAAACCACGTGCAGAAAAAACATGTATAATGCTCTATTAACAAGTAAATATTGCTTCGAAAAAATTTTTCATTAAAAACTATTGTTTCAAAGTCTGCCCGTTTTGACAACACACAGACTCCGCTATCTACAAAAGGAACTGTGTAGTCAATTTCTGCTATAATTAAATCGAATTGATACAACGGGAATAAAATTAAATCCGCTTTTCTAAGTGTAAAAGAAAAAACTTGTTGGATATTTATTTCGAAGTCAAAATTGCCTTTCATAGTGTCCTTTGAGGGAAATAAATCTATTTTAAAGTTAAAAAGCTCAGCCATAGTGTTCCAAATCAATCCATCTCTATAGATCATAGTAAATGTACCATTACTTTCCTCTTGTATACCTAGAAACGGTAAAACTTCAACGGTATATGCTAAAAATGTGTATCCATGTAAATCTTTTGTTTTGTCTTCAAATAATATTATGTCTTGGACCTTGCTACTATTTGCAAAATGTAAAATCTCGGTATTAAAACCTATGCAAGTTCCTAGAAATTTAGACCGTAACTTGGAATATAAAGAAACATTATGACATCCCTTAACACAATTGAAACCATCTTTAAAATTTTCTATCGGCATACCGACTTTGTGGGCCGTCCAACAGCCAAATAAATGGTCTAATTTATAATTTTCACAAATGTAAGGACTAAAATGCGATAAACGAAACTCTTCCGTAATATCATTGTACTGTACTATAACGACGTTAATGGCTCTATAATACCAAAAAATAAAAAATAATTTGGCAATTTCTTCTTTTTCGTATGGACCATGATAGTGTAAAACAATATTCGCTAGTGGATGCCAGTAAGACAAAGTAATAGTTTTTCGTAAAGCTTTCTCGAATTCTTCGAGACTTACACAGTCAAATATAATAAAATTAGAATGATAAGGTACAACATTTTCAATTTGTTCGTCATCACCGATAAAACTGGTGACCGCAAAAGAATAAGGTATCTTTTTTAAGCGGCAGTATAAAGAGTCGGGTAGATTTCCAATGAAGAATATATTATTCCATCCGTTATTTTTTAAATTCTTTTCAACTATCTCTGCCTGTTGAAATAAAAAAAAATCTTATTTTTGTTTTGAAAATGTTTGATAAGAATATTCTCCTACATTAGCGTATTGTGGCTAGCTTTACTTACAATTACATGAGCTTTTCGTTCTTCAGTACTATTTTTTATTTCAATTATTTTTGTATCACCAAAAATTAACTGAAATAAATTAAAAAATAAAACTACTTTCAAAAAAATTACCATCTTGCAATCTTATTCTTAGATAAATGGTATATTTATGTTTGGGTACTTGTTTTTATTGTGCAATATATTTAATGATGATTATATACCACTATAACATGATTATAATATAATGATAACGACATCCTAATCTATTTCGTCCATGTTATGTTTATTGAAAATTAAAGATTCATGGCTATATAAACCTAAGTTCATAATTTGAATAATGAACATGCAAAGAAACATCAATATAATATAGAAGCATTTATTAATATTTAACAATAAAATAACAATAACAAATAAACAGACATATCTGTTTCATAAAATATAACAAGACCATAAAATAATTGTTATAAAAACCTTTAAAAATTTTCAAATATATCTCTTAAGCTTAAATTAAAATAAAATACAGCTATTTATATAAAACATTTAAATATTTAAAAAAATAACAAGTGTTGTTGAAATAAAAAAGTTATATAATTAAACACACATTTAATAGCATTCTACTATTTTTCTTAAGGCATTGCAATCTAAAGATAGATTAATGCTATAAACATTTCCAAATTATGGACCACCATTTTGGCGATAGATAAGGATTGGTTTGATAGTAATTATATTTCTCCACCGCAAATGATACTGATTGAACACCAAATATACTTTTATTGGTTTTTTGGCCCTTATTTATAAAAAATATAAAATGAATAAAATGTCTATTGATATAAAAGTTATTTTATTTTCTTATACACTAAAATAGTAAATGCATATGTACTAAAATTTTATTATTAAAACCAAGTATAGAATATGGAAACTTAATTTTTTTAGACATCTCTTAATTTTTACGCTATTGGTAAATACATAGTAAAAACGCGAATTTAAAAACAGGCACATTATCGCATAAATTATTTGTCTAAGTTAGAACATTGTTATTTATTGACAATGTATTGCTTTCTCTATAATTGGTTCTTCTCTATTATTTACGTGAAATGTTTTAGATTTCCTTTCAGCTTCACGCATGTATTCCGCATAATAATAAGTAATTGAAGCTATTGGTGACGCAGGGACGCAAACGCGACAGGTTGTAGTTTCAGTTCCCATTCGAGGAAATTAAATGTTTAATATTTTCATATACTTACTATGGCAACGAGGCAAACAGCGGAGTTGAGTTGTACCTTCCGGTAAAAGACTACTTTTTTATTGAGAAACACAGCCTAATTTTCGAGACATTTGCTAGTATAGTACTTTGAGTGGCAAAACTTAAACACCGCGCTTTCTCGTTTAAAGAGAGAGAAGAAACAAAAATAATTCATTCGCCTGAGTGAGAACCGTATCCGCAACCACCGTGTTTACATCTCTCTTACCTATATTTTATTGTCTATTATCTAAATACAATTGTAATCGGTCCCAAGCCCGATCGATCTGTTGCTGGGTGTACTCGTAGCTCCAATATGGGCTGAACACGACGTTAGCGAGTGCAACTTGTTCATGGTTGGTTGGTTGCGATTCGATTCTTTGTTTGGCTTCCTCTTCGGACAAGCTGTTACGTTCTTGCAACCTTTTAATAGCCTGTTGGACATATATATTTTCGATGTACAATTATGTTTTTGGTTATATATTCAGGTTTTTTTATCGCAACAAGGAACAGATAGTAAAATATGATAAATAATTATTCACGCTCTTCCATATGCACAATTTTCTTAAAAAGGAGTACATACTTTACTTCACATATTAATTAACATATAGATAAAGTTACCTCTTTAGGTGGCACAATAACAGCCCACAGCTGGTGACAACTTGTATACCACTTAGCTTGCACCATCACTGCGGCCTCCATTACAACCACTCTATGCCCTACTTCACCGAAAGCTTTTACACGTCTCTGAGCTTCTTGAATTACAGCTGGCCATACCAGCTTATTTAGCTTTAGGAGCTGCTCCTGTAATAATTTAGTTTAAAAAAGTTATTTATAGCACTTTTGTTTTCAGGATACTACGAAGTATGAGACGATTTGTAACAAAATTTTAGTTTTTTTTCATTTTCCTTCCCACAAGGCTATAGTTATAGAGAGAGAGCCAATAGTAGAACAGTAGCGCCAGATCTCCGTTAGTTTATAAAGCTTGAAAGTTAGAAATTTGAAACTTAGTTACCTAATAACTGCCAAAGTAACCACTACCAAAGCTCCATATTCTTTTACAGTGCTTCCCAGTATTAGGTGTATGCGCACAGAAACTTTCAAGTTTTATAAAACGACAAAGGTCTGTCTGTAACTGTTTATACAGGACGTTCATTACCTTATTACTAAAAACTATGCTACCAAGTTTTTTCCTATCGATTTCCCCACTCTCAGTGATCACGTGTTTTCCAAATTCCTCTGCAATAGTTCGGTTTAGAGGTAAGCCTGGCTTATACAGTTCGTGCGCTATTATATCACAGTTTACTATGGCTGCTCCTTTCGTTCTAAAAATAAATATATTTCATATTTAGTTCCAATACCTATCTTAGTTATCAAATCAATTCAGACATAAGGTAGGTCTAATTACTATGCAATTCTATTGTATATTATTATTACAAAGGTGAATAATTCAATGAACATATATAATTTATACAAATAGTTTTTTTTGAGTGACGAGTGTTTTGACTTATAAAATTAAGTAAAAATATTTTGGATATTCTATTAAAATCAAAGATATAACTTTGTTAAATATGTCAATGTAACCCACTGATCTGCGCTCAGAGTTATCCAGGATACTCAGAAATCTTGTATCATATTTAAATCGTTATCAAATCATATCAGCTTCAAGCTGAATCCCGCACACAGCAGGGTGGGCAGAGTTCCGCCAAATTCTGATTCGTTTATTTGATTTCAGTTTTAAATCATTATAAGTATTTCTGTTTGACCAGATGAAAGCTGTTTTAATAAAGCTGGATTTCCAAAGAGCAACAGTGAAAATATATGTTTAAAGAATTTTAAATTAAATAATCTGAAATTATTCTCTTTATATCCATGTAGAGATGACATCACTGCTAATTATATCATAATTTTGATCCATTAAAATTTAACTATTTTAAATATCGATATCTTCGAAAAGAATTTGTGAAATAACAGAACATGTTTATAACTAGCGCCCACCCATAGTTATGTTATAGTCAAATTATACAAAATTTTGACCTAAATTGTAACATATTTCTGGAACAATCATCAATCCTCACAAACTTTCACATTTATAATATAAGTAGGATAGGATAAAATAGGATAATAAATTGTATACCTCAATTTTTCAGTTATTTTACTTTTACCACTGGCAATGCCTCCAGCTAATCCAATCACATATGGCCAATCGGGAATATTTGGATTAGGCTACAAAAACAATAAGAAAATAGTTTTGTAAGTCAAAAAATAAATTATTTAAGTAATCACAAAATAGTTTCAAAATAGTATTTATTTTTAAACAATAGAAGTTTTGAGTCTCTTTCAATATAAAGATTCAATATGCCAAATGTATCCATATTTTTTATATTATGTACTATGACGTTCTTTTCAGTAATAATATTTTAGAAAGATAAATTAGGTAGGTAGGTAAATTAAGGCCAGTCGTGGGGCAGGGGCACAAAGATTGACTGTAAACGTGACTGGTTGCGGGTTCGATCCCCACTTGCGGATATGAATAAATATTCACTTAAATTTATATTTCCATTTCTTTGCTGTGATGTCGAGGCAAAGGACGGCGTTGAGTTCCTCCACTCAACACGCAATGCCACCAAAAATTTGGCGGAAAGTGGGAAGAGTGTCTTAACACTAGGTTCCCTTTAGCAGAGTAAGGTTCCCATTGCCTAAATGGGAACCTAGGAAACTACTGTTAAGACTCAATGTCTCGTTAACTGTAGACGTCCTCTAGCTCACCTAAAATTTGTGAGACACAGCTTGAAGCTAGAAATATAATTATACCTTAGGTTCTCTTAAAACAGTGCCAAGTAACCTCATTCTCTGATTACTGGAACTGACTTTTCCTTCTTCTTCTTGCGATTGTTTGCTTGAGTCTTCTGCTAGATCTATTGTATGGACAGCCAGAGGTTGGAGGCCATTTTCTTTTCGCTTCTCATTGACTTTTTCTGCCCCACGGAATGTTTCTTCACTAACTATTAAGAGCTAAAAATATGGGCCTCACATATATTTTAAGCAATGTAAGAAAAAAAATCTTATTGTGCAGGCCTTGGTAGTGTGGATTTGATTGCTACTTGCAAGATGGAATTAAATTTATTTCCAAGACAAAACCCATGCTCTATCAGTCAACTCTGTCAGTGTTCTGTTAGTCAACATCCAAAAATTAAGGAGAAAGAGGGGAATGAGGAGTCTTATGCATTAAGGTTACAAGATTTTTCCTCTGTCTAATCAGCTATGTGTGAAATACTAAAGCTGGAAATAAAAAATGATATAACAAACTTGAAATCTCGGGTCATCTTTAGTTGGTCCATAAATATCTTGTATTGGCAATACATTATATTCAAGATCTGGATTGATATCTTTTAAAAAATGTAGCACATTTTTAATTCTATCACCTACTGGTTCTATTAGCTCCCATAAAGTTTTTGCTGTAACATAAACAAAAATATATATAATATATTACAAATATATATACATACAATAGAATTTAATTTCAATAAATACAATACAAAAATTTAGACATGTGAGAAAATCTATAATTGGGGGCATTTTATCAGCAGATATAGATATTTTTTTAACATTTGTGGGTTAAGCAGTGCTTTGCTAGCTTTGTCTGTTTGTCTGTGTGCCTGTACATGCTAATCTTAGAAACGGCTTAACTGATTTAAATGCAGTTTTCACTATTGTGTTTTGGTGACCTTGCCTTAACATTGAGTATTTTTTAAATTTCGATTGCTTCATAAATAACAAAATTACATCCCTTTCAAAGTGACAAAGTCACAAGGGTGTTGGGGCTGGTAAATAAATAAATATTAAGTAAAGTATATTAATTTAAAATAACAATAAAATAACTTACATTGTATCATATTTACATCTGTAACACCAACTGTCACATGTTTTGATGATCTTAGTACAGCTTGAGATAAAAGTATTTTATGTCCATTATGTAATCGGTCGAATGTGCCTCCTAGTGCCACATATTCATAACTTTTTACATCTTCAGGCTTATCATGTATAAGAATTGTTAGAGATTCATTATCTAAATAAAAATTTAATAGAATATTCTTTACTGTAAGATACAAATAACATAAAGTAACAAAACATATACATATATTTTCTGTTGAGTCTTACCAACACAGTGAAGTGGACATTCTTTCTGTATATTTTCCAATGATTTTTTTAGGTTATCAATATCATTTGTTAACTCTTTTTCATATATCACACATTGAATTGTTTTAGAAGTATTTATTTTATTTACAGAGTTTCTTGCTTTTAACATAAGTCTTACATCTAAATTCCCACACTAAAAATGGAAAAAAATGAGGAAAGTTTGTACAGTTCAAGAATTCATATGGAGGAAGATGTTATTTTATATAAAAATTGGCTTACCTTAGTATATATATCAACAATTTGCTTACTTAAAATGGATTTTGTACTTTCTGGGCCACTATTAAAATTGATGTATAAAACATCTTTAACAAATTTTGACACTTTAGAGCACAGCTTGTAAGCTTTGGCAGCATTTGAAACAAAAAGGATTCCATTGCTAGCCATTGAATCTGAAATGATTATTAAAAGAATTTTTATATCCATATATCTACTTTAGATAGAATTTTTTGCAAATAAAATTTTACTTTTGCCACATTAAAACTTACACTAACCTGTTTTAGAGTAATTTTTATTAAACAAATATGAAATAGTAATAGAAACTAATAAAATAAAAAATGATACACACAATAAAAACTTGGTTGTAGCCATAAAATGTATAGTATTTTTTCCGCTTATCAAAAGTACAAAGGTCACTTAAATTTATATGTAAATAAAGTGATAGGTATATCTAGATAGAAATCTTTCTAGATTTTAATAAGGTAGCCGTAATCATTTTATTTTAAAATGATGATGAAGGGCAGCATAAGTTTATCTAATGTTGTTTTTACCTTTTAGTATCACTTTACATATAAAATTGTAAAATATATAATAAATTTGCTACCAAACAACAAAAATCCTTAATACGGTTGTGTGCTCTTTCGTATTATATTATATTTAACAAAAGTTACAGACTTTTTAAGTTACAGCAAAGGTTAGTAAGAAATTCATATCATATTTAATGTTTTGAATTTTGATGTCATCTTAATTACCGTTTGACATTTGAGACATCTGTTATAGATAGGGATGTAACAGTTTTACTCGTTTTTTAAATCTCGATTCTTGTTCGTACTTTCAACCCTAAACAAATTATAAAATAAATAGACTTGAACTTGAAATCACTTACCTTTAAGGAATAAGGACCTGAGAAATGAAATTTGGGAATGTAAAATACACCTATTATCAATTTTGTATAGGACATATATTAAATAATAAATCAAATTAAATCAGCTTCACGGTGTATCCTGCATAGCGCATACAGCAATCCTACTGAGGCAATGGGAACCTAGTGTTAAGATCGTTTCTCACTTCCCGCTGAATTTCTGGGGCATTGCATGAAGGGCGGAACTTAACTTTTTGGGCGTCCGGTAGGTCTAATTCCATGGATGGACGTAGCAATGCATAATATTATATTATTTAATTGACTAAAATCTTCTGGGGGACGTAATGTAAAACCATAGTAGGCCAGATAAATCACAAAAAGTAAAGAAATTATATCTTAGCACAAGTCAAAATAGCAAATTCGAGTTAAAGTAGCAACAATTTTAGCCGAATTTTTGAGGACCAAATGAAGGTTAACGAAGTTGCGGGTGACAAGTTATCAGACACAAAAGGAATTAAACATTAGCTAAAATAAAATGAAGTTCTCAATCATATATTTTTTATTTCGTAGCCGTTTTTTAATATTTTTCCTAAATGCACAAATTATATAAATACCTAAGTTACTAAGTATGAAGGTACGTAGCTGTGGAAAGGTTTATTTTAGACAGACAATAATTTTAATTAAAATTAATACTATGATAAGACATCAATTGCCTACTTTAATTTAAAAAAAAACTTATGTTACTGTTTCAACGGAATAATGATTTCATGCCTCATTTTACACACTTTTTTAATTCGATTGGAAACTGAATTTATTTCATAAGTATATTAAATAATTTAATTACCTTTACACTCAAAAAAATTATATACAAGTTACAACTGTAAACTATTAAAATAAATGCTATAAACTGGAGACTAGAGCATTGATCGATACTTTGTAGATCGTGGGATGTACTTATTGTGTAAAATATTTTTTTATTGCAATTACCTCCCATTAGCCATATTTCATATTTAATAAAACAAATTCCTTATAATTCATTCGGCTCGTCGTGGCGCAGGGGCTACAACTATAAACATAATAGCAAATTTAAAGCTAAGTTAACATTAAGTAATTATCAATAAGCAATTTTAGCCATAGTTTTCTATAAAAATAATATTTTGATTTTAATATACATATTTCTGTTTGCATTGAACCCTTTTTATATTTACTTAAAAAAATATAGAATACGTTTTTTAAAACAGATTAAATATTGGTTAAAAATTGTTTACAACAATATTCATTAAGTAACCTACTTTGTAAAGTTGTGATATTCATGCATATTTGTACTGTAAAACAGTGCTCATAGAACATTAATTTTTCTTAACAACTAAAATATTTTAATGTACATAATATAATGTGTGTAAGTTGACTAGCAATCGACATTTTCTATTTTAACTTCATTGGTATTCATTCTAATTTTGTCATATCTATAACCTGCAAAAAAAAAACTATGGTAAATATCAGAAATCCGTAGACAGTAGATATTATATATAAATTGATATTTATTATAATCACTATATTATTTTTTCTTTTGTAATTCTGTTATTATACATATAAAATGAAATAGAAATGTTTATATTGTTTTTATTTAAGTTTTACTTTTCCTATTTGTTTTTTTTTATTTTACTCTCACTTGGTTTCTCTTTGCAACTAGCGGGTGGTTTAGCGAATTTAGAAGCTAAAATGGGTTATCGTTATACTTTTTACATTTGTATTTTT
The DNA here is from genome assembly GCA_013403645.1 of Heliconius nattereri. Classification (NCBI taxonomy): domain Eukaryota; kingdom Metazoa; phylum Arthropoda; class Insecta; order Lepidoptera; family Nymphalidae; genus Heliconius; species Heliconius nattereri. Next base: position 3,606,333 of record JAAIXI010000247.1, on the reverse strand, counting down.
TTTAATTATTATTTTTTTTTATCTTATTTTAAGTTTATTCATATTTTGTTATTTATTATTTATTTTATTTTATTTATTATTTATATATTTCTTTCATAGTTATAATACTATAATTGCAATCAATATTAATACTTCCAATGATTCTTTCCTTTCCTTTTCGGCTATTTCTGATGGATTGAGCAGTAATGACAGATTTCTAAGTATCCCCACGCTAAGTGAAACACTAGATTCAAATTTCTCAGACGTACTGAAAAATTTTAATATTATTCACTTGAACGCGCAAAGTTCCTGCACACTTCCCAGATTTCTTATCTTCTTTCAATAATAATAATAATAATATACATGCTATTTTAGTGTCAGAGACATGGTTAAAACCATGCCTCCCTTCGGCTTCTTATTTACTACCTGGGTTTCATTTGATCCGTAACGATCGTATAGGTCGAGTAGGAGGTGGCGTTGCCATTTATCTACGCACACACATTTCTTATAGCTTGGTAGACTTTTCCAAAAGTGACCCAAGCTCTGGACCAGAACTTCTTCTTATTGAAGTCTGCTTTACTCATACTAAGATTCTTCTTGGTGTTTACTATAATCCCAACCTTGCGGTCGATTACTTTTTATCATTTGAAACCCTCTTAGAAAACTATAAACCTTCCTACGATCACACTATTATAATGGGCGACTTTAATACTTGTATGTTGAAGAAAAATCATCGTTCGTCCCGCTTAAAATCTATAGTTGATGTTGATAACTTACATCTACTCCCCCTATCCGCTACTCATAACTTCCCTAACTGTGTTCCCTCATTACTTGATCTTATGATTGTTTCTTCTAGTAACCATGTTGAAAAACATGGTCAATATCCTGCCTTAACATTCTCTTACCATGATCTCATATATTTATCTTATAAAATTAGGCCCCCTAAAGCTAAATCAAGAATCCTTATGCAACGTAATTTTGGCGGTATGAATTTAAATTGCTTGCGTGAGGAAGCGGCTGCAATCGATTGGGCAAGTGTACCAATCTGTTCTGAAGCTGATGATCAGCTGGCTGTTTTCATTTCACACATAATAAAATTATATGATCATCATGCTCCATTGCGTCCCGTGCGAATAATACATTATCCTGCTCCTTGGCTAACAGACAAAATTAAAATGCTACACACAAAAAGAATACTGCAAAAATGAAATTCAAAGAAAATCCTAATGATACCAGTCGGCAAAATTACAATAAAGCTCGCAATCGCTGTAATATGATGTGTAGAGATAACCAACGACGCCATATACATAAATCTGTAATAGAGGAAAAAGACTCATATAAAGTTTGGAATTTTTTTAAATCTATCGGAGTTGAAAAAGCTTCCAAACGACGTGGTTAATTTATCACTGAACAAATTTAAAAAAGTGGTAAAGCACAGGCTCTGCCAAAAAGCATATTACTCTGTTAAAGATTATGTTCGCGATAAAGATGTTTGGAAATGAGTTGCTCTATTTCTAAGTTAAAATTGTTAATTGTAATTTGTAACAAATGTTGGCATTTAAAAAGAGTGGCCATGAGTTTCTTTGCCTGTATCTTCTCATGAGCTCAACCATTTGAACGGGCTTTTTTCAAGTCAAAATTGCACATTTTTTTTTGGTTATTTTGTTTTATATTTTTTTTCTACTTTTATGACATGTCCAAGTAAATGTTAAGCATTTTTATGGAATAAAGATATTTTGACTTTGACTTTGACTTGACTTTGAAACAATTTATAAATCCCAAGAATATCAATTTAAATGAACTTAATAGACATTTCTCTTCTTCCTGTATTATTAATAACGCAACAAATTTATCTACTATTAACCATCTCAATGCTTTATCCACTCCTTGTGTTCCTAGTTTTTTCTTTAGTTTATTTGCAGAAAGTGATGTTAAGAAGACAATTTTAGCCACTAAATCTGATGCTGTCGGTGCTGACGGCATTAGTCGCAAAATGATCAGTCCCATCCTCGATATTTTATTACCTGTGATTACATGTATATTTAATCACTCTATATCCTTTAAGCAATTTCCTTCGATTTGGAAAGATGCACAAATAATTCCTTTACCCAAAAAACCTAATCCTGTTGATTTCTCTGATTACCGTCCTATTTCTATATTTTCTTCCCTATCCAAAGTCCTTGAGCGCTTAATTCAGACCCAACTCACTCAGTTCCTTTACCAACGTAACCTTATGAATCCTTTGCAATCCGGTCTCCGTCCTGGTCATAGTACGACAACGGCATTAGTAAAAATTACTGATGACATTCGTTCTGGCATGGATAGGCAACAGGTCACAGTCTTGGCGTTGCTGGACTTCAGGAATGCCTTTGGCTCCGTTGACTTTGATATCAGTAGTATGATATTATTAGTAGCCAGCAGCTACTTTAAGGTCACTTAACATATCTCCTGATGCAATTAACTGGCTTCGTGAATACCTGTACGGACGCCGGCAACGTTTGCGAATACAAGATTCGTACTCTGATTGGTCTCCTGTCGTTGCTGGTGTTCCGCAGGGTGGCGTGTTGTCTCCTTTGCTATTTTCTATGTTTATAAATACTATTTCTGGTACTATTTCTTCTCTCTACCATTTATATGCAGACGATTTGCAGATATACAGTCAAGCTAAAATATCGGACTTACCTACTGCAATCAAGGACATTAATAATAGCTTGAAGAGTATATCTTCTTGGAGTAAGTCATTTGGTCTACATCTTAACTCAAAAAAAACTCAACTGATTTTAATTGGTAGTTCAAAACTTATTTCAAAAATAGATGTATCAACTTTACCTCCAGTACTTATTAATAGTGATATTATACCATTCAGCAAAACTGTAAAAGATCTTGGTATCACTCTGGACAATAATATGTCTTGGGATTCACGGGTAACTGAGCAGAAAGATATTTGCATCCTTAGGTTCTCTTAGACGTTTGCGTAATTTTCTTCCTATTCCTAAGATTTCGTTAGCAAATACTCTCCTTCTACTGATTCTTGATTATGCTGACACTTGCTATCTTGACTTAAGAGAGGAGCAATTAAATAAACTTGAGCGTATTCAAAATTTATGTATTCGGTTCATATTTGGGTTACGCAAATTTGATCACATCTCTGATTTCCGTAAAAAAACTCAAGTGGCTTCCTATCCGCCTTCGCAGGAATACTCACATCCTTCATCTTCTTTACTGTATTCTGTTCAATCCAATTTCCCCTCCTTACCTTAAAGAACGTTTTGAGTTTTTGGGCGAGATACATTCTCGCTCTCTTCGCTCTGAACGTAATCTTATCCACAGAATACCTTCTCACACTTCTTCTTTCTACAGCAGTTAATTTACTGTAACTGCGTACAGGTTGTGGAACGCCTTTCCTTTAGTTGTCAGAAATGCCAAAACATTTCTAACCTTCAAAGGTCGCTTAAAGTTACAGTTTATGTCACTTTAAGATTTAGGTTCTTGGCGTTTTTTTTTTCTGCCATTACACATTTTATTCTTACCATTTAGTTCTTATCTTTATCTATGTATATATATATGTATGTATATTGATACACGGCTATATTTATTTATGTATGCTTTGTATGTATTATGTATGGTAAATATATTCTTATTTATGTTATACCCTTAATTATATTTTTGCTGATGATGATATTTCGACTTATCCTGTAAATAAAAGAGAAATGCATAAAGATTATAAAACTACATATCAACCTAGTTACGACATTAACACTGTAATGATCTATTGTATTACCTTAATTTTAGTGGATATCTTTCAGACGCATTGCGGATTCGTCAGCCGACATGCGCGTATCTTCAGTAGGTGCGGAGCTCGATCGTCCTGCAAAGCTCGTCTCCTGTGTCCGGAGACCGCGCAGCGCCCGCCATCTGTGCATAAAAACTTATAAATATTTTTATGCGTTTATGAAAAATATTTCTAAATAAAAAAAATATGTACACATTGATTAAATTATATTATAACTGGAAATATATTTTGCTAGCAGTGTCGTTACTCGAAAAATAAATATTTAAAAGCATTTTATACACCATATTTAAATTAGCAAAATTAACAAACAATCTTCATTATGGGCTTATAAATTTAATGTGTTTTGATTCAATTATTTATATATTTTCATGTCTTTTCATTTATGATTCTCCATTATGAAGACCAAGCAAATATTGCACCAAAAAGATTATTAAATTATTTATTTTTATATAACAAATAAAACACCTTTTTCTGATCAAATTGCGGACTTTATTTTTCCACACAAACATGAAGAAGATATAAACTCCAAGCGCAATATTGGAAAGGTCAACTACAATCCAGTACCAGTTGGAGCCGCCGACTACGAAGCTTATTACTTCTATAGTCCAGTTTACTCCCATTACAATGAACAACTTTAAATAAAGTCCATATCTGAAACAAAATATACTTACATGAGTAAGGAATATAAAATTATCATGAATAATAAGAAAGTTAAGTCGATTCCATTCGAGGATATGAAATATTTAATATTAGAGACCACAATTCGCAGAAAGTGGGTCTTAACACTTGGGTGCCCGGTTTCCTCTGCTTACCTTGCTATGTGCGGGAAACGGCGTGAAGATAAAAATCGTAAACCAATTATGGAACTATGTCTTATATGACTTTTTATTGTATAGCACCGTAATAAAATAAATGTTTTTTTGAATGCGAGGTGTACCTCCCATTCGTATATGGTGGGCACCAGACTATTCTGGGGTCGGCACGGCCCACCGGGCTCCCCCCTTCCAACGCCCATGGTTTGAAATAGAAAATAATATTACTTTTTACTTTATATGTTAAAAACATTTAAGAATAAGAAAAAAAAGCATTTCATCGTAAAATCTTACTGTGTCGTAAAATTTTCACAATAAAGGCAAGTTTCTAAGTTAATCAGACCTTTTTAGACGTGACAATATTCATGTTGTAAAAACTATGCAACAACTTGAGTAAATTAAACTTTACTCATTCAAGCTTAATAGTAACAGTAATATGTTCTTATAACTTAAAAGTAAGTTTTTTTAAGTATGTTTGTAAAATAGTAAGATTATTGCAATATAAGCAATATATCCGTAAAACATAGTTTAATTTTAAAAATCTATAATAAGTAATAAATTAATAATTATAAGAACATTTTTTTAGGATTCATTAATAATTATTAAATTTTTTTACCTTTGCTTATCCTTTTTCAATTTATCACTTCGTGAAGATTCAGCGCCTTTTAATATGGCAGTTTCTTGTTTTATGGAGCGTATACGATATGCCGTTATTGAAAAAAACACCGAATTGCATACTACCAATACAAAAACTGGTGTAAAGAAGTATACAAGTTCACTGAGCCAATCTAAAAAAAAATATAATTTACTTTTCATGTATTAATTTACACCGTGTTGCATAATGATATGTCACAATTGCGTAATTTTCACGAGAGATACGAACAAACTAAAATGACAAATATATCTACTAATTGTTTAAACATAATTACCACATATATACACAAATATTCCCATTGATAAAGTAATATACGTATGTATATAATAAGTTTTTGTTGGTTTGTAGACTCTCAAATATATTTATACTTCGTCTTATTACATACTAGCGACCCTTTTGCGGCTTCGCCCGCTTTAACTACTGGATTATTCATATAATGTATGTTTGCAAAGCTAAGTGCTTATACTGTGAAAATAATTAAACCCTTATTCAACCCGCATTTTCGTAGTTTCAATAAGGATTTTCCAATTGTTGTAATTTTAAATCTGTGCTACTAATCTTTTCAAGTACTTATTAAAATATATTTAAATGACTATTTTTAGATAGTTAAATGACTATTTTTAAACGGAAGAAATTATAAACAAAAACCTACCTACTAATAACTACTANAAAGACTGTCTCTTATACACATCGTATGTGTGCGTCACACGAAATACAGGTATGGATAAAAATCGTGAAATGAAAAAAAAATCCTACGTCCAAACTGTTGAGCTACCTTGATTAATTTTTTTAGTTCTGGGTTTGAAATATTTTATCCTTTATGCAGTTTCAGTAAAAGAAGCGCTGCCTCTTCCACTCTGTATATATATATATATATATTATTCATAATGTTAATGAAACATACAAAAAAACATATAAATTCACGGTGATTAAAACAATATTCAAAGTAAATAAAGAGTTAGACATTCCATAGTTACGTACATCAATATGTAAATTAGGCTACTTTGTTTTTTAACCTACGGATAGTGCCAGCTGAGTTGCGATTTCGAAGTTGGCGCTACCGCTCTGAAACGTGGGGCGACATACAATAATACTAGACTATATAAATTATTTAATACGTAAGAATAATAAAGAAAAAATCAGTGCAAAATTATTGACCGTATTTTGATTGGCATAAAAAGTAATGAACTATTCAAAAGATAATAAAATATTTTGGTATAAATAAAAACAAATGGCGATTGAACAAAAAAGGTAGACATTGATTTAGGCCAATCCATGGTTACATATATTTAAATAAAAAAAAAACAAACTACATAGTAAATATAACCTACGGATGATGCCAACCAGATTGCGTCGACGGCGCAATTCTTCTGAAACGTAAAGCAATGAAAATACCTTTAAATATATGTAACTATATGTTATTATTATGAATGTCTCATAAAATAATAGTGCTCTACTATGGTCTACACAGTACTACAGTCTCTGTATTCACGTTATTATTAGATATTCATTCATTATCATTAGATTATTAGTGGTTATTGGCGATCTTTCATTTCTGTCATTATTTTCATATACGAGCTTTCGTGTTGTAATGATTTAAGGTAAAACTGACTTGGTAGAAGTTAAATATATTTTTGCCTGGACACTTACTTACTAGATGTTTCAAAAACTTAACACAATTTTACATTACATTTATTAAAAAGGACCAACTAAATAGGTACTTATGCTTGCTATCTAAACGACTTACCTATATTTATTGTTTTCTTTAAATAAAGGTTAGTTTTTTTATGAAGAAGTACCCAAATCAACAGGGATATATACATATATCCTATGAGCCTATGTTATTATATAAAAACCAATATTATATTAATAATTTAAATTTCAAAGCCAAATATATGTTTAAAGTACCTAATATAACTGCTTACCTGAAAGTCCTCCAGATGTCAAAACACATAACATTCAACCAGAAGAAGCTAGTTTGAAATGCATAGAACACGATGAATGCTAAAACAAAAAAAAAAGGATAGCAATAGTTTTTTAAAAAGAGTTTACTTTATATGAAAATGGACCATATATTCGTTACTTCGTCATTTAATAGCAAATAATATGTCTGTATATACAGAGAAACAAGAATAATTTAGGTCAAGATTTAATTATTAATTAGATAATGAGTTATTTATCGAAAATATTATTTTAGGCACGTAGGTAATCCGCGATATTTTTATAATAAACAGAATAGAAGGTTTATTAAATCTTGATCAAATACTTAAAACTGCATCAATATTTTTCGTAGACGAATTGTCAATCATCGTCCTCTTTAATCTCCGTGACCGCGTTTTAGTATTTATTATAACAACTGCTGTTAGTTTCAATAATAGATTTGCTTTATTTTTACGTAAAAAATTGGTTCATATATGAAACGGCATTTTCATGCGTATGTACAGATATTTCCTGGGGTCGGCACCTGATTTTCTGGGGTAGGCACGGACCACGCCGCTCTCCTATTCCTACATCCATGGCCGCATGATAGGCCTAAAATATGTAGGATGTTATAATATTTTACGACATTATGATAACAACCCACGTAACTACTTGATATTAAGACGGAGTATTTCGGTTAATGTGTCCAAGTCCTCATACTTTATCGGCCATAAAATGGATACAAGATACAATGTTTACTGTGTATATGTAAAGTAGAATATTTTATTTATATCCTATATTAGGGTAGTCACTATTTCACATATTAATTTCAAAGGTACATTTTTTGCTTACTTTACAAGTAAAAAAGTACTGGCAGACAAACAGATATGAATAATTTGCTTATAACAAATGAAAAGGAATGTTTAATTTCAAGCTAATGAGTTAATAAATCTTTAGTAAAATTTCTTGCTTGGCTGGTCCAAGGCCTAAGGCATATATTGTTAGGCGAAAACTTAAGAAATAAAAGTTAAAAAATATATAGGTAGGTATAAAGAATGTAGTTAATTAAGATTAACGCGTGTTAACAAGAGGACTCTATCAATTAATCTGAGATAAATAAAATAAATATGATTAAACGGGTCAAACGGTAGAAACCTATCTATATAAAGATAATAAAAATAAATAAAAATAAAAATAAAAAAAATATATGGGGGTCGGATGATTTATATTTATTTTTAAAGCGTAGTTACTTGAAATATTAAAAAAATAATCTCTTTAAAAATTATCAGAAAAACGGTTTAAACTGACATTAGACATTCATAATTTCTCCAAAAGTCTCTACATCTTCTTGTTCAGTGAAAAATGAAGTTTTTATTACCCTCACATATTAACAATGTAAATCGTTAAATAATGATAAAATAAAGAATTACGTTAATGCTACATAATGGTAAACAATAAAATAGAAAATAATGAGATTTCTGTCTAGGTGCACCTTTTATGGGCACACCCCTAGTTGTGCTCTAATAAAATTAGTATAATAATGGGTAATGAGATTCTAAGAGTTTTTTAATATCAATTAAATAGGGAGCGGTTCCGGTGAAACAATCCTACTGACAATAGAATGTAATTATACGCTAAATTAAGTATTTTCTAGTAAAAATAAAATAACATATAGATGATATTGAACAGACGAAAGTAAGTATGGTTGACAATTTTTATATAAAATTCTTAATAGATGTAAATACTTGTCGTATGTCCAGGAAAAGATGCTATAATTTTGCCCTAGAAAATAAATAAAAAATTGTAATAATAAATGGAATGAAGGTAAAAAATATAAAAATATTATTTTAATTTTTACTGTTTATTTGTGTTATTTTCATAATAAAGCTTAACATTCACTAAAATATATTTTAATATACTTATTAGTATGACCCATTATTTTTTGACACGCAAGCTTAATCTAACTAGTAATAATGTGTATGACTGGTCGTTAAGTCTGATTCGTCATATTTATAATTGAAGGATAGCGTGCATTAACTACCGATTTTTTTTGTACTAAGTAAGTTAGACGTTCGAGTTTTAATCCATAATAATGTATAATTAAAATAATAATAATAATAAATAAATTAATGTATCTGTGATACTTTCAACTGTCTATCACAGATCGTGAGATATAGCCTGGTAACAGATGGACAGGGAGACTGAAGTCTGTGGGTACGGAATTCTAAAAACATCAATAATTTAATTACTTACCAATTACGTAGCATCGAATCATCGCCACGCCAATTTTACCAGTAACTAATTTTAAATAAGCAAGAAAAGGATATGCCACTATCAGGCCTCCACAGTATGCCATAAGGCACATTCCATGTAAATTTCTCAACTCCGGAATAAAAGCGTAGACCAGAAAAGTCGCTAACAGGAAAGGAACCGATAGCATAAGTCCTGAAAGGAATAAATTATATTAATTACATAGGTGACCTCCTCTAATAAGATGCTAAGTGAATGAGATCATGCACACTTCGTCCTTTATACTGATTATAGAAATTATTGGCTTGATAGCTTTGCGACATTCCTACGAACTACTTACGATGTTTATTTGTTTTTACTGTCGGATTTCGTTTTTTATAATTAACGTTAGTAGGTCTGAAATAGGTGATATTATGATTGCAAACAATAAATGGCATTTTTCCAAGAGTTTCCCCTTTCTTTGAGATACGGGGAATGCGTGCGGGATACACCACGAAGCTGATTTTAATGCATTATAGAAACGGTTCAGATAGAAATAAGCTTGTTAGACGAAACTGAATGCCTTCTATCAGTACCAATACAGTAATTTGTGAACGTCATAGTACCAATTCGACACGGCTATATTAGCCTAACCGAGCTGACTTACCTATAATAAATTGCCGTCGAGTTTCCAATGAAGCTTACTAAAATATATGAAGACATAAACGGATAAGGGTGATATATAGCAATATTCGAAATATACATATATGTATGTAGGGCTGTGGGTTGTAAAGCATCATAATTATGCATATCCACTTGAAAAAGATCATTCATGCATGGATGTTCGGAAATCCATCAATATTAAATATCACTTTTAACCAATTAATATCGAAGACATAGTTTGAGTACATAATTATAATATTTAAGAAAATTTGGGCTTTTAAAATTATGATCGTAAGATGTAATTTAACAATTAAGGGCTTCGTGACGCAGCGACGCAGACTGACTGGAAGAGCGACGATTTTGGTTTTCATTCCCACTTGGAGGAATGAATTATTTTCATTTTTTTTAAATATATATATCTTTAAAAGTGTGTAAAGACAAGAAGTCTTAAAAACAGTTATGCTCAAACAAAGACATGACTTGATGCATAGAGTGCAATCAAAGGATTCATATACTATTTTACGAGGATTAAACCACGACACGCATTTCAATTCAATGTCAGTGAATTGTGGTGCCTATTATCATAGTTGATTTGAAATTCCGAATACACCAATTCGATTTATCGATGTTTAACAGAACAGTCCTTTCTGAAGCTAATAGCCAATAAAATTTTATGTCCCTCGTAAGTTTATTAACAAACATGATGGTCAGTAACCATTCAGTGGTAATAAAACTAACGAATAAATATAAAGATTTAGATGTTCTGTAGAAAATGATTTCCTTCAAATATGGTATAAAAAAGATATATTTAATTCGTATGTTTTTGAAATATTTATTTGTGTTCTAGTTGTATTTGACCTGTTGAATATGTTCAATGAAAAAAATATACTATAAGGACAAGACTAGATATCTGGTTATTTTATAACCAGACACAATTGTTTCTGCAATAATTATCTGGTACTAATAGCTTGATTAATCAACTAATAGGCAAAATAACATTTCTTTTAGCTTATCTTCTTTAAGCATATTTATTGAATATGACGTGTCTAACATTCTTAGTTGAAATTCTAACCTCAATATGCATGGAAATAAATATTTTAAATATTGTTAGCAAACTCGTATAAAAGAGGGTAGATGGAGGTGAAAAATATATAAAAGCAGTGGAGTTGTGTCAATCGGGAGGAACGGCCCTAATTGGAAGGAAACAAGTGTGAAGTATTGTCATTGAGTGATACATGTCACTTATTGCAATTACTTAAAATCTCTTTCCGAATACGTTAGAAACATAGATGATTTCCGCCATCCTCCAACTGCAACACGAACGTGTGAAATTTAACTTATTTCATAATATGAACTTACCAACACCATAAGCAACGTAGAGCCCCGCACTGTCATCTGTAGTGACGGTATCGGGGTAGCAAACGCCTGCAACTAATCTCGAAGTGGGTGAACTGTCGTCTAACATCATATCTACGCAGTACCTTCCAGGTGCATGCCATTGAGGAAGGTTTCGTGCTAATTCAAACAGTGTTCCATTCTGAAAATAATTATTAGTTTTAGTAAAAGCACCAAAATAACTAGTAAGAAGGAGCTATCGTAGACCTGTCAGCTTATTCCTAACTGAAACTGATGAAAACATGGTTTTGGATTCATATTCAATTGTAGTTTGGATATATAAAGCGGCATAGGATGCTGTCACCCAGTTATCAGTTATCACTGAAAAATATTAATTAAATGCTCCTCTCTGAAAGTAATGATCAGAATAACTAAATGCTTTCTGATATGAAAAGTAAAACCGGAAAAGCGCGAGTCGGGCTCGCTCATCGAGGGTCCCGTACACAAATTGGAGGTCTCGAGCTTTTCTGAAATTCAAGCTTATCTTAGCCAAAGCCCTTTAATCTGATTTCGCACTTGAACTAGCGGCTTTAATATTAAATTGTGCCCTCCTTTAAGGCTCTTATGTTTTAGGATTTACCCGAAATTAATAGTTTCCTGAACTAATACTACCTATAGATGCGAGCTGCCAAATTTCATCATTCTAGGTCCACCAGAAATTACCCTGAATTTGAATTATAATATTAATTTTGAATTCAAAATACTATTTATTTAAACATATAAACAATATAAACATATGGGGTCCATAATGAAAGTTATTTAAAAGAGTGTCCATTATTTATTAACCGCCCATATTCACACGCAATGGAATAGTTTCCGTACATGACAATGCGTTGAAGATATGCAGTCACTTAACCATATTAATATAATTTTAATAATTGAAGTGAAAAAATATTACAAAGGTGTAATTTAGTGGTGACGTCGCAGTTAAAACATTTGTGTAGGAAAATACAATGGAATAACCATACAAGAAACGATTTGAACTTCTGAAATAAAAAGACTAGAATAGATAATTTAGTGAATCCTTTTCTAGGTCAGTAAGCGTTACTTATGCGGCATATTTTAAAATGCTTTTAATATATACCTATTTCTTAGTTTTGGTCTATAGGAGATTGCAAAAGTTCAAATTTAAAACTGATTTAAAATATATTATTTATATTATGTTTATGTGGGTATACCATGGATATAACTACGACTTAATATGCTAGTTTAAACTTAATGATTTTTGTTCGGCAGAAACTGGGTAACGGAGTGTCTTAACACTAGGTTCCTTCGTCCTACCCTTCTATAGCAGGGTGCGGTATACAGAATGAAGCTGAATCAAAGAAAAATATAAGAAAACCAAACTATGCATATCTATTCTTAGTGATTCTACGTATCTATGTAAATATGTACATGCATACAAAAAGTTGGTAATCATAACAAGCTAATATTGAAAGTAGCTATATTTTTAAAAGCTACCACTTTCAATGTAAACTATTTTATTTCAAAAGCAGGACTACTCGTGTGAAATTGTTTTGTTTTAAATAGAATGCTAGACTTGTGGTTAGTTAAGACGTAAATAAATATTATTGTACTACAAATTTACGTAAGTAATTATTTGTATGTCAGACGTAATATTAGAAGTCTTTATTTAAAACAAAAAAATGAGATTACATTATAAAGTGAGGTTTAAATAAGGATAATCAATAGTTTAAAGAATACCACATATCTAGTGACCTACAAAATAAACAAGAACTTGTTCTTGATATTTATTATTTTGGCAAGAATAAGCTAACTTGGAATAGTTTTATAATAAAGCTATACGTAGTAGACAGTTCAACGATATCTTTAGTAATTTAATACAATGAATTAAAAAGAAAGCTGCCACGGTAAACAAATCCTTTACATTTAACTTCTTAATTATCTTAAAAAATGCAGATATTTTCTTTTCGAGTTTCAATTGTTATTTTTAATTTCGGAGCTTAAAAAACAAGATTCACTTATGTAGGCTTGTCGGTTACTGGTACCGTTACCCTACGTATTCAAAAAGGAACAACAGCACAACAAACAACAGACGACAAGAGCGAATTCTGGAAAATATCACATCTACGCGCGTTACGTATATTTTTAGCGATACGTTACAGCTTTACAAATCTAAATATAACCAGGTTTATGGATTTTAAGTACCTACTAATATTTGGGCGCTAAATCAAATATTACAGCGTTATTGTTAAGTTTTTCCGACATATGGTAATACTCGGTGGCAGACAGGCACATAGCGAGGTGCTACACACTTGAAATAATAAACAAGGCATAATCCTTAGCAATTATTTATATTTAAGATCCAACGTGCCTACGCTGTTTTCGTTCGGAGTTGAAATCAAAATTTTCATTTTATCACGTACCTCCTAAACATACTCAAAAAATAAATAAATTCTCAGTACTACAATTTATGTTTTGTTAAAACATAACCTGAAGTGAGTTACACAAACATTCAGTAACATAAAGTAGGTACTTATTTTATTATGAACTGTTAAAAAAATGTTCAATTCCTATTATTAAGTGATAAAGTAGATTTTCATATAAATGTTACAAACGACTGCTGCCTGGCTTGGGGAATTAAGGTATTTAATAGAATATATTTTAACGTAAATATTTGTTTCTCGTTCCGTCGATGGATCTAAGGAGAAAAATTTTCTGAAGCGGAAATTTGCTACCACTATAGTTATATCACACGTTAGATGGTAAAGTTTAGTCTATGGTTTAGAATAATATTTTAATCATTGGCAATTACGATAAACTTGTTGTCATTGAATTAAAATATTTTTTCAGTAAGAAAGATCCAACTTTACCATGAAAAGTGTAAAATAACTTTTCACCCAAAGAAATGAAAAGAAATGAAAAGAAATGATGATGAAATTCATTCCACCGAGAGAAGTTCGAGCCCACAACCCACTGCGCTTACAGTCGGACTCTATCTCATTACACAACAATGGCCTCGTCTTATTTCTAGGACCTGTTTACTAAATTAATATGCTGGTATCCATGAAACTGCCATTTATCAATTATGTAGGTACGTTGTATTTACGGCCTTCGCCTGGTATCGTGTGGGAATGTTTACGTTGAGAATTTTATAAAAAATATCACGCACGTGTGCACGAATTGGCTTTTAAAAGTTTCCTTCCTGAGCATATTTGAAAATATAGCTAATGGTAAATTTATTTCAGGGTTATCATACTTTTTTTGTTTTACATTACCTATACGGAACAAGCAGAAAGAAAAAAGTGCTATCAATCCATTCTTAAGTTTATGCTCATTTTAAGATACTGTTTTGGTTGCCGACGAGTAATGACCAACTATACACTTTTCTTGAGACCGCTGTGATAAAGTGGGACAACGTCTGACCGTAACCGCGGCAGCTTGGAGCTCAGGGGAATGATTATGTTTATTAAAATTATTGTTTTCCCCGCTCTAGAAGACAAAGCGCAGCGTTGAGTTCCGCCACTCTACAAATAATGTCCTGAAAATTAAGACGAAGTGTGGAATTAATTTAAAAAATAACTTATTAATATTATAAATATAATTTATAAATAATCTATTTATAATTTAAAAGAAATAATAACTTAATTAATATTTTTAATAAAGCAAAATATAATGCTGGCTTAATAAGTTTCTGTCACATCAAGGTCAAAAAAAAAGGGAGATGGCGGACGCGTCTGGTGAAGAATGTTTGTTCAAAAATGCTTAAAGTTTTAATTCATAATTAATATATTTTATGTTTAAAAATCATGAGAGATTGTGAATATAATTGTGAACTAGTTATCCGAGGCTAATAATTTATGTTATAAGTGCTTTCACTATTTACGAATGTTTGTTTTGGAATACGTCGTTGGTAAGTTTTAAATAGATTATTATTAAAACAAAGAAGATTAATATTAATGCATATAATGGCATGCACATATAAATGTTATTACATTATTAGGTGAACGTGAAGCATTAATTTTTTGCGAAAATTTTGCGAACATAAAGGTAACGAAGGGATTAAGTTAATACATTAAAAAATTAAAATAATTATAACACAAACTATCATTTGTTTGATTCTATGCGTCAATAATTGATTATCTAGTTAATTTAAATATTCTTAGGATACTATGTAATTTTAAAATGATTCACAATGAAAAATTAACTTCTCACGAAGAAGTAATTAATAATGGATGCAAAATAGTAACCTAATAAAATTTTTATTGAAAAAAGCTACTGTTTACTGTTGATAACAGCAGGGATGGTGCGGGTGTGGTTACGGCCGCTAATTGCCTCTATTTTTATACTGTTGTGCTATTTTTTAAGCATTATATTACTAATGCCTGGACATATTTTTTTAATAATATAGAATTATACAGGTATTTATTCTTTGTAAATTCACTTCCTTATAATAGACTATCAATTGCCTATATAATTTATTGGCGACCATTTTAAAATAACGCGAAAAATATTCAAAATTTCAAATGATCATTTTTACACTAAGTCCCACATGTAACATAGACATAAATCAACATTTTTTAATAAAACAGACGAGAAACGCTCTGTTGGTAATAAATTGATGTATAATGACATAGATATGACATTTTAAAGAATATTATTCGTTGGACGAGTATGATAGGGACTATTTTTAAACATTTTATTAGTAAAATCATGCTTACAACGAAAATAATGGTTTACTTCGACATATTTTCGTGCATGCTTTATTTTTAGGGTTCCTCAAAAGGTCGATCCAAAAAAACGATGCCCTTATATGAGTTGTGCCTCTCATCACGCAATGCCTCCAGAATTCGGCAGAACGTGGGGAACGGAGTGTCAACATTAGATTCCCTCTGCATACCCTGTTGTGTGCGGAATACAGCGTGAAGCTGATTTAATTTTATTTGATTTATATTTATAAAAAATACTAGTAACATAAAATGAAATTGAACCAATTTGAGGTCAAGTTTTGTGTTATGTTTTTGTGTTATGACAAAAAGTCTTTGTTTTTCTTTGAACGTTGTGAATCAAATTATATAGTTATTTACTCAAAAATGTAAGAATTGTTGAAATTCAGGAATATTTTTAAGTTATGTAGGAATATAACTTAAAAATGTACTTGCATCATCATGTTTCAAGCTGTGGGCGGAAAATGGCGGAAAATTATTACTTATAAGGAGCAAAAAATAATACAAATACCTATATAATCAGTAACCCGCTCTATGTATAACATATAGAAATAATTAAGAAATAGAAAGTAGTTTCTAATTTACAATTACATTTATAACGCTTAATTTTGATCTAACGAAAGAAATACTCGTAGTAGTGACCATAGTCATTTGTCATATCTGGTCCATAATCCTCAAAGAGTCTCCTATTTCGTATGTTCTAGTTACACTTTAATAATTAACTAAAATAAGTATAACAACATTCACATAATTGCTCGTTACAGATAATTTATCTCTCTGAGTCAGTGTTAAACAAACATAATGAATGTTTAACAGGCTGTGTTTGTAATGGTCCATAGAGTGCTAACAAATTCTTAGGTAACTTCATTTAGTGATTTATACAGGATCGTAAAATTTGGAAATATATGGTCTTAAAAATTTCAGTCGTCTTTTTAGGATTCCTTATCTCAAAATATTAAAACGAAACACCCACAGTCGTGTCCGTCTGCCAAGACAAAATCAAAACCTACTTACCAAAACTTAAAACATGCTTCCCGTCGACCTACAGTTATGAAAAAAGCAAATAAATGAAAAAGATAAATAAAACTAAAATTAATTGGTAAAAAAAAATTACATATTTTTATTTACAGTTCATTTCAAACAAAATGATGCATACACCCTTAAACTTCAGTTTGTCAACTTTTATAACTTAATTATACTTTTCGTTCAGTAAAGATTCTGATCCATATCAATATACGAAAGTCTCAGTAGGCGAGTCCAACTCGCGCTAGATCATTTTTTTATTGATTGATTCAGTACCGGTCAGTTCAGTCAGTAGTTTCCAGTGTAAAATTTTACATCTATCTTATTTAAACTTACCTGTTTACTTTTATATATATATATTAGAGATGCGCCGAATATACGTTTGGTATTCGGTATTCGGTGTATTCGGCATGTTTTTCAATATTCGGCCGAATTATTCGGCTATGGCGCCGAATATATTCGGTTCTAGTATTTTTATTTACTTGGCTGCACGATACAGTAGAAATGAAATATACGAGGGGTATTCTAAAAGTAAGATGACCCAAAATAGTTTTTTTAGCAGTCTAAGCTTGACAACAATAGAGGTACCATTGGAAAACGTGTCAAATATTGAATTGCGTGCAGTTATTCCATTTTTTAACTGTTAAAGGACTAAATGGAAACGATATTCACAGTGAATTAGTGCAAGTTTACGGTGAGAACTGTATGAGTGTGCAAATGGTGCGACGATGGCGTACTGATGAACAGATGTCAACGATGGACAGCGTGCAGGACGGCCAAAAACAGCCACTACGGACGAAGCTATCGAAGCTGTTGAAAAAATCATTCAAGATGACAGACGACTGACTATTGATGATATTCTTGAATTGATTCCTTCTGATATTGAGATTGGCCGAACTTCAATCTTTACAATCTTCAAAGATAAACTGGGTTACCGCAAAGTATGTGCAGGACATGTCTTTTTTTAAGGAAGGTTTGCTTAAACTTTAACACAGAAATGAAAAATGTATCTAAGTCGAAGGCGAAAATAGTTTATGTTTCAAATAATAAATAAATATGCGTTTTCTAACCTAAAAATTGTTTTATACATCATTTTAAAAATAGGGAAACTTACTTTTTGAATGCCCTTCGTAAAACGTCTTATGTAATATTTAAGTTATTATTATAAGTCAAATGAGTAAAATTTGTGTTTTTCAGTGCTGATACCAAAAATATATTGAACGCCCCACGTAGATCAAAAAGAAATGTACATATTCTCTCCTCTCCTTTTCTCCATTTTTATTAATTCAGTTTCCCAAAACATATCCTCTTTCTTTCATCTACATGCTGACGACCTTCAAATTACTTAGCCGCCCCGTTTGATGATGTTGGTGAGGCCATTCAAAAGCTTAACGAAGATTTGCTGAATGTTAGTAGGTGGAGCAAATCTTTTAGCTTAACTGTCAATCTTGCCAAGTCACAGGTCATTATTATTCAATCCAGTTTGGTGGCGTAGTTTTGAGCCTGAGTCCATCTATTAAGAACCTTGGTATTATTATAGACAATTCCCTATCTTGGTCAGTACAGATAGCTGAGGTTAGCCGTAAATTATTGGGCACGATCGGATCGCTTAAACGATGGAAATATTTCCTACCTGTTAAGATCAAAACTGTTCATTCACTATTGTTACCGATTTTAGACTATGCTGACTCGTGTTACCCAGACTTATCTGAGGAACAATTAAATAAACTAGAATGGTTAGAAAATCTATTTATTAGATTTATCTTCGGTTTACGTAAATTTGATCAGGTTTCTGATCATCGTCGTCCGCTTGGATGGCTTCCTATCTGACATCGCCGAAATTTCCGCATGCTGACTCTCCTCTATTCTATCACTACAACTCTCTCTCCCTCATATTTAAAAGATCGATTCTGTTTTCTAGATGCCGATTCCCTTCTTCACCTCCACCTTGGATCCCGTTGTGATAATCTCCTTAACTTACCAACCTCCCATACCTTATTTTATTCCAAGTCTTTTACTATGAAATCTGTGATTCTTTGGAATGAACTTCCTACAGAAGTTCGACATTTCAAATCTCTATACAGTTTTAAAAATCGTCTAACAGAGTGTTTCTTTAATTTAGTATTACTATACTAAATTAAAGGATAAACAGTAGTTATCCTTATCTTTTTTAATATTATGTATATATTTTTGAACACGTTTATGTCTGTATGTATATATGTGTAAGTATATATTGTTTTTCAATATATGTATGTATATACATTAAATACATTTTATGTAAGTTTATTTTATATTGACTTGTTTTATTATATATTATATAATATTTAATTACATTTAATAAAATTTGCACTGAGACGTTGTCCCCCTTCTCTTCATAACAATTTATAAAGTTTTCATTACAATTCGAATGTTTCATAGGTTGTCTGGTAGAGATTGCTTAAAGCAATAAGACCGCTATTGCATACGTGTTTTTCTTTCATTTTTATGTATGTTGTTCTTTCTATATATTTATTTTATGTGTGTGTGTAAGTATATTCTCTTCTCTTCTCTTCTCTTCTCTTCTCTTCTCTTCTCTTCTCTTCTCTTCTCTTCTCTTCTCTTCTCTTCTCTTCTCTTCTCTNTTCTGTTCTGTTCTGTTCTGTTCTGTTCTGTTCTGTTCTGTTCTGTTCTGTTCTGTTCTGTTCTGTTCTGTTCTGTTCTATTTATAATTAATTCATGCTAAATTATGGTGCTGAATTCAAAGCTTCCGTTCCAGTCTTTTGCATTTTTCTTCATATAAGTTCCTTGTTTTCGAAAATAGTTGTTCGTTATACACACTATTACCAGGAGTACTTCTTTATGAAAAAAAAAACACACAGAAACAAGCGTACGGGTCAATTTCGTGGATTCGGGAGGCCTTGAGGTATGGCCCGCGATGACATGTGGCATACGTGTTGAAACCTGTTTACGCGACAAAATATCAAAGAAATCGTAAACCGAATAATTCGGCCGAATATTCGGTTCGGTAAAGTTTAAGCCGAATAGTATTCGGTATTCGGTTATTCGGTCAAACCACCATTCGGCGCATCTCTAATATATATATATATAAACACACACACACACACACACACACACACACACACACACACACACACACACACACACACACACACACACACACACACACATATATATATACACAAAATATATGATCATAATCGAAATACAATTTGTTTTCCCTATTTTTCTATATATATATTCTTCTTAATTCTAGAGTCTGCTGGCGTGGACAGTATTATAAACTAAAGCTAGTGTTAGCGGAAACTTCTCAAAAATATGTTTTTATATGGTTTGTCAATTTAAATTAATATAACGAACACAAATATAAGCATTTATCTTAAATCACTCTGTCTATTAGTGAAAACCGCATTAAAATCGGTTACATAGCTACTTAGTTTGTGTGTACATCTACGGCAAGCGAATTAATTTTAATGTTTTACATACTTAAAGAAAAACATATTTATTTACATCAAAGCTTAATATTATTATTTTATATATATTTTCATTAATTTTAGCAAAAAATATTTTATTATTTCTGCCTCTTTACATAAGCTTACTATAGTTTCCTAAATATTTACGTATTCCATTTAAGCTGTTTGTATTAGAAATCGTTGTTCTTTACAAGGTGAGATAACAAGTTTTCAAATGGTTCTGAAGAATTATTATCTAACATGTATGCTTTCAAATCGACACCGCAAATTAAATAACAAAATTGTATTTATATCTACTATTAAATTATAAATTGTTTGAAGTTCAAAAAAAAACCGGACAAGCGCGAGTCGAGCACGTCCACCGACGGTTCCATACAAAACTTGGAGGTCTCGAGTATTTTCTGAAATTCAGGCATAGCTTAGCCAGAGCCTATATTAGTAAATATAGAAATATGTTTTTTAATCAGGAAATCATGGGGCCGTAGATCTGATTATATGGTTTTTTCAACCCGATATTTCCAAGCATTCCTGAGATAAAGGGTCTTAACAGACGGATAACAGAGTGATCTTATAAGGGTTAATTTTTTTTAAAAAGTATGGAACCCTAAAAACAGTAAAAGAGAATAAAAATAACTAACTATACGTACAATAGAATAATATATAGAGCTACAATAACATCTGTAACATATAAAAGTTAGATAAATAGATAAGCTATTGCTTATTATATTTGGCAGAACTGAATCTGCGGGTTTGTACTAAACTAGAAAAACATTGAACTTACTTCTTGGATGTATATCTCCTCGCCAGGTGTATTGGAATCCACTAAATATTTATCACATGCCAATCCAGACATGTAAAAGAAATGCTGATTAGCAAAAACGTTCGATTTTGCCTGGCCCTTAAATACTGGTGGGTTAAATGAGTCAACTTCGGTTCTATCCACAGGTGAACATGTTGTGTTAAGGTACATCATCCCTGTATTGCAACACTTCCACAAGCACACGCGACCTATACAGGGGCACCCGAACTGTGTATATATTCCATCTATCTCTTCTTCGAACCAAGAACTACTGGTGTATTCCATGCCATCGAAAATTATTGAACCATTTTCATACTGCACCCCATTAGTGATATTGAGACTTTGCTCCTTTGAACAAGGATTGCTACTTGATAAAGATATGCCAATACAAAATAACAGCAAGACGATCATTTTGTCAAAATATTTAAATAAACAGTCACAAACCACTTCAGTCACAATTCAAGATTAATTGACACTAGTCGCAACATGTTATTTTCAAAAAAATATTAATAAATGGTTCGTCATATACTTTATTATGAGTAATGATTGTAATAATTTAAACGAAATCAATCCTTAACGAGTTTATCGCGTATGAAGTGTCTTATCGTTGTATTTATGAAGGGCTTCGATTTGTTTTTTCAGTGATAAGAGATAAGGTGAATGGCGGTCAGGGTACGACAGTCGTGCTCTGATACGTCATGCTCGGATCCTATTCCTCTTTCGACTGAGCGCCAGCTGTAAGTGTAAACTACAACGACGCCGTGTGTTCCTATTTTCTTTGCTAACTCTATGCTATATTAGTAAACCTACGCGCGTAGAATTATAATTTATAACATATGTGGCGATTATTATTTTTTATTTTTTTTCGTGTAAAAATATGAACACGATAATTATAATTAGGTTGTTATAATGTAAACCGATTTCATAATAATCCATTTGTGATGTTTTCTTAAAATAACTTTGTCAAGGACAGTGCGTTTCATGCGTGAGTTTTTGGCCGGTGACGTTATAAAGGCTAGCAGGCTATTGCTTCCAATTCTGCACCATTTTATAATCCCGCATGTTGTGGTCTTAAAAATTATCATCATCATCATCAGCCTATCCTCGTCCTCTGCTGGACATAGGCCTCTCCAATGGCACGCCACTGAGCTCGATCTTCAGCTCTTCGCATCCAGCCGCCGCCCGCCACTTTGCGAATATCGTCATCCCACCTAGCTCGAGGACGTCCTACACTACGCTTGTCGAGGCGTGGTCTCCACTCTAGAACGCACTTACCCCAACGGTCTTAAAAATATTTAATAAATAGCATTCTTTCTTGTCAGACGATAATTCCTAGCAATTATCTTTGGGTAGCGGAAATTTGTAAAAATCGAGACCTACAGAGATGCTAAAACGTTGTAACAAGCGTATTAGAATTTCGACATAGCTTGATGAGAACTTCCGCCTTAGTGGTCAGAGCGAATGGTTGGTTTCCAGGAGGCGCGGGTTCAAGTCCCGTTACGTTCAGATTTTTAATATGTTTTCTTAATAAGTATTTTTCTTTCCTAAGTGTGGAATAATACTTTAAAAATGTTAAAATTACATTACAAGTTTTAGTAGTTCCCCATTCATTATAATTAAGTAGTTACATTATTATCTTTACTAGATAATTGGTATATTTGTTAGTCCAGAAGGTAGGTAGGTTAGGTGCTGTCATTAATAAATCTCTGATACAAATCTGCAGATGTCTGTTTTATTAATGAAACTTTTTTTTAATGATACATGATAGTAGAATAGATTACACCAGGGTTGCCCAGAAGAATCTTGCCCCAAAAACGAGTATTGTAACTGTTTATTAATTATTAAAATAAATGCTATAAACTGGATACTAGAGTATTGATCGATACTAGATGGTGGGATGTACTTATTGTGCAAAATATATTTTTAATGGCAATTAGATTAGCCATATTTCATATTCAGTAAAACAAATTATTATGGCCGTCGAGGCACAAGGGTTACTGCGGCGGTTGTAGGTTCGATTCCCACTCGGCGGAATGGAATATTTAATATTTTCGTTTTCGTTTCGCCATTCCACATGCAATGCCTCGACGATTCGGCGGGAAGTGGGGAACGGAAGAGTCCAGGCTCCCTCTGCCTACCCTGCTATGTATGCGGGATTATAACCGCAAAATTTCCATAAAATAACAAAATATCTTATATTTAATATGTACGTTACAATTTTTTATATACTTACACTCATTAATAGAGACCGAGTGTTGTGAAACAAAATTTTTTTGAATATCCTCCGGAAACGGAAGACTGTTTTTAGTTTAACGTGAGTACGTATTAATTATCACATATTATATTTATTAAATCTACAGTATGGTTTACAAGTAACCTTCTGAAGTTAGCTATAGATGGCTGCACAGATTTGATTTTTTTTTCAGTGTAATTATTTTTACCTTTTGACAATATCTACAATTTTAAATATAATTCCAACTTTAAAGCTAATTTAACGTAAATTATCAATAAACAATATTAGCCCTACTGTTCTATAAAAATAATGTTTTAGTTTTAATGTACATATTTCTTTAGCTTTGAACTTTTTTTATTAAGTTAGAAACCAATATATAATGCGTTTCATACTTCATATTACATACAATATTCATTAACACAGGGGTTCCCAACCTGTGCGCCGCGGCGCCCTAGTGCGCCATAGAAAGTAAAAAGGGGCGCCGTGAGTTGTTCCTAAATCTGAAATCGGAAATCTCAAAGTCTCTTGAGAAACTGTGCGGAGACCACCAAGCTCAACCGACACATTGAATTGACTAAGAACTGTCGTACTTTATTATTCTTATATCTTAATTGTTATTTTTTCATTTAAATAAATAAAACTCAATTTCATATTGTGGATGTTTTAATTTTTGATCCTATTTGTGTGTAGGTATCTATTTCTTTCGACTGTTTCTTTTTCTAATAGCGAACTAGCTTGGGTAGGGCGCCGTCAAAAAATACCAAACTTGTAACTGTGCCGCGAGTTGAAAAAGGTTGGGAACCCCTGCATTAACACATTTACTTTGTAAAGTTGTGACATTCATGTATACTTGTAGGTACTGTAAAATAGTGTTCATAGAACATTTACTTTTCTTAACGACTATAATATAATATCTTCTTAATCTACATAATAAATGTGTGTAAATTGACTAGCAATCGACATTTTCTATTTTAACTTCATTGGTATTCATTCTGATTTTGCTATATCTGTAACCTGCAAAAAAAACTGTTATAAATATAAGAAATCCATAGACAATATATACTAAGTAGTACACTAGCAGGTTTGAAAAAAATAAAACTGACTAGGTTAGGTTTGTCTAACTATACTGGCAAAATATGAATATTTCAAATGAATTTATATGTACTCGTTTTAATTTTTCAATGAGTACATATGTAAACAGACTGGAAACTTCAGGGGTCCTTTTAGTAGCAAAATACTACTAAAGGTTAAACAACTTTGAACTTTGCCGCCAGTACCTACGACTCGATTTCGGAATGATGCGTGTGCGGCGGTGTCCCTTTGATAGGTTTGTCTGTGTGTGTCGTCCCTAACAAGTGGCGTTGAGTTCCGTCACTCAACACTCAATGCCTGCAGAATTCGGTGGAAAGTGGAGTAGGGAGTGTCTTAACACTAGGTTAACTCTACCTACCCTGCTGTGTGCAGGATACAGCGTGAAGTTGATTTAAAAGAAAATTGCACAAAGATAATAAAAATAAATAAAAACCTAGTTAGCACATTAACACTATAATTACCTATTCTATTGCATTACTTTTAGTGGATACCTTTCAGGCGCATTGCGGATTCGTCAGCCGACATGCGCGTATCTTCAGTAGGTGCGGAGCTCGATCGTCCTGCAAAGCTCGTCTCCTGTGTCCGGAGACCGCGCAGCGCCCGCCATCTGTGCACAAATACTTATAAATACAAAATAATTATGTATATATTGATTAGAAAATATTATAACTGGGAATATATTATGTCAGCAGTCAGTGTCGTCACTCCAATATTTAAAGGCATTTTATAAACCATATTTTAATTAACAAAATTATAAGCAATCTTCACTACGAGCTTAAAAATAAAATGTGACTTTTCGATAATTTTTGTCTTTTTATGTATATTTCCCCTTTATGAAGACCAAGCAATTATTGCACCAAAATGATTATTAAATTATTTATTTTTAGATAATAAGTAACACACCTTTTTCTGATCAAATTGCGGACTTTATTTTTCCACACAAAAATGAAGAAGATGTAAACCCCAAGCGCAATATTGGAAAGGTCAACTACAATCCAGTACCAGTTGGAGCCGCCGACTGCGAAGCTTATTACTTCTATTGTCCAGTTTATTCCCATTACAACGAATAACTTAAGGTAAAGTCCATATCTGAAACAAGATGTAAATAAGTAATTAATATAAAATTATCATGAATAATTATTATTTCATTTTAATATGAAATAATCTCAATCAATCAATCAAGGTGTCCCTTTGATAGGTTTATGTCTTCGTGCGTCATTCTTACCAAATGGCGTTTGGTTTTACAACGATAATTTTATTAATTATTTTGTTTGAAAAAATCTTTTCATATTGTCGCTGTTATAAGGCAGCGTAATGTCGATGGTGAGAATAAAGAAGAACGTACTTAGCTAGTTTAGGTCAGTGGAACGAATGAGTAATGAAAGAATGGCAAAAAAGATTTGTTATAAAAAAGTGAGCGGTAAGAGAGGTAGGGGAAGACCGCGATTGGCCTTCGGATGTAACTTCTTAAGTGACGTTTCTCCAGTATCTTTGATACTGGCCTTGACCTCAAAGCATGAGGACCCCTGGGGGCCCATGTATGAAGAGGTTGATGACAGTGGATGACAGTATCGTAAGTGGTTTCGGAGTTCGAGCTGAAAGCTCTTGGGGTCTTTGATTTGTTCAGCCATTGGTCGGATCGTAGACTTTGTCAGTCGATATCTTTCGGACTTGATGCTTACATTCAATGTACCTCGTACAAATCGGTGATCACTTCCTGTTTTGACTGTAATGACCACAGACAATACTTGCTTCTTTGTCGATGTTATATTTTTTCCAAGTAGGTTTGTATATTAGTAAGGCTCTTGGAGTATTCAAAAATAAGTAAAACATGGTTTTATTTTATAAAATAATAATATAAAATGTTTATCTTCAAAAGCTCCAATAAAAAATTAAAGCTGTTCGTTGATGTTAACTGCTTTGATAAATATGTGCGATACCTTTAATTAATAATTAAAAGTATTTTTTATGATTCATTAATAATTATAAATATTTTTTTACCTCTGCTTATCTTTTTTTAATTTATCACTTCGTGAAGATTCAGCTCCTTTTAGTATGGCAGTTTCTTGTTTAATGGAGCGTATACGATGTGCTGTTATCGAAAAAAACACCGAATTGCATACTACCAATACAAAAACTGGTGTAAAGAAGTATACAAGTTCACTGAGCCAATCTAAAAAAATAATATAATTTACTTTTGATATATTAATAATTATCACCGTGTTGCATAATGGATAATGATACAATGTTGCACAAATGCGTAATTTTCACAACAGGTAAGAGCAAATATAATAATTGTATTTAACATAATTTCCATAGATACACAAAAATTTCCATTCATAAAGCTATATAGCTAATACCTACCTATATTATTATGAGCTTACATTTACCTATTCTTATTACTTAAACTTATTGTATTTAAAACAACTTAGGTACAGTAAATTATATAAAAACAGAGTAGTTACAAAAGATACATACTTACAAACCAGCATCGCCTACTTCCGAAGCCAGGTATCACAACATTTCCAGGAACGCCACCAAATTGCATTCCCGCAGTACAAGCAGTCAGCAGTAGCGGGACACCCCACGCGTACGCGCCGTAGAGCGCAAAACGACGATGTTCCCGATGTTTGTTTGAACTACTCCTATATCCACTGAAATTTTTAACATTTTATATTTTATTTAGATTTTTCAGATATGTATATAAAGTTAAGTTTATACATTTTAATATAATTTAAATATATTTTTTAATAATTTTATGATACCTTTGTGATGGTTTAGAAGCAAATCTTCCAATCCTGGAGTTGCAATAGACATAAAGAATTATATAAATAAAGCATTTAAGCCATTATTCCATTAGAACCACTGACTAACACGAGAATGCTACGAACTAGTATAGACTCTACGAACGGTATCATAAACAAAAATATATTCGAGACATCTACGAGATATCATAGAAGTGATTCCTTATTTAGGTGCATAATTTAAAAAAATCAATTAAAAGTATTTCCTTGTAAGAATTTACTACTGTTTTAGATAAACCTAACATGTAGTATAATATTTACTTCATGCGGGCACCAACGTCATGCGAATGTACAGTAACATGACAAAAATAAATTAAGTTAATACTTAAGAATAAATCTAAATATTTTTTTAAGCATTACGGAGGAGATAGTTCGTCTTGAAAAGCCGTTTACTAACCTATAATAAATTAACAGTTTCAAAAACTTTACACAATTTCACACTATATTTATTTCAAAGAACCAAGGAATCAAATAGGCATTAAGTAGTCGTTACCTATATTTATTGTTTTACTTAAATAAAGGTTAGTTTTTTCATGTGGTGTGGGATATAAATCCCATTATGATATGTGATTATCTATATAGAAACCAAATTATATTATTAAATGAAATATTTAAGCCAAAATAAATGCTTACCTGAAAGTCCTCCAGATGTCAAAACACATTACATTCAGCCAGAAGAAGCTGCTTTGAAATGAATAGTATATGAAGAATGCTAAAACAAAAAATAGATAAAAATAAGCAAATTTTGTTAGTTTTTATTATGTATCTAATAAATTGTCTGTATATAAAGAGACAAAAAGTATATAATACATTCAGCAATATTTAATTATTAATTAAAAAATAAATTATGAATCGAAAATATAATTCTATGCACATAAGCAATCCTCTATATGTTAATAATAAACAAAATAGAAGATGATCAAATACTTAAACAAAAAATAAAAAATACTTGAACTGCATCAATATTTTTCATGATGAATGTCAATCATCGTCCTCTTTAATCTCCGTGACCGCGTTTTAGTATTTATTATAACAACTGCTGTTAGTTTTAATAATAGATTTGTGTTATTTTCTTACCTAAAAAAAATCTTATACGAATTGGCATTTTCATGGACGTACCTAGAGATATTTTCTCGAGCCTGAGTCTTTGAACAGATGTTCTTGAAAATGTTGTTGTTTTTTTTTAATTTGCCGTGTTTTTTTATTAGTTAAATTTTTTGATGGTGGGCACCAGACTATTCTGGGGTAGGCACGAACAACCCGGCTTGCCTATTCCTACGCCAATGGCCGCATTTTATTATGTTAAGCCTAAAATATTTAGGATATGTATTTGACGACATTATGATAACACCCCACGTAACTAAGTACTTGATATGAAGACGAAGTAATTTCGGTTAATATGTCCACATACTTTACCGGTCATAAAATGGATACAAGATACAATGTTTACAGTGTAAAAAAAATATTTCACAAATAAAATATAATGGTATTCTAATTATAATGAAATACGAATGCAGAATACTACATATTTTTTTATTTAGTACCACTCAGAGTACTCAATTATCCTTAAACTGCCATTACAAATAGAACATTAAGCAACCTAAATTCAATTAAAATCTTTTTGTTCGGTCAATGAAAAAAATTAATTTAACTGTCTAACTATAACGGTTCATGAGGTACGGCCTAGTGACAGACGGATAGACGAACAATCGTAGTATGAGGTTCATTTGAACTTTAATGAAATTGAAAATTTAATTCCTTACCAATTACGTAGCATCCAGTCATCGCCACGCCAATTTGACCAGTATGAAATTTTAAATAAGCAAGAAAAGGGTATGCCACTATCAGACCTCCACAATATGCCATAAGGCATTTTCCATGTAAATTCCTCAGCTCCGGAATAAAAGCGTAGACCAGAAAAGTCGCTAGCAGGAAAGGAACCGATAGCATAAGACCTGAAAGGATTAAATTATATTAATTACATAGGTGACCTCCGTTAATAAAATGCAAAGTGAATGCGATCATGCACACTTCGTACTTCATACTGATTATAGAAACTTTGGCTCGATACCTTGACAACACTCCTACGAACTATTTATGATATTTATTTATTTTCAAGACAAAGCGTGGCGTTAAATTCCGCCACTCAACACGCAATACCTCTAAAATTCGGCGGTAAACGTCATGGATGAACGGGAACGGAGTGTCTTAACATTAGGTTCCCTCTGTCTACCCTGCTGCGTGCTGCATACAAGCTTGCGTGCGCAAAGCTATTATTAATCTTTACATAGTGTAAAACAAAGTCGCCTTCCACTATCTGTCCCTGTGTATGCTTAGATCATTAAAATTACGCAACGGATTTTAATGCAGTTTCTTTAATAGATAGAGTGATTCAAAAGGAAGGTTTATGTGTATAATACCATCCATATAGTAGAGAAATATTGATATTTTTGAGGTTTCTAATTTACACCACCTAAATAAAAAAAAATTAAAATCTTGATCCTAGTTTATTTATGTCCAGCCTATTCTTTATATGCGGAGTATAGCGTGAAAGTATTTTATTTTATTTTTAAAAAAAAATTGGGCTGAATTGGCTAAAGTGCCTGGAGCACCTAAATAACGAGTTCAATATGTTCAAAATTAAACTTTACACCTTTTAAACATTTCAACAAAATTAGGTAACAATTTTCTTAGGTAAGATGTCAAGCTTCATATTTATGGGAACTACTTAAATAGTTTAGATTTACATTTTCGTGGATTTTATGGGTTTAGCATTGACATTAACCGCTGAGCTGAAAGTCATTGATTAGATTACGACAAAATGCAGACAGCGAGCTTCCGTTCTGCGTGTGGATATACATATGTTTTAGGTCTTTATTTTAAAATTAATAGGTATGTACCTAAACGTATGAGTATCACTATTTAAGTCAGTTCTAGCAATTTATACTATACTACATAAATAAATACGTATAGGTACTCTACTGATACTACAAAGTAACGTATGGAGTTGTAACCATTGTATCTTGTTTATCTTTTAGCGTCACTCCACGCACATCAACGCCGCGCTTTGCCTGGATACAACCCAACCTGCGGCGTTTAAAGTAACACCTGCGCCACAGCTGGCGTATACATATATCTTTAAAAGAGTATAAAAACAAGAAGTCTTAAAAACACATGTGGGTATGCACAAACAACGAATTGAGATGCATAGCGTGTAATGAAAGGTGGATTCATATACTATTTTATAAGGATTAAACCACGACACGCATTTTAATTCAATGTTAATGAATTGTGGTGCCTATTTTTATAGTTTGTCAGAAATTCCGAATGAACCAATTCAATTTATCGATGTTTAACAGAACAGTCTGTTCTGAATCATTCAATTGCAATAAAACTAACGAATAAATAAAAAGATTTAGACGTTCTGAAGAAAATGGTTTCCTTGAAATATGATATATAAAAAATATTATATTTATTTCATATGTCTTTGATATATTTATTTTTGTGCTAGCGATTTGACCACAATGATGTCATTAGCCGATATACTATGAGGACGTACTCGTAGGATGTACTCGTGTCATCATTGATGCTAAAATTTGTGTTATATAATACTAGCGGACGCGCGCAGCTTCGCTTGCTTACTTAGGGGTGAATTCTAATAAACCATTAAACATGTGTTCAATGAAATATATTTAAGAGTCTAAATTTCAAATTTTATAAATATCGGTGGCGATTTATAGATTTTTCCATACAAACTTTCAACCCCTTATTTGCACTCTTAGGGGGTGAATTCTAGAAAACCATGAAACACATGTTCAATTAAATATTTNAACCAAATTCTATTCAATATATTTTATACGTATTTGCTTACACATTTACGATCGCTTTCTGTTTAAGCTCTGAAAATAATGACCAAATTTTTGTCAGCCCTTATTTTTAATTATTCTATTATCAAAAAATCAGCTTCACGCTGTATCCCGCACACAGCAGCGTAGGCAGAGGGAACCACGTGTTAAGACACTCCGTTCCCCACTTTCTGCGGAATTCTGGAGGCGTTGCATGTTTAGTGGCAGAACTCAACGCCGCGCTTTGCCTCGACAACAGTGCAAGAAATAGAAATATAAACATAAATAAATATTTTATTTACTCGAATGGGGATCGAACCTACCACCGTCGGTTTACAGTCACGCCCTTTTGCCGCTGCGCCACAACGGTCTCATTATTATTCTATTATTACCACTCTATTTTCATTGAAAATGTCCTCTTTTTAATCTATAACATTTTTTTTATATATGACCTGATTGTTCGATGTCAGGCACAAAATACTCTGCCAGATATGCCTAGGTTGAGCGCTTCTTGCCTACAAACTCACGAGTTTGGCAAGAGATTTTTTTATATATTAAGAATGTAAAATAATAATAATAAAAAAAAAGAATAAAGATATATAACATTTAGAAAAGAAAATGAGTGACATCTCTGATATTAGACTTTCTTCTAAATATTAAAAGTCTTATACATTGAAATTTATTTCAAGGTTACATACATTTCAGTTAATGTGCCAAAATTAAACCTAGAACAGAAAAAAGCGTACGATCAGATAATGAAAAGTATTATTTTAGGTGACGGCGATTTATTCTTCATTGACGCCCCAGGTGGTACTGGGAAGACAGTAACAGTAAGAGGTGGCCATAATATTGCCATTGCAGTTGCTTCTTCAGGTATCGCCGCTACTTTGATTGACGGAGGTAAAACTGCGCACTCTGTGTTTAATTTGCCTTTCAATTTTAATTACTCCGAAATTACTATGTGCAACATACCAAAACAAAGTGACTTGGCAGAAGTGCTACGAAAAACAAAATTAATAGTTTGGAATGAGTCTACTATGGCCCATAAAAATGCTGTAGAGGACCTAGATAGAACACTTCAAGATATAAACTAATGGGTGGAATTACAGTGTTATTAGCCGGAGACTTTAGACAAACTTTACCTATCAGTCCACGCGGGTCACGTGCAGATGAAGTTCGAGCGTGCTTAAAATCTTCAATTTTATGGCCTAAGGTTAAAACACTTACGTTGAGAATCAATATGCGCGTGCATTTACGACCGAATTCAAACACAGAAGAATTTTCAAAATTATTACTTGATATAGGAGATTTCGGAAGAGGAAGGTATGATACCTATACCTAACAATCTTGGTATCGTTGTAAAAGATTTAAATAACTTAACTAAAAAAATATACCCCCATATTAATCAACACGCATGTAATAGTGAATGGCTGAAAGAAAGAGCAATCCTAACGCCCAAGAATGATATAGCAAATAGCATTAACACATATTTATTAGCGAAGTTGCCCGGTGTTGAAGTAAAATATGAATCGGTGGATTGTATGTTAGAAGCTGATGATGCTGTACATTATCCTGTAGAATTCCTCCATTCTTTAGAGCCATCTGGAATTCCTCCTCATATTTTATATCTGAATATAGGTGCACCGATAATTCTGCTACGGAATCTAAATCCACCTAAACTGGTCAACGATACTGGACTTCAAATTAAGAATCTACATAAGCACGTAATTAAAGCTTGCATTTTTACCGGTGTGAATCAGCGAGAAATCGTTTTTATACCTAGGATTCCTTTAATACCATCCGATTACCAAATCCGATTTAAACGCCTACAATTTCCAGTTAAATTGTGTTATGCCATGACTATTAATAAGGCGCAGGGACAATCTTTAAAAGTAGCTGGCATAGATTAAAGAAATGATTGTTTCTCTCACGGTCAGTTATATGGAGCCTGTTCTAGAGTTCTCTTGATAATTTACTTATACAACAGCCTGAGAATAAAACCAAAAATGTGCTGTATGTGTAAGAGGTTTTGTAAAAATAACAATTAAATTTTATTTTAAAAAAGTTTCTTATTTTATTTTCTATTGACTGAAATGTAAAAATAGTTTGTGTTGAATAATATAACAGTAATGCATTACTTCATATTCACGCAGACGAAGTCGCGGGCAACTGCTAGTATATATATATAGATAACTTCTGTCATTGTTGCAGACACAATTCTGACTAGTAATAAATTACCTGAGTGACAATATAATATTTTTTTATTTTCTCTACTTTACGCATATTTAATAAACATTAAGTAGATATCTTAGATTTTAAGGTGACAAAATCTGACGTGGTATTATGTATGATAATACCGAGGGCATGAAAAAGAAATTGATTAAATATAAACATTCCTTAGAGTGGCAGTCTGGTGAAATTAAACTTTTTTCAAAATATTATAAACTTACCAACACCATAAGCAACGTAGAGCCCCGCACTGTCATCTGTAGTGACGGTATCGGGGTAGCAAACGCCTGCAACTAATCTCGAAGTGGGTGAACTGTCGTCTAACATCATATCTACGCAGTACCTTCCAGGTGCATGCCATTGAGGACGGTTTTGTGCTAATTCAAACAGAGTTCCATTCTGGAAATAATTATTAGCTTTAGTTATAGTTTTTTTTTGGATCATGAGGTTAATTCTGTTACCCCTATTGGCTTTTAGGGAGAAGAGGGAAAAGGGGAACTTTGTCCCTGAAAAAATGCAAGCACTTTGTGGCTGCCTGTGAGGAAGTCGACGATTGTAAGGGCGTCCCCTGTTGATCACGTAGCGTATCTATACTGAATAAGCAGTGAAGAACGAAATGTTATTCTTCTATATATTATTTATATAAAAGGACTTGTCCTCACGGACTGAGGTAAGACGCACGCACAGCCGTAACCGCTAATGGTAGAAACGTGAAATTTAGACAGATGTTTATTTTCGTAATCTGGACATCCACTAAGAAGGGATTCAGAAAAATTTTAACTCTAAAGGAGTGAATAGGGGTTTAAAGTTTGTATGGAAAAAAATTAAATCGGCACCGATTTTTATAAAATTTGAAATTTAGATTTTTAAAAGTATTTAATTGAATACGTGTTTCATCGTTTTCTAGAATTCTTCCCGTAAGGGTGCAAATAAGGGGTTGAAAGTTTGTATGGAAAAATCTTTAAAACACCACCGATTATTATAAAGTTTGAAATTTAGACAATTAAAAATATTTAATTGAACGTGTGTTTCATGGTTTTCTAGAATTTACCCCCTAAGCGTGCAATAAAGGGGTTGAAAGTTTGTAAGGAAAAATGTTTAAATCGCAATCGATTTATATAAAATTTGAAATTTAGACTCTTAAAAATATTTCATTAAATACATGTTTTATGGTTTATTAGAATTCACCCCAAAAATAAGCAAGCGAAGCTGCGCACGGCCGCTAGTAACCTATATATTTTCTGGTATGTGGGAGATGCGTGAAGATATGAAAAGGTAGTTCTAAAAAATTAAAAGCTACGAAATTCTTAAAAAATACATACTTATTCAAATAAAGTTATATGTAGGTAATGGGAGTGGACTTTGTACAAAATAATATATTACTAATAACATAAAATTAAAATGGACCAATATGACGTCAAGTTTTTTGTGTTATCACAAGAACGTCATTATTTTTCTTTGAACGTTATGAGTCAAATTATAAAGTTATTCAAAAATCTAAGAATTATTAAAATATATACTTTTAAGTTTGTAGGAATATAACTCAAAAATATATTACGACATCACGTTTTTACTTTTAAGCAATGGGTGGAAAGTTTATGCGGAGATATATATTATTATAAGTTATTACATTAGTTATCTAATCTACAATTGCATTTGTAACGCTCAATTTTGAACTAACGAAAATAATACTCGTAGTAGTGACCATTGTCATCCTCCACCTCAACTAGTCTCCTATTTCTCCACTTTAATAATTAACTAAAATAAGTATAACAACATTCACATAATTGCTCGTTACAGATAATTTATCTCTCTGAGTCAGTGTTAAACAAACATAATGAATGTTTAACAGGCTGTGTTTGTAATGGCCCGTAGAGTGTTAACAACTCTTAGGTAACTTCATTTAGTGACTTATACAGGTTCGTAAAACTTGGAAATTTATATACATATCACATATATATGTATACCATATATACCGTAGCAATTTAGCAAAGAATGGATGGTGTTAAGCTTTCAGTCAACTTTTCGAGATACGGAAGTATTTTAAAAGTGAAAAACAAAACTTTGCTGTGATCCTTTGTTGTCCGACCAATATCTCAAGATCAGGTAAAGTGAAAAAATCAGGCCTTAAAGGTAATACAATTCTAATAAACTATTGGGCCTGTTTATTTTCTTTTTAGTTTTATGCAGTCGGGGTTTTTGTTGCATACTTAGTTTCAAAGACTTGGTGTATGGCAAACGAATTTATTTTATATTAAGTATTTAGAGAATAAAATATTCATTTACTTCAAAGCTTATAATTATTAATAGATATTATTTTCAGTAACTTTTAGTAAAAAATATTTTATAAATTTTTTAGCTCCACTCAACACAAGTTTACTATAGTTC
Source organism: Heliconius nattereri (assembly GCA_013403645.1). NCBI lineage: Eukaryota > Metazoa > Arthropoda > Insecta > Lepidoptera > Nymphalidae > Heliconius > Heliconius nattereri. Next base: position 3,570,316 of record JAAIXI010000247.1, on the reverse strand, counting down.
TCTAAATATTTACGTATACCGTTTAAGTTGTTTGTATTACGAATTGTTCTTTACAAGGTGAGATAAAAATGTGGTTTTGAAGAATTATCCCTATATATAATAAAACAGTAGAATTATTTTGTCTGTACATATAGTATTTGTTTGTGATAAATCTATATTTTTCACCGGCTTTCAAAACAAGGAGGAGGTTCTCAACTAAATATTTGCGATTCGATATTCGGTTCATTTATTCGATTAATTATTTCTGATTCGATTTCGATATTGGATTATTTGATTCGATTTGGGTATGTTTTGTAGTATGCAATCATTACAGTTATTTTACAAAGAATATTATAAATCCTTACTCAAATCAATAATTTAACATTTAAGGCTGTTTCTGAACGAGTAAATTAAACTATTCATTGACATCAACACATTTGACTGTCAGTCAAATCTGTTTATTAAACGAATAATCATGTAGTTCAAGCGGGCGAAGCCGCGGGCGTGCCGCTAGTTATCTAATATGAATTCTTTCAAATCAATACTACAAATTAAATAATAAAATTCTATTTATATCTATTATTAAATTATATATCGCTTGAAATCAAAAAACTGTAGACTTCGATGCTTTATTATATTTGGCACCTCACAATCGGCGTATTTTATTGAAATGTAATGTGTAAAAGTTCAACTTACTTCTTGGATGAATATCTCCTCGCCAGGTGTGTTCGAATCCACTAAATATTTATCACATGCCAGTCCAGACATGTAAAAGAAATGCTGATTTGCAATAACGTTCGATTTTTCTTGGCCGTTAAATACTGGGGGGTTAAATGGATTAACTTCTGTTCTATTCGCAGGTGAACATGTCTTGTTAATGTACATCATCCCTATATTGCAACACTTCCACAAGCACACGCGACCTATACAGGGGCACCCGAACTGTGTATATAATCCATCTATCTCTTCTTCGAACCAAGAACTACTGGTGTATTCCATGCCATCGAAAATTATTGAACCATTTTCATACTGCACCCCATTAGTGATATTGAGACTTTGCTCCTTTGAACAAGGATTGCTACTTGATAAAGATATGCCAATACAAAATAACAGCAAGACGATCATTTTGTCAAAATATTTAAATAAACAGTCACAAACCACTTCAGTCACAATTCAAGATTAATTGACACTAGTCGCAACATGTTATTTTCAAAAAAATATTAATAAATGGTTCGTCATATACTTTATTATGAGTAATGAGTGTAACAATTTTGACGAAATTAATCCTTAACGAGTTTATCGCGTATGAAGTGTCTTTATCGTTGTGTTCATGAAGAGCTTCGATGTATTTTTACAGTGATAAGAGATAAGGTGAATCGCGGTCAGGGTGTGACAGCCGTGCTCTGATACGTCATGCTCGGATCCTACTCCATTTATGACTGAGCGCCAGCTGTAAGTGTAAACTACAACTATGCCGTGTGTTCTTTTTTTCTTTCCTAACTCCGTCCATCTTCGAACAGCCTTTACTAAAGTGGCATTACATTATTTATTAAAGCTTAGCTGGCCTAGTATATTCAATCATCTAATGTTCCAGATCTTCTTTTTTAATATGTCAATAGAAAATACTCATTGTGCTAAACTAGTGTTGCTAAGGGTGCATTTATTTATTTCTAATAGTTTACCCTAAATAGTTACCTATTTTGGTTATTCATCAGATGTTCCAGATCTTCAGTTTAAAAGTAAAATGCTCATCATGGTCAAAAACTTTTGTTAAGGACGCTATTAATTATTTTTTGTAGTTCAGATGGAGCACTACGGTTTTACACCAGGTGTGCAAATATTTGTAATGAAATGTAGCCTAATGGAGCCAGGATGGCTACACAACAAGAATAATCATTCAAAACTTCCAGTAGAATCGTCCGTCAAATTATGTGGAAGGACAAACTGACAGACAAAAAATCTAAAAGTTATAGATTTGTGTGTGTTCTATTACTAATTTTATATATTAACAACAATAGTGAAGAAAGCAGTTTTTTACAAAAACGATTTCATTGAAGTGAAAGTGATTAATCATTTTGTACAGAATCCTATCATTCAGTAAAGAGAGAAAGCGAAATATTTATCGTTCTATGCAGAGATTTGTTTTTTAATCTGCATATATTGTGCCTGATCCGCGCTCTCTACTCGTCAGAAACTCTACTCTATCTGACATCCACACTCTCGTTTTATTTTTCCGTTATGTCGCCAAACGAAATCGTCGGAGCAATAGCGAGGCTAGGCAATAAACGCACAACTATGGTCGATTCAGTCAATCTAGGAATTCAACCGCATTCTTATACTTTACATAGCTAGCAATTTAAGCTTAATGGAGAGACACATTTTTTGTCACGCTGCTGTATCCCACGCTTAACAGGGTAAGCAGAGGGAACCTAGTGTTAAGACATTCCGTTTTCATTTTCTTGAATCATTTATTTGAGTTTTGAGACATTGCGTGGTGTGTAGTGGAAATAAATGCCGCGGTTTGTCTTGTTACCAAAGCGAGAACAATGAAAATAATCAATCGAATCCACAACCTAGCGTTTACAGTCAGGCGATACTCCACTGCGGCAGGACCGACCATTTATTACACTTAATAAGCCTAATATAATGAAAAATATAATATTCTTAAACAATTCTTTTGATGACAAATAAAACAATCGTTTAAAACATCGATGTTTGTAAATCGAATAGATTATCTCATTTACGTACATCGTATCACATCACTTGGCGTTAGTCAAGTCAAGTCACAAGTCAGTATCTATGGTCAGAAGAAACCAGCAAGTTACCTATTATTAAATAAAAGAACCATACCATACCTATTATTAATATGATTTTTTTTAAATAATAGCCAAAAATGACTATTGCATTTTTCGATAATTGTAAAAATTGCATTAGTAATCTATATATATATATAAAAGATGTGTATAAAAGATGTGATGTGTGTTGTCCAAAGACTAAGGTATAGATGCACCCACAGCCGTAACTCAGTAACTCCTAATGGTAGAAATGTGAAATTTGGACACATGGCTCCGATTTTTATAGAAATTGAAATTTTTTCATTGAACATGTGTTTGATGGTTTATTAGAATTTACCCGTAAGAGTGCAAATAAGCGGGCGAAGCTACACGAGTCCGCTAGTTTATTATAATATGAATTAACATTTTCTACTATATGGCTTAATTCATTTTTATACAATTAGAATAAGTATGGAAGTATTTGTAAATAGTGCTAGAAATATAAATGTTACTTAAATAAAACAGCACTAACGCCATCTTCAATTTAGTTGAAGTATTATTTTTAGGAAAATTAGTTATAAATAAATATGAACCTATATAAATAGGTTAAAAACAAATGTATGTAAGAAAGTAACTTGAGCCAAAATAATGTTATTGCAGTAATTCAATAAATTACGAGATTAATTCAAGTTTTATTTAATATGGTAACATTACAGATTGTTAAAAAAATACCCGAAAACTTACTGCGAATTATATGTTTTACATAATATATTTACTCTATTTAGAAAAAGAAATCTGGTGTATTAAATGAATCATCGCAAAAATTTTTTTTCATTAGATTGCGTTTTAAGTGGAAACTCAAAGCCGCATAATATTTAAATAATGAATCAGCTTCATACTGTATTCCGCACACAGCGGGGTAGGCAGAGGGAATCTCGTGTTAAAACACTCCGTTCCCCATTTTCCGCCAAATATTATATAAGCTAATATTAGATTTGCTAACTCTAAAAGGCTCCATTGGTTTTCATGGTGTTAAAATATATACATACTTATAATGTTGTTGGTGGATAGGATTTAGGGAACACTACAAAAAAAGCATGTATAATCTAATATTTAACAAGAAATCAACATTTGTATTTCTACTCCGTATATGGTACACTGAGCCTTACTTAGCTTCGTGTAAATGTACATCCAAACTCTTTTATATAGTAACTACAGCTATGAAGATAAGTAGCATAAAAAAAATAAAAAAATAACTACTAACTTCAGTGTCAGAGATTCTAGCTCTTTTATTGAAATTTTAACTCATAGGGTTTCATGGGTGACTATGTGCCACTGGCTAGTACTAGGCTGAGGGTCTAATGAGTTTGGCCTGATATTTGCGTTATACATAATGTTAAAATCCTCGTTAATAGGAGAAGAATATGGCGATACTAAAGTTTCCACGTCACTAAATGATTTATATACACTATTTCCAAGGGTTTTAGTACTAATATTGTTACGTCCGCAGAAACTATACAAGTGGTTGTCCCACATAAGGCACTAGGGGCCTTGTAAGGTTAAAAGTGGAGAAATATGGGAGAAAGAAAAAAAATTTTTTTTTCTGCAAATTAATTGTACTTACATAATTTTCAAATTCTAATTTCAAAACTTTTTTTTACTTCATAATTCTAATATAGCTAATAAGCTGTTTTTCACTTCAATTATACAAATAAACCATTTATTAAACCTGGCAACTTTTCTAAAAAAATCCCCATCTTTTATTGACGTATTATTCAGGCATAGCATTACACTAGTCTATAAATATACAGTATACACACTTGTAGTAGTACACTTGTCTTTAAGAGCACAACCTGCAGCGCCATATTTTTCTTCCAACATTTGTAACTTCAACGAGTGCATCAGGTCTTATTCACAATTCTTTTTAATCTGAATATATTTTACAGTAATTGTGCATGTTTTGCTATAAATTTTATCATTAGTTTAAAATATATTAAGAAAATAGTGTGTTTCTTTGTTGTAATTTCCTTGTTCGCCATCTTGCAAATTGTAATAATTACAATGTAATTGCGTGGTAGTGGTGCAGTTTTTTGTATAAAATTGTCAAGAATTACATCGCCAAAAACAATATTCACTTATTATTCGCATCATCAATTTCAGAAAATGGGGTTGCTTGCGGCGTTAGCTGTGAATGTTCTAGGCGGCGCTATAATTTATGGCACCGGGGGGCTTGGAGCCGCGTGGGTGGCCCCCATGATGGGCTTCGGTAGTTCAGGTATTGCTGCTGGAAGCATTGCCGCAGGTGCTCAGTCGTACTACGGCAACCTTGTGGCTGGAAGCATTGTCTCTCAGTTAACATCCGTAGCAATGGCCGCACCGACACCATAGGTGAGTTTCACTTTCAGAAAAAAAATATTTGCTTCACGATATATCGCAAAATTTTCAAAACTTCGTGTTAAATGGCGGAACTCAACGCGATGCTTTCTTGTTACCAGAACAAGAAAATGAAAATTTTATTTTTCCCCAAACAAATCTACAATCACGGTCCATGAAAATCGCCATAGTATTTTAACATAAATTATACATCGGTCCTGAAAAGGACAAGATTAGATAGATTATCATAGTTTGAAGGATTTTATCAAAGCTTATTTTGCATATAGAACTAATATTGGTTGAATTGAATACTTAATATTTATATAATATACTTGCTAACAATTAGATATCTGATATAATTCTTTTTCTCATTTACAGGTGTAAAACATCGAAGCATAGCATTTGAAGCTTAGCCTTCATGTAAAGAGAATAAAATTTCTAAAGATAAATGATGTTTTATTTCCTATTTTAATTAAGCCAATGTTTAATTTTAAGATATAATAAACAAATTGATAATTATCAACTACACACACTGAATTTTAAAACTTATTATCATTTTACATCCCATCTAATCTGTACTAAAAATTATAATAAATATGTTTGTGTTACACAATCTTATTTGAGACCTTTAAAAAGAAAATCAGTTGATTGAGTTAAAATTATAAGACTTAGGCCTGTATTTATAAACCCCTCAAGTTGGAGATTGATTTTGAGCTGTAGCTTTCATTCATAAATTTAGTTACCTCCCTATGAATTGGTCTAAATTAAATCTGAAAAGATTGCATACCTATGGATTTAAATATATTGTACTGCTGTTTAAAAACATCTTAATATCTATCAATTTATTAACTAGGTTAAGGAAAAATTAACTTTTAATTTATAGCAGTAGTACATAATGGGGTGGGTATCTATCATGACTAAATTGGCAAAATGGAAATTTATATAAATATGGACATATTAAACGGATTTAACAATTTTTTTAGTGCCTGATCGAAATAATTTGCTTTCACAGGTCTTTTCATAATTTGTTATAAAATTATCTTTATACTTGTTAATTCAAATGATAGGTAGGTAGTACCTCCAAACCTACCTTTCTGAATGAATAAATAAGTGTGATACAAATTTTATTTAACATTACAAAGCTATATTCAATAATCAAAAATTTAAGAACATGATTGGCGGGGTATGCAGATAAAATCTACTAAGACAGTGCCGTTTGTAGTACCTAATAAGAACATTTATACTAAAATGAGAATGACAGACAATATCCATATTCAATTTAATTTTGTAAATTTCCTGTACCAATATTTAAAAGCATTTATTTATAATTTTAAAAAAAGATAAACATTGAATTTATTACATTATAAAGTAGTGATATTGCTTATATTGGTCATACACATTTTCTGCGTTTTCTTCTTTGAGGACTTGCCTGTTGATCCAATGTAAATCTATTAACAAAAAGCTCTTCATATATAAGGCTGCATGAACTTTCAGTTAAAAATTGCGAAATCTCTTTATAAAGGTATTTTTTATAACATTCTTCATTTGTATTAGTTTGAGCATTCACATATTTCCTTCTATTGGCTTCTTTCTTCTTTTTCGTATCACCTACTGTATCTTTTAATTCCAATATTCTTTGCGAGTTTTGTTCTATTTTATTTAATAATGTTCTTTCCATTTTTTTCATGCTAGCATCTAAATACGCCAGAGTGTATTCTTGAATATTAGGTAGGTTTCGGTCTTTAGCTAAATGAGAACTAATTATACTATTCTTTTCTTTTACTACTGGTTTAAGAAGTGATTTTTCTTTAGATCTGACAGGATCATCTAATTTATTAAGACAAGACTCTAATACATCTTTCATTCTCATATTAAATTTCCTTTTTCTTTTTATGATTGCACTTCTCTCAGGAGTGACTTTTGGTTTTAATTTCTGAAGTTTTGGAGAGGATTGAATTTTAGGGGCTTCAATAGATTGATTTACTCTGTCAACAACCTCGGTTTTAACAACATCAGCATTAGTTTCATTTGTTATATTATTATTAGTACTATCAAATTGTACATCTAACACCTCTAAGATTTCCAAGTTGTTTGATGGTTTAACATCTACTTCTTGGGATATTACAGTAACTGGTTGAAATGGTTCATCTTTTAAATTAGTGGATTCTATAAAGTTTATTATATTTTTAGATGCTTCAATATTTATATTTGATTTATTAGGTAAATTTAAAGTGGTTGATGGAGAGACTTTCTTAAATTCTCCCACTACTGGTAACGGACATTTTAATTGAATCTTTTTTGCTGATAGAATTTTGACTTTCGGTTCTTTCTTAACAACACTGTTTTGGAAATCACTGTGTTGGTTGTTATTTTGTTTTACATTTATCTCGTTTGTTTGGGAAGTATTAGTTATGCCCAAACCTTGATTGATTTCATTACCTGCATTTAAATGATTACTTAAGTCTGTATATGGAGGGACTACAAGCATGGGTTGAGGTGGGCTTTTATTTATGGATTTAGAAGACAGTGATAATCTTGTTAAGCATGGTTTAAATATATCAGTTTTATTATTTTGATCAAGTTTAGAATTAGTTAAAGACTTCGAGAGAGTTATATCATAATTGTATCTTGATGATGAGTCTGTAAGTTCTCCGTTAGTTAAGAAATCTCCATATTTTATAGAATAGTTGGCTTTTTTATCATTAAAAATTTCATTTTCTATATCTTCTAAAAGTATAACATTTGAATATGCTTTAACTATTTCTTTAGATTGATTTTTAAATTTGCTGGCATCACAAAAAGGTCCATTTTCTGTTGGTATTGCTTCAAATGTGAGCTTATCTTTCTGAAATGATTAAAACTGTGTTTATTTTATATATGACTAAGTATATTATATCATTGTTAATTAAAACTGATTATGTAAAAAACTAAATTTGAAGACTTTATATCTCCAGAATGGAGTCTCCAGAGTGTCTTAACACTATGTTCGATCTGCTTACCCTGCTGTGTGCAGGATATAATGTGATACTAAGACAGTAAATATTATATATATAAACAATATTATATGTACCTTGTAGTTCATGAAACACTCTTCTCTAAAGTGGTGCTGACAAATAACTCGATTTTTCAATTGGGATACCTTAAGGTTTAGAAAATCTAGCCTTTGTGCATTTACAAGCCATTGGTGGCATCTCACTTTCTCAAAAACAGGATAATGAAACATGTGTGTTTTGCCATCGGTTCTTACAGTACAATTTCGATAAGAGCAACGACAACCACCCATTATGAGTTCTGTGAGTCTGAAACATACAATTCAAAAAATCAAGTATAAAACTTAACGCCACAAAGCCTTCAGATATCGGCGGAAAGGGGGAAGCGGAGTGTCTTAACACTAGGCTTTACTTATATAAAATTTCTTTGTTGATGTCAATGTTATGTTTTATAAATCAAAATTTACTTACATTTAATAGAAATTAAAAAATTAGACCATTAGACATAAGACTACATTCGTTATATTTCCTATTTTTATAGAATTCTATTTTTCTATCTTTTCATACAATTGAATTAACGAATCTAGAATTATATTTAATAAGCCATTAATAGTTCTTTAATTAATAATTATGGCGTTTCTAACAAAGTAAGTAATAAATAAATAACTATTCCTAATGATCTGTCAAATTACGTTTTCACATCCCATACAGATCTAGATAAAATTTCTTACACAACCACAGATATAACCAGTGAAATATTTTATTCAGAATGCCTTATCTATACTCTATACTTATAATAAAACAGTAAAAATATTTTGTCTGTACACTTACTAATTTTGTCTGAAATGGATAGATGGACACTTAAAAAGAATAATAGAAAGCAAAAATATATTTTTTGAACATGTTGCTTGTCTGTCTATATGTAGAATCACGTTTATCTCCGAAAGTACTGAACCGATTTACTTAAAACTTTCTCCAATTGCTTTGTTTTAACTTAACAACTAAAGTTTGTTTCATCAAAATAGTTTCATTAAAAAAAAGTTATCGGCATTTGAATGAACTCAAAGTATTAGTTTGCCTGCAAATATATTGCAATCCATATCTATACTTATACTTATAATAAATCTATATTTGTTTGTGATAAATCTGTATTTTTAACCAGCTTTCAAAACAAGGAGGAGGTTCTCCATTAAATATTGTTGATTCGATATTTGATTAATTTGTTCGATTAATTATTTTGGATTCGATTTCGATATTGAATTCGATTCGATTCTATTTCGACATTTTTTGTAATATGCAATCATTATAGTTATTTTACAAAGAATATTATAAATCCTTACCCAAATCAATAATTTAACATTTAAGGCTATTTCTAATTGAGAGAAATTAATTATTCATTGACCTCAACACATTTGTCTGTCAGTCAATTCTGTTTATTGAATGAATAATCATGTAGTTCAAGCGGGCGACGCCGCCTGCGGGTCGCTAGTTTAAAAATGTATTCTATTTGAAGAAGTATTAGTATATTGTTAGTAATAGGTTGTAGTATAATTAAAATGTATTTACATTTTAATATTATAAAAATATTGGATATCGCTAATCTTAATTGCGCGCGTCACTTGACAATAATTAATAAATGTTTGTACATTTAACTCATTTCCTATTCAGAAATTGAAGTGTTTTTTGTCATTGTCATCATTATGTCACACAAATTTATCTCAAGAACATTTAACAGACAAATTTATGTATATACTTACAATGATTATGACTAATGAGTATTCGTGTAAACTAACACTTAAATAGTCACCTTTACACGTTTATTTTTTAATTCATATCTCACCTTCGTCTCATCTTTTATTAATATTTATACTACTATTCTTAGAAAATGTTATATTACTTTGTTATTATTTCACAATAATAACAGAGAAGGAGAAAAAGAAAGAAATAAAACGCTACCTGAAATTTGAGTTCGTGTTGACATTAATTTTAAAAAAAATCTAGGTACTTGTAATAATATTATTGACTAGTCGTCGCACGTGATAGTATCTTAAAATTATACATTTATTGTATTATTCTAAATTTTATCGTTAAGAATATTATAATACTAAAATAAAAAAAATATGAATTTGACAGTATCTTAAAATAATACAATTTATTAGTAGTATTTTGACTAAATTTATGATGGTGGTTCCCCACCATCATAGGTCGGTAGTTTATAAATCGAAGTGCAGTGCTTTGTAAGGACATTCTGTGACGAGCTGCCGGACTGAACAGACGTAAGTGCTGCTTTCTATTGATTCTTTTTTAAAATGACTATTTACAGATAAATTATTGTGCTTTTGCTTATTATTTCTATTATTTAACTGAATATAAAATATATTGTGCTTTTATTTAATATTTCTATTATTTATTTAATTATCAAATATATAATGATGTATTTACTGAATTTATTAAATAAGGGAAATATAATAAATTAGTTTATGAATTATGAAATTGGTATATATTCAAGAATATTTAGAGGACAAACATGTATGGAATTAATGTCTATTAAATGTAATAGACGTAGCTGTCAGCTAATGTAATAAATTGTCCCATTGATTTTGAAAAGAGCAACTGTTGAGTTTCTTGCCGGTTCTTCTCGGCAGAACTGCTTTCCGAACCGGTAGTAGCATTTTGTTCATATGTTCATTCGACAATTCAAAGTGCTTATAATAAAAGTCTATTTGAATAAATATTATTTTGAATTTATTATTTGTTTCTCTTTATACTTATATGGACGGGATATAAAGAAGTTATAAGAATTTAAATAACTTTTCAGTAATAGATTATTTTTATATATTTTAAATTATTAAATACTTGAATATTATATATTTTTATAAATGTTATATATATATATATATATATATATATTATAGAAATAAATAATATCTGACACACGCAACTTTATTATCATGGATTCTCTAGGATTTTCCACATATCCCCTCCTAGTGCTTCCCTAGACTCTCCAACCAACCTAAAAGCCAAAATTCTACTTTTTAAGTGCGTTAATTTCATCTATAGGTTGTCTGGCAGTCACGAAAAGTAACGGAAGAATTTTATAATGTACTAATCTAGATTAATAATGACTAAGACTAAATATAGCAAAAAAACGTAACGGCACTTACAGAAAAGAAATTTAAATGATTCTATTTTTAAATGTTGATAAAACGTTGATAAAAACAATAATGTTATGAAGTAGATTATAGAGACTAGATCTTTCTCTGTTTAATATAGAGATCTAGATCTTTCTGTGTTTCAAACTTTAAGAAGTTGGTAGATTTGAGACCGTCGTGGCGCAGAGGGTTAACGTTTCGTGGCAAAACGCAATGGTTGCGGGTTCGAGCCCCACTAGTATATATATATATATACGAAAAACCAAATGTCCAAATGTTATTGGTAAAAAAATTGTACTAGTGATTGCTGTGTGGGCTTTCACTTTTTTATATTGGCCGATGGGTCTTACCACAAAAAGAAATGAGCGAGTAATGCTTAGGAGGAACGGACCCTTTTACCAAGAGTTTTGTATTTTGTAATTACTCTGTTCCACTCCCTAGATCTAAGCAAGTTAATTTCGACTCTTTCTGCTCACTCAAAAGACGGAAGGGCCGTTCCCATTTTCCGCGAGATTCTGGATGCATTATTACTGCCCTTTGTCACTCTACTCTACCAGAGTTGAGAAATGAAGATACTTAATATTTTATTCCCCTGGGACTAGAACCCACAACCGTCGCGCTTAAATCTTTAAACGTGTATCTACACGCATGTGCCACGACGGCCTCGAACAAAATATTAATACCCTAAAAACCTATAATTTTTTTATATACTGCTGTTTCACAAGCAAATAAATTAATGACGCCTAAAACTATAAAAATTAAAGGTGCTTGAAGAAAAAATAATATTGATTTATCTAATTTTTATAAAAAAATAAAAAAAGTCTATAAAATATGTAAATGGAACAATAAGCTAATAATAAGCAGCGAGTACCCTGCTTATTCTATATACGGAATACAGCGTGAAGAATTTAAGACTATTATTTTTAGGATTTAACCACAATTGTATAGTTTTCAGTTTTTTTCCTGAACTAGTACTTACTATCGCCAAAAAAATTTTTTTTTCATAAAATCATTGGGCTGTAGATCTAAAGTATATGGTTTGAATATCAACGAGATATCTCCAAGCGTTTCTGTGATGAAAGGTACGGAACCAGGCTAAGGCAGGAAAAGTATTATATTTATATTATATTTGAATATTTTTTTTAAGAAAATAATTTTTCATTATTGATATAACAAACAATTATTGATATAACAAACAAATATTAATTTCTAGATTTATATAAGTGTTTTAAATAAAACGTACCAAGCAACTCTAAAAGGATGTCTTCTCCATAGAAATTAAAAACGAAGATGCGTAGATTATAACATGTAAGTATATGGTACTGATAAAGTAATTCACAGACATATAAATATATGGTGATTTACAAAAAAGGAGATTGAACTGTTCAAGTCGGTCAAGTGGTGAAGTCATTGCAAAATTATAAAAAAAATCTTTTTATTAAAGAGTGTTATACATCTATATTAAACAATTGATATAAAAATGAAGGATTTTCAAGAGAAAGGAAAGAAAAGTCATACTGTGAACAATTTATCGAATGTAGAATTTACAAAAAATGGATCAGAAAATAACAAAGAAAGGTATGTATGCAGCAAACTTTATGACTAAACTAGTGGGCGCCTGCAATTCCATTTCCGTGGACGTCATGAGTGTATAATCGTACGACACTATGAAAATTTATTTACCATATCAGTCACCGCCAATGTAAATGGAAGTAACTTTCGAAAAAATCACTTTCATTTTTTTTCTTTTCTAAATGGGCCCCAAATCGGGACGGCTGGCAACAGTACACTTAACTATATGAGAGCAAACAAATTAATATAATTTAGATTCAATTACGAAATATATTTTCGTCATAATACATATCGAATAGATTTTAAAAAATCAGCTTCACGCTGTATCCCGCACATAGCGGGGTAGGCAGAGGTTACCTAGTGTTAAGACACTCCGTTCCCCACTTTCTGCCGCATTCTGGCATTGCGTGTTGGGTGGCAGAACTCAACGCCGCGCTTTGTCTCGACAGCAGAGCGAAGAAATGGAAATATAAACGTAAATATTTCACTTCCTCGAGTGGGATGGAACCCACAACCGTCGCGTTACATTCACACCCTTGTGCCGCTGCGCCACGACACAAGGCACAAGGTGTTTTTTTTTTAATAGATTTTAATTTATTTTCACAAATTTTATATTTATTTTTATATTTCATTGATCCCACGTTGAATTAATCTTTAATAACAGTAATTCAACGTGGGATCACTGAATTATGGCAATGATCCTAGTCATTTTCCTAGTCATATTAGCGAAAATGACTAGGATCGAGAGTGGGAATGACTCATTATACGTTTATAATTTATACGTTTCTAAAAATTTTTTGTCGTCCACGAGAAGTGTTCATGTTATTCAACATTATTTAGCATGTTGTAATTCATGTTTAAATAACACTTGTTATCATGCTATTGCTTTAGAATCATATATATCATTATATATCTTTTTTTGCTTTACGTTTCCCGCACATAGAAGACAGAGGATATCTGGGAACCTAGTGCTAAGACACTCCGTTCCCATTAAGACATTTATCCGGGCTCCACTTTCTGCTGAATTCTGGAGTCTTGCGTCTTGAGTGGCAAAACACGCTAGGCCCCAGAACGCGGGCAATGTCGCGCTTTTCCTTTTCCACAACCAGAGCAAATGAAAATATTACATATTTCATGTTCGAGTGGAAATCGAACCCATTACCTGTTGTGTTATCTAGTATACAAACACTCCTTACATTTTTAAAAAACACAGACACCACATTGAGAAAAAACATGTAAATTAAATATTTTATTTAATTAATTTTAGTAACACTGACGATGAAAAATCAAATGAAGTGCCAAGTGTATCTTCACGCTGGTAAGTCTTCGTGATATTCTTTTAAACTCACATTAACCATAATTTATTAATAAGTGAATCTTATAATTACAAATTACAATGTTTTTTAGTACCGATACGCATCCGGAATAGACAAATTCTACATATTCTTAGCAATATTATTTTCTATAATATGCGGATGCTCGACTCCTGTAGACAGTCTTCTATTTTCATCTTTATTACAAAGTATGGTAGACTTTGGTGTATCATTGCAAGAAGGACAACCCAATAGTCAAATGTTTCTTGATGCCGTCAAAAAATTTGCTATCTATAACAGCATATTAGGTGCAGTTTTAGTAGATCTGTCGTATGCTGCTACAGTACTTTTGAATATAGCGGCATATAATCAGGTATGATATGGATTCCTTATAATATATTTTTTAAATAATTGCTGATAGAATTTTCCAAATATGGTAATTAATCACGTATAGAAACTTAGATATAAAACTATGTTATATGTTTACTTGTATATTTAAAGCTTTGAAACTTTGAAAGTCAAGTTATTTATTGCATAAAACATGCCTTAATTAAGTATAAATATTTTTTCTTCTATCTCATTGATATAATGATAATTTTTCAATATTTAATAAATTATGAATTGTTTATTATGGTACTAAATCTATATATTTGTTATTGTTTAACAAAAGGTATACAGAATTCGTCAAGAATATCTAAAAGCAGCTCTTAATCAAGATTTTGAATATTTTGACACCCACGAAATAGGGGATTTTGCTGCTAAAATGACAGAGTGAATTTCATTTCTATAATAACCGTACATGGAATAAAAATTAAACTAGATATATAACAACATAAATAAATTGTGACAAAGCGTATAAGAATTCCGACGTACCTTGAGGAGAACGTATGGCTTAGTGGTCAGAGCGCTTGGACGATGTCCAAGAGGCGGAGGGGTTCAAATACCATTACGTATTTTTTATACGTTTCTAAAAATATGTTTTTCTTCCCTATTCTTGGAATAACATTTTAAAAATGTTGAACTAGATATATGTATATTATTCTATCTAAATACAACAGCAGATATAAAATAATATTAAATTCCTATTAAATACAATAATCAATTTAATTAATCATTCATTTTTTTCTGTTTTAGTGACGTTGTTAAATTAGAAGACGGAATAGGAGAAAAACTAGCGACATTTATTTTTTACCAGGCGTCGTTCGTCAGTGCTATTGTTATGGCGCTTAGCAAGGGTTGGAAACTTGCCTTACTTTCCTCAATTTCGTTTCCAATAACGTTGTTTTTAGTTGGTCTTGCTGAATGGGTGAGTGTCATATTTATGTCCTTATACGAGCTTCGAACTTCATTCATTTCATTTTTGTAGGAATTTCAAATAAATCTGCCATACCTGACAAATTTCATGTTTCTATATCTAATATGTCGGTCATAATAATGTAGGTTTCATAAATTTTATAATAAAAACTGAAAATCTGACTGGCCTCAACATTATGTACCTATTATAAATGATATTTATAGACCTCATCAAAGATGTCTAAGAAAGAAGCTATAGCAACAGGAAAAGCCGGTATCATAGCTGAAGAAGCGCTAGCTGCAATTCGAACTGTCTATGCGTTTAGCGGTCAAAAAAAGGAATTAGAAAGATATGAAGAAAATGTTTCTGAAGCAAGAAATGTCAATATCAAAAAAGGTAAGCAAGTTACCACAAATATAATGAAATATGCACTAGTGAGATAGTATAGATATCATAGAAATTTTTTTCATAGAATTGAGTTGGGGAAAAAAATTAACGACCTTTACCTTCACGTATTTTAGGACTTCTTTGAGGCCGTCCTGGGGCAGGGGCACAAAGTTGTGACTGTAACACGACGGTTGTGAGTTCGATGTTCCCTTGAGGGAGTGACTCATTATTTCTTATTATTGTTATTTCTTCGCGCTTGCACCGAGGCAAAAGCCCGGCGTTGAGTTCTGCCACTCTCAACACGCAATGTCTGGAAAAACTCCACTAAAAGTCGGGAGTTATCTTAACAATAAGTTCCCTCTGCCTATCCCGCTGTATGCGGGATTCAGCGTGAAGCTGATTCACTTATTTTTTATTTATGTATTTTAAAAATATATTATAACAACGCATTTAATCATACAACATTTTTTGCTTATTTTTTAGCTTATTTAAATGGTGCAGCCATGGGTGTAATGTTTTTATGCATTTTTTGCGCCTATGCGTTGTCCTTATGGTTTGGATTTAGACTTATGGTAGACGAACCTAACACCTACAACGTAGACACGATGTATGCTGTAAGTCGATAAATATTTATTTTCTTCCTTATTTTTTTTCTCCACACTGTATTCCGCACAGAACAAGATAAAACAAGGGAGTTGGGAGAACAGTGCTAACTAAATAACTTAAATTAGGACCATTAAGACATTTCCGTTTCCCACCTTTTGGAGTACAACGCCACTATTGGGATTTATTTAAGTAGGTAATCAAAGTGCATTAATAAATTTATTCATACAACCTTCTTTCTTGTAGATTTTGTGCGGTGTCATGATGGGATCATCTGCTTTTGGTGTATCTTCCAAACTTATGGAGGTGTTTGGAGTAGCACGTGGGGCGGGTGCACAGATTTTCAAGTTGATTGACAATGTACCACATATTAATCCGTTGTTAAATCGAGGCTTCACACCTTCTACGATTGAAGGAAATATAGAATTTAAGAATGTAGTCTTTCACTACCCTTCAAGACCAGACGTTCCTGTAAGTAAATTTAAAAAACAGATTATTTTTTAGGAATACTGAAAAAAACAAATTAATTATATTAAAAATATTTTAGGTCCTTAAAAGTGTAAATATAAGTGTACAGCGAGGTCAATCAGTCGCGCTGGTTGGGCATTCAGGATGCGGCAAGTCTACTATCATTCAACTGTTATCTAGATACTACGATGCTGTTAATGGCACTGTAAGTTTAACTATTTTAAATTTATTATAACTATCGTATTTGGGGATATTATGAAAATATAATTATAAGCAAAAATTAGTTCGGATTCACCCAGTAGTCTGAAGACTATTGCTTAGTGTGTAATTAAAAGTATACAAAACTAATTAAATAACATTTTAACCTATATTTTACACAATAACTAGGTTTCAATAGATGGCAATGATGTTGAAGAAGTATCAGTAAGATGGCTGCGGGCGCAGATAGGTCTCGTCAGCCAGGAGCCAGTGCTGTTCAATACCACAGTCAAACAAAACATCCGCTACGGTCGAGAAGATGCCACAGATGAGGATATCGTAGCGGCCGCTAGACAAGTAAATGCACATGAATTCATTATGAAATTGCCTTCAGTAAGTTGTTTTTTTATCATATCACATATAGAAAAGTAGGCAGAGTGATCCAGGGAACCTAGTGTTAAAACACTTCTATAAAATATAATAAATAATACTTTTAACTAAATTTACAAAAAAATAATATAATTAATTTGATCATCAAATCAACCTATTCGAGTCCACTGCTGGACATAGGCCTCTCCCAGGGTGCGACAAAGCTCCCGATCCTCCGCCTGTCCATCGCCTGTCGATTGTCGGACCATCGAGCTGGAGGGCGCCCTACGCTACGCTACGCCAATTTTAATTAATTTGATACATTTTATTAAATAATTTAAGGGATACGACTCTTTAGTGGGAGAGCGTGGGGCATCTCTATCTGGTGGACAAAAACAAAGGATAGCTATAGCACAAGCTCTTGTGCGAAACCCTCACATCCTATTGTTGGACGAAGCAACCAGTGCTTTAGATACTTCATCTGAAGCCAAAGTTCAAAAGGCTCTTGATAAGGTACGACTGTCTTTTTTTATTTTATAAGTAACAAGTAAAGAGATATTTAAAGCAAGATATCAGGACACTCCATTCTCCGTTTTCCACCAAAATTCAGGTCACGACGTGGAGTTGAGAACTCAGTTGAGATGATCCATGTTTTGACAGACAACAAAAAAATCAACAATATAAATTTTAAAAACATTTTCTTATTTATTTAATGACATTTCGTATCATTTATTTTTATGTATTCAATGATAACTTTGAATAAACTTTTTAGGCTTCACAAGGTCGAACGACGATAGTTGTGGCGCACAGATTAACTACTATCAGAAACGTTGATAAGATTTATGTTCTTCAAAGCGGACATGTAATTGAATGTGGTAATCATCAAGAGCTGATGAGTAAAAAGGGACATTATTATGATATGGTGATGCTACAAGCGTCTCCTGACATGAACGAAAACGGTATTCTTATTTGAATTTACTTTTGTATTTTTGTCTTATTATTAAGAATTGTGTGTATCCCCCTCAATGGAAATCAAATCCACAACCATCAGCAAAAGGAAAAAAGGACATTACATTAGCGTACGTCTTTATGGATTTAAACTATATATAATTTTCATGATATACTCTATACTACCCCCAAGCTTAATAACTCTACAAATAAATATCTAAATTCGTTTAAAACTATTGAAGATGTGGGGAACAAAGGCAATCTAAAGACAAGCAAATTCTGGGGACATTGAATACATCCGATTAGATAAAGTGCATGTGGCCCGCACTGCATTTAGCTTCACACGGTATTCCTCATAGCAGTGTAGGTAGAGTTAAGTCACTCTGTTGCACTTCTTACTGTTCAATTTTTGAGAGATTGAGTTGGCGGAGAACATATAATAATGTTAAAAAAATAGGTGTTACTTTTCAATATTCTTTTCTAGATGCGGGCAATAAAATAAACCGCATGGTGTCAGTCCAAAGCGAAAATGACAAAGAGGAACAAATAGAAACCAAAATACATAGAAGTGCGTATATATTTTTTTTGTGTCACACATGTGGCTATTATATTTATTAAAATAAAATGATCTCGAACTTCCTCAAAAAAGCTATCAAAAGATGAGAAATACGAAGTTCTTCGTACATCACCAAATGCGTGAAACACATACGCAACGCAAATTAAATCTTTTTTTTCCTAACGGCTGTCGAACCATGTATGATTTTAAAATTTTTAAAATCCCTTATCCCTCCCAAATTTGACGTTTTCATCAACAGCGCCCAGTTACGTCTGTGCGTGCGTCTATACCTCAGTTAGTGTTTAATGTTTTAATTCCATAGGCACTATCTAATCCACATACGGACGCAGTGTTTGCTGAGGTGCGAAGATTTGCACTTATATATGTTGGAGTCGGTGTATTTAGTGGAATTACTAACTTTTTCATGGTATGCGAAAAATTATAATAAACTTAAAATTTTCTGCTTTCAATTCAATTGTTATATATCTTTTTTGAACGCGCACGTGCTAAAAATATTATTTCTAAATTAAAATTTTAAAAATGCGTACAATTAAAAAATTACAAATATAAGTAAAATTTGACTGAAATTATTTTGTTGAAAAAAAAGAGGATAACATATGATGAAATAAGTATAATTAAGAAATGATAAAGCCATATAAGTATTATAGTATATGATTTTCGTGAGTTTCTCTTAAAATTACTTAAAACTTTTAAAATTTATTAATATGGACTTTTTTCAATATCAAAGATTTTATTAATTATACTTAGGTAACTAATGTTCCTTGTGTTTTTAAAGTGCTTCTTACCTTTGTATTTAGGTTTCTATGTATGGCATTGCTGGTGAATACCTAACAGCCAGGTTAAGAAAATTACTATTTGAGAAATTACTTAACCAAGAAATTGGATTTTTCGATGACAAAAACAACTCTACAGGGGCTTTGTGCGCGCGTCTATCTGGAGAAGCAGCCGCTGTTCAAGGAGTAAGTTATTTTTTAGTATAAAACCATATGATGAATAACACTTTAAAAAAATATCTTTTAATTAATTTTCTCACAATTTTTTATAATAACTTAGTAGTACTCATCTGTCACCATTATGTGCATTACAATTACGAAAGATGAAAGTCGTGTGAAATAAAATAGAATAAAAAGTATTAAATCAATAATGAATTTTTTTTTATTTCTTAAAGGCTACCGGTCAGAGAATTGGCACAGTTTTGCAGGCATTTGGTACATTTATATTTGCACTCAGTATTTCTTTATACTACGAATGGCGTCTTGGATTAGTAGCATTGGCATTTGTGCCATTGGTGGTTGCAGTTCTTTACAAGGAAGGAAGGATGGTTACAGCGGAATCTTTTGGTACGGCAAAAACTATGGAGTCTAGTTCCAAGGTAAAATTGTGATGATCTAAAATAAATAAAATGTTGTTTTATAGTTTAGAAAATATATTTTTTTTGTATTTCAGGTTGCAGTAGAAGCAGTATCGAACATACGCACTGTTGCATCTTTAGGTAGAGAACATGCATTTGTTGATGAATATGCAAAACTACTCTTACCTGCTCATTGGTGTGCACATTGGCGTGGAATCGTTTTTGGCCTTTCACGAGGCCTTTTCAACTTTATATATTCCGCTTCTTTGTTCTACGGAGGCAACCTTATAGTACTATAAGGTTGCCTCCGTAGAACAAATGGTATCTCCGTCCCTGGTATACACCAGGGAGTTAAATACGATATTATTCTCAAGTGAGTATAGCAGTGGTTATACGTAAATATGTACAAATTTTATTTTATACTAGTGGGCCCGTGCGGGACTTCACCCGTTTGAAATAGAAATATTAATATAAAAATTGAAACTAAAGATTCAATCAATTCAGTAAAACAGTTGTATAAAATAAATGTTACGGCAATTAGTAAATTTGTCGAACTAAGTACTTTAAATTGACATAACTTTTTTATTTATAAACCGATTGTAATAACATAAACCCTAGATGCTTTCCAGAATTCAATAGTGAAAACCGCATCTAAATAGGTTAAGCCGTTTCTGAGATTATTATTTCATAGTATTATTATTTATTTTAATTTCAACATTCGTTTTAGCATTAGACAATAAGTGTACGGCCCCTAATAAAAATATATATTAACTTCCTTAACTGATATTTTTAGATCAGCCCAAACACTTCTAATGGGATCATCGTCAGCGGCGCAAGCTTTTGCTTTTGCTCCTAACTTCCAGAAAGGAATTAAGGCGGCAGGTCGTATTATAGTCATATTAAATAGACAATCGAAAATATCGGATCCAGTACAACCCGTGGTTGAAAATTTCGTAAGTATCTAATCTACCTCTTTCCTTTCCTTGAAACTGCATTAATGTATCATATATTACCTACTTGTTTATTTTATTTCTTGCACATTCTTTATTATTATTAAGAATTATTATTAAAAAACATTTCAGAGTGGTACCGGAGAGACTAGCTTACAAAATATACACTTATACACAGATATCCAACACGACCACTCATTCAAGTGCTAAAAAGTTTAAATTTAGAAATAGAAAACCCAAAAACAATAGCATAGGTCGGTGCCAGTGGTTGTGGGAAAAGTACGATTATGATCCTGATGAAGTTATAATGGTAATGATTTTCATTTGTTTAATATGTATAATATATAAGAATTCACTGAAAACTAACTAAAATACACGCATGTCATTAAATTTACGATTTCTTTCTTTATAATTGTAATGAAATATTTTACTACTTTCATTAAGTCGATACCAAACATAAGTAAATTGACATTTTATTACTTTACTTATGGTTGACAGTATAATATAATCCCATATGCATATGTAGATAATATAATACACCGTCGCCCCATTTCATGTTCAGAATGTTTATCTAGCTGTTTATGATTGTTGCAATAATTATTTATCAGCACTTTAAATAGTTATGAGAATATTAATATATTTTATGTTCAGGCTCAAAATCAAATTTCTCTACCAAACCTTCGCCTCGTTGATATAAGAAAGACGATCGGGTTCGTACAACAGGAGCCAATCGCACTATAGCCGAGAATATTGCCTATGGAGACAACTCGCAGACGCTAAATATGGATAAAATGATTGAAGCTGCGAAACAAGCCAACATACATAACTTCATCACATCTTTGCCAATGGTACGCACATTTTCAAATAATTCTATCAAGTTTTGTTTTATATTTAAAGGCTTTCCCCAGTTTACTAAAGCATATTATAAATACATAAGTGATGTATGTATAATAAATAGGAATGGAAAAATAATTGATTTGTACATTTGAGAAAATAACTAAAGATAAAAAATATTCACGTTGAAATTGTTCTACTGAAATATGAAATACACCTTTTAAAATAACTAATTTTTCCGGGTTTTTTTCAGGGTTACGACACTAATATTGGTTTGAAGAGCACACAGCTTTCGGGACGGCAAAAGCAAAGGGTCGCTATTGCAAGAACTTTGATAAGGTAGCCTAAAATGTTGCTGCGCGGTGTAGCAACCAGTGCATTGGATACAAAAAGTGAAAGGGTAAAAAATATCTTATAACCTAATTAAATTAGATTTATTTTTACACATTTATTACGGCAATTTCGCGATTTATTTGTTTTTATTCCATTTGCACTACACTATGCCCACTCCCCTAAATTGGTTTAAGGCATCATTCAAATTTATGTTTTGTTCTCTTAAGGAATCATTGGGCTTAGTTTAATAACATTTTTTTGGTGTCCGATAGTTTAATATGTTTAAATATTTTTTTTTTTAACTTGCTCTATCTATTTTTTGTTTATCAATTTTGAATGTGGAAAAATAAATATGTACTTAACTATATTTTTTAATAAGTCAGTAATAATAATAATAGGAAGTGCAGACACTGTCACGACTATTATAAAATTATTTAATTAAGTAAAAAGCTTTTCACAGAAGGCACATAATACACTTGACGATATTAAAAATTAAAGCAACTAATCAATCAAATTACCTTTTATGCCACCTCTCTACGAATAAAACTTTATACGACACGCGACATTTCGCGTGCCGTAAAAACTTGTAAAGGCTGCTCAGAAAAAAATAAAAACAAAAGAGTATCTATATTTAATATTTTCATTTTCTAACTCTGGTAACTAGGCAACGCGCGGCGTTGAGTTCTGCCTCTCAATTTGCAATGCCTACAGAACTTAGCGGACAATGGGGAACGGAAGTGCCTTAAGTCACTGGGTATAAGTGATGTTAACTTTAAGATCCCAGATTTCCTATGCCTACGAGCGTGATTATGTCCGAGATGCCGCGGGGAGCTAAAAAACTACATGTATGTAACGAAAAAGTTTTATTTTAGTAGTTTGTTTTTATAAATTTAAAAGTATGCTACACTTAATACGCTGTACACGCTGTATACCTACTACACAAAAATGAACACGCTGTTATTACATGCACGCTATATCCGTAGAACTAAAATTAAATTACTTTGAAAAAGTAAGTAATTGTATTGAAAGTCTCTCGCTGGTGGTAGCTATTATACCCACGTATTCACGTTCCATTCTTTGATAAAACTTGTTGTAAGTATTGTAGTCTTATATTATTTCATAGAAGAAAACATTATGGAGAACGATTCTAAATATAATAATTACATGAAAGACATCGTATATACGTTTGCTCCTTTAAATTTAATTCTTAAATTATTTTCACTAAACAGCCATAGACAAAAATATACACACCCATGTCGGGAAGTTACGAAGAGAGCCATACCCGTTTTAATAACCGGAAGTATAAACTTATTCACATTGTATTACAAAATGGAATATTTATATAAAACTATATTGGTATCAGTAATGTACACTGATATTATTCAAATGGTATACGATATTTGTCAGTATGTAGTGGATGTTTTTTTTGTATATAAATACGGTGCAGAATATTGTTATGAATATACTAAGCAATATGCTTGTATTGACCGTTTGTTTGGCAATGGCTTATATTCCACAATTCGACTAAGATTGATGAAAGCGATGGCGCTTCTATTCTTTGTATGGCTTTTAAGCACCATATTTGATTACGCAATTTGGGTGAATGGATTTGGTTTTATACAAACGACTGTTTATTCAATATCATATGTCTATATGTTTATTAAAATATTGTCTAATTTAGACCTCACTGTGAATGTGATACATGTTGAGATTAGGCTGCATATTTTGGGTGATATCATCCAAGATCACTATATGAGTGCCCAGGACTCCGCCGGGGGATTCGACGATATTGTTGTGAAAAAAAATTGGTTCTATAACGATGGCGGAGACATACATGTTGTCAACAATGGCCTGTTACGACCAGTAAAAGTAAATTCAGATATCAACCGACAGGAAGTGAAATCGCTAAGCAGATGTTATTTATTATTAATAGAACAAGTGAAATTTATTAACAGAATGTATGGAATGAGGGTTAGTAAAATAATTACTAGTCTTCTTTGGTATCGGTCTGAGTGTTTCATTTTGTTTGAAATGGAAGTTAGTAGTACTATTTCACAAAAAACTTAAGTTAATGATAATTATTTTCTTTATAATTATATTTAAGTTATTCGCAAGCTTCAAGGGACCATAGATCTAAACCTAAATATATAATATAAATTTCACCTTGATACCACTTCGCTATCTCAAAATAAATGATCCTGACAGACGGACATATGGACAACAAAGTTTAAGCTAGAAGAAAGAAAGAATAAAAACTATATTTTATGTGAATATAAATTTCTTTCCCATATTTGTTTCAGATGTTACTAAATAACACAAGTTTATTGATAGACATTATCAGATTAACCAACTTGGCCGTATTAGTTATATTAGGATCTCAGTTAAATATTTATGTCCTTATTATGCAAACAGATACAACTTTCATTCCATACTTTGGATAACATTTGGAGAATATTTTTTAATTAAAACCATATAATGTTTACATATTGGTAAAACATACCTACTTGAATAAAATAACTACAGGCCGCTAGTAATAACTAATATGCTATGATATTTTTTTCAATAGATGGGGTTAAGTGTACGAGATGATTTCCTTAACGGTATACAACAAATTCCCCAGTATAATTATGTATCCTAATAAGTACTCGTAATATACAGTGGATTATTTTAATGTAGGGTATTTATTAGCTACATATTTTTTGATTGTTGGTCGGTAAGAATGTTGACAAACAAACTTCATTTTGTATTAAATGAGTTACGTACGAGTATAATTTTATAATTATTTTTGAGTGAAAAAATGCCTAAGTATCGCTTGTAGTTTCGCTGCAATAGCAAAGGATCATTTTACTTCGAAGGATCATCTTAACACCTTTCCCCTAGCTAGAGCGATAACATTAAATCATATAAAAATTTCTATCAAAAAATAATTTTAATCACTCCGAAATAAGCTTGAAAGGGATTTGAAGGATTTGATAAATATTATTTAGTATTAATAAAATTTTGTTATAATTATAAATAAAATTTTGATTAGGATTCCGGTTACGCTTCTGGATATTATCCAGCTATAGCAACTTTCTCCAGATCTTTAGCTTGCGTCATAGTGCTAATAAGCCTTGTTGATCATTGCGAGCGCGTGTACAGGCAGCGGGAAAGGATACTTCTCCTTTTGGACCATCTAATCACTGATAAAAATCTCGGTAATGTACATTTAACACCACATCATATTTATCACAATATTTTTTATCTTTCATTTTTTTCATTTTTTTAAACATTTTACAGATAATGAAGTGTTATCAGCCTTTAACAATTTTAAGACACTCGTGCAGTCACAGTCTATAGACTTTCACATGTACTACTTCATGCGCCTCGATTACCCACTGCTGGTGTCAATAGCATCAGTGGTGGTGACTTATACCATCATACTCCTACAGAGTTAGACCACAGCACAGCAGCATCATATATTTTGTTACCTTTTTTCTCAATAAATCATTTAAAATTAAAATATCTTTCATTTAGTCATTGTCTTTAGCGTGATCTCAGTCACAAGTCACGTCCATCCCTTGAATCTTAAATAATAAAAATATATAAAATATACGAAATGATTGAAAAAGTCGCAGTTACTTTGTCATATAAGTTACAAAAGTTAAAAAAACGATTACGAAATTAACAAAAAAGAATTTATTGTTGGTAGGTACGCACTACCTTTAGGCCTCATTAAGTATCATTAAAAAAGAAGAACAAACATCAGGAAATAATTATTGTCCTGTCATATGTGGCAGATTATTAGTTGATATGTCCAATTCAATTATTATTTTTCTAATTATTTTATATTTTTGTTATAAGAATCATTAAATATTATAAATATATCATTTACATTTGTTCAGAAAAATTTAATTCGATGGGAGTCCTTAGTATGAAGTCAAACATTTTGACCTATTTAACTATTGGTATTACACGCAAAAGCATCTCATGGACGATCTATTATTAGCGCGTAAGCGGAGTTGTATAATGTAAGTCCAAAAACATAGAAGTTTTTTATCTAAAGCATAGAAGTTTAATAGAATAAAGTGCTTAAAAACTTTAAATTTAATTAGAGTTATCGGAGATCATGAATTAACTAATTACTACTTTCCATATTTTTTTAATACTAAAATTGTGCAATTGTGCATTGTGATGTGCTTATAAAAGAATTATTGTGTTTATAAAAAAAAAGGATTCAGAATAGAAAAAAAAGTAAGATTTGAGCGTCCTAAGTGATTTTGTGAAATTTCTAAAAAATAAAAATAATTTTAACTATCGAACTCAATTTCTTTAGATTACTTTTATTAATATAAGTAAATTGATAACTTCATATAGTTGCATTCTTATAAAATAAATAACATGTTTTTTAAATTCAAATATTAAGGTAAGTAAAAAAATAATAAAACTTTTACAAGATAAGTTAATATGTTGTGCTTTATGGTATCTGTTACTTTGTTGTTTTTATAACACCTATTGGTTTATGCTCGTATTGTAGAAACAGTTTTACATTTTAATATCATTTTTCTTTTGTTATCTTATTTATATTTAACATTTATTTCAGCTAGCAGTTATATTAAGAATTTAACCTTCTAGATTAAACGAACATTTAGTAGTACGTACATAAAGGTAATCATAGTTAAATTTTAGGGCAAATTTTGTATGCACCATATTTACTTGTTAATTTAAATAGAAAAATAATATTTGTTGAATGTCATATTATAATTTTACACATGTGTCATGACACAAAACCAAAACCAAAAGGATTTGAATTCCCGCCTCTCATGTTGTAATCAATCTAGCACAGTACTCTATGGTACTTTTGTACTGACAGTGATAACAACCTGTACACGCTGTAACCAAAGCGCTGTAACAGTGCGTAGTAAAGATTAAATTTACTTTATCTTATTATTATCTTAAACAAATTAGAGGGCACTATACCTGTGTATGTTATTTGGAATGCATAAAGCATAATTAACGATAACGAAATCTGTTCGACTATTCGATGGTCTGATAATGTAATTGTAAAAAAAGAACTAATTAATTGTCAACTTTTACCTAAGTATATAAATTATTTTAAATATTAATATTTGTTATTACAGTACCACGTACCTACCAAACTTAACGAAATGATTGATGAGCATCCTATATAAGTAGGTATGGGATGATAGGTGTAAGATTTGTCAAATACGAAAATATATCCTATATATATAAATATATCTATGATATATACGAGACTGATAATACACATATCGATATCTGCTGATAGCTAGTCGATTGTCAAAGCAGAGACTGAAACGACCGCGCCACTAAATACGTACCTAAATAAGTTATGAAATTGTAAAAGAAACATATTTTTCTGAAGAATAGTTGGTTGTATTGAAAATTTATATTAGACAAGCGGTACAAAAATGAAGGATCTGGAGGAGAAAGGAAAGAAAACTTACACAGTGAACGATCTATCGAATGTGGAGTTTACCAAAAATGGATCAGCGATCGACAAAGACAGGTATGTTAGCAAAAAAATATTGCGAAATTAATATGCATAGGATATTTACGATAATTACACACATATTTATATTAACGTATTAAATATAATATAATTAAATAAAATATTTTTTCATTTATGTTAATGAAATATGTCTATCATTAATTAAAGCGCGGAGTTTAATTTTGCCACTCAACACGTAATGTCTCCAGGATTCTTCGGGTAATGAGGAACGGAGTGTCTTAAATTTTTAACGATAGGTTTCCTTTGCCTGCCCATAAATTAAAATATTTTACATTAGTGTTAATTTATTTATATTCGCATCACAATGAATATGATTCAATCGAAAAAATGATTTTTTATAAACCTTTGCTACGTTTTATCATTGATGATTCGCGAAAAGTATTATAATTATGTTCTAGAACTTTAGTTGCCATAGACGTAGATATATAGACTCTGATTAAAATACAATACAATACAATAAAATACCTATATTTATAATTTCAATTCATGTTAGTGATGAAGTACCTAATATACCACTCGATGTAAGGACAGTGTGATGTTTACATTATTTTATTATAATTTTCATCACCATCATCATCACCGCAGCGTGCAGCAGGCCCAAACGTGCGACCGTATGCGCGACTGGTTGTGGGTTCGATTCTTACACGAGGAAATGAAATATGTAATGTTTTCATTTCTTCGCCACATAACGGGCAACGCCTCCAGAATTAACACATGATCTTAGGTTCCCTCTACTTACCCTGTTTGCTACGCGCGGGAAACAACGTGACGCTAAAAAATATCAACATTTCAATATCATAATTCCAATGCTAAGAAAACGTTAAAACAAATACTATCTAAGGTCGTTTAAATTATTTATCCAAAAGTTATTAAGCTTAGGTGAAAATTGTTTCCAACAATTGGAGATATGCATATATAGTAAGTAAGCACTAAGCTATAACGCTACAACATATTACTTGTAGTCTCCAAAATCTAATAGTATGGGACCAAAATAAAAATAGTGAAATAGTGGATACTTTTACAATTACTCAAATAAAAGTAATTATTCATTATGACATAAAGAAATTGACGATGACAATTATATAATTTATTTGGTCTGATTATATGTTGTGAAATAAAAGTGGTGCAAAAGGATGATTCATATAGTGATGTTTCTAAAGATTGAAAGATAAAAAGTGCTTATTTGCAAAATTATTTTACGATATATACCTACTATATAATCACAAATTCAAATTTTATGCTCCTCTCTTACACTTTCATCACTCGGTAGAGTTAAGTCGTCAGTCGTAGTAAGTTGCGCAGCGGCACAAGGGTGTGACTGCAACGCGACGTTTGTGGGTTCGATCCCCACGCGAGGAAGTGAAATATTTATTTACGTTTATATTTCCATTTCTTCCCTCTGGTGTCGAGGCAAAGCACGGCGTTGATTTCTCAGCATATAATGTCTCCAGAATTCGGCGGAAAATGAGGAATGGAGTGTCAACACTTGGTTTTTACTTTTATATTCTCTTTTACTAGTATTATAGTATTATAATTTATAGTACTACCTAGTGCTAACTGGTATTATAATTTACTAGAGTACTAACTAGTATTATAATTTACTAGAGTACTAACTAGTATTATAATTTATAAAGCAGACAAATATATTTGGTTTAACGAACTTATCTCAGGAATTTGAATTGAAAAACACTTTAAGTGTTGGACAGTCTATCGAGGAAAGCTTTTGATGAGTAAGTTCAGTCCAAAAATACCGATTTTAAACGTAATAATCCTTTTGAATTAAAATGTTTTAAGAAATAAGCTAGAACTAAGTTAAGAGGTATTAAAAAATATGCTGAATTTCATGCATGTAAACGTATGAGCTTATGATTTACAAAGGAAACAAAAGTAAGTAGCTTAAAATGGTACGTTTAAAATACACATTACGTGCTTCCAGCTTTTTAACTTGGCTGGACACACTGGCGTATAAGACAATTTAATTAAATTGTCCAAATTAATTTTGTTTTTAATACATATTTTAATTAAAGAATTTTTCATACACTCTTTACCGTTACATGAATAATATACGCCGATATATTGTAGATAGATATTAATTTCCTAAAATTTCTTGTGTACTTTTAGGCTCGGATAAAATGCTAAAACTATGTTTTATAATTCTTGTTTTATCTGATTATAAGTTTACTTTTGCGCTCAACAGATTTCAGTATATGTTTACCTATAACTGTTATTTTATTTTAGCAATGCCGATACCGAAACTCCAAATGAAGTACCGAACGTATCATTCATCACGCTAGTGAGTTTTTTTTTCTTTTTACCGGTTTTTAAAATAAATATATCAAATAATAATTTAATAATTAATTTTCAGTATCGTTTTGCTTCCGGAATGGATAAATTGTACATCTTCTTGGCAATCATATTTTCTATCGTATGTGGATGCATGACTCCTATAAACACGCTTCTTTTCTCATCCTTGTTACAAAGTATGGTGGAATTTGGTATATCAGTACAAGTGGGAGAGCCCAGAACTCAAGTCTTTCTCGATGCAGTCCGAGATTTTGCAATCTATAACAGTATAGTGGGGGCTGTCCTAGTAATTCTGTCATATGCTGCAACCGTACTAATGAATATAGCAGCATATAATCAGGTACCTATACTAACAATAAGGTTTTATATAATATATATTTTTAATCATGTGTAATATAGTAATTATAAATAATCAGAGAATTTTTTTTAATACATTTTCACAACATTTCACATGTTTTTAGAATATTTTTTCTTTAGTAATTGTGAAATAGCACTTTAAAAAAGGATAAAAATATATATATACATATTCTCACATTCCACACAATAAATATTTATGTTGTTAATGCTTAATAAAAGGTATACCAAATTCGACAAGAATATCTAAAAGCAGCGCTTAACCAAGATTTCGAATATTTTGACACTCACAAAACTGGTGATTTCGCTGTTAAAATGACGGAGTAAGTTAACTAATATTGCCTATTTTGATTATTTGCTTCATTTTTGTATTTAAACCTCGTCATTTCCATATAGAAACAATTATCTATTAAAGTTCATGTTTTTTTATGTTTTAGTGACGTTGTTAAATTAGAAGACGGAATAGGAGAAAAACTAGCAACGTTTATTTTTTACCAGGCGTCGTTCGTCAGTTCTATAGTTATGGCACTTATTAAGGGTTGGAAACTTGCTTTGTTATGTTTGATTTCTTTCCCAGTAACACTATTCTTGGTTGGTCTGGCTGGATTGGTAAGTACTGTATATTTTTTATGATATTCCGAATGAAATTTAAACCTCCAACCACCTCTTCAATTTGCCATAATAGCCGTTTTATAATATAGCTTTGGTAGTAGAGTAGACAGAGGGAACCTGGAAACCTAGTGTTAAGACAGCCTGTTACCATTAGGACACTTCCCTTACCGCCGAAATTTTCGAGGCACCAGGCAGTTTGCCTCTATTAAATATCTCACTTCCTGAGAGGGAATCGAACCCACGACCGTTGTGCTTACAGTCCCACGCTTGTACGAAATATTTTAAATGTCACGTTCTTAGCTAAATATAATTATATTATGTTTATAGATCGCATCAAGGTTATCTAAAAAGGAGGCTTTGGCATCAGGAAAAGCTGGCGCAATAGCGGAGGAAGTGTTAGCGGCAGTTCGAACTGTTTATGCTTTTAGCGGTCAAAAAAAAGAAAGAGAAAGATATGAAGAACATCTCTCAGAAGCAAGAAAAATTAATATTAAAAAAGGTAAACGCAACCTTCTGAGCATATTATTAAATAAATTAGGTATAAGTTTTTAAAGGAACAATATTTTTTTTTCTAGGATTTTTTAATGGCATGGCAATGGGTACCTTGTTTTTCTGCATTTTCTGCGCCTACGCCATGTCTTTCTGGTTCGGTTACAAACTTATGGTAGAAGAACCGGAAACATACGACGTTGACACGATGATTGCTGTAAGTTTAAAACGCTGTTCTACAAGAACTGATCAATTATCTATTTATTCTATGACGAATGCCTATATTATGTTTTCATTTGTTTCATATACTTAACTCTTATTTCATGGTGATTCAGGTGTTTTTCGGTGTTATGATGGGTTCTGCCAACTTTGGTATATCTTCCACACTAATGGAGGTGTTCGGCGTGGCGCGAGGGGCGGGTGCACAAATTTTTAATTTGATTGACAATGTACCTTATATCAATCCATTTTTAAATCGAGGCTTCACACCCTCTACAATCGAAGGAAATATAGAATTTAAAAATGTAGTTTTTCACTATCCTTCGAGATCTGATGTCCCTGTAAGTAAATTTTGTAAAAACTTATTATTATTTTAGACTTAAGTATGGAAAAGGTATAATTTAATAATATTTACAATAAATTTTAGGTCCTTAAGGGTGTTAATATAAGTGTACAGCGAGGTAAATCAGTCGCGCTGGTTGGGCATTCAGGATGCGGCAAGTCTACTATCATTCAACTGTTATCTAGATACTACGACGTTGTTGATGGCAATGTAAGATCTATTTTAAATCGATTATATTGATAGCAGCTTTCGTGATATTGACGTTAAAATGATAATAAACATATTTTTATTGTGTTATCAAGTTTGAGTCAGTGAATTTTAAATACCGTATTTATAAAAAAATACCGTATACCTATTTATACTTATTTGCACCAGCGCTAGCAGCACACTAGATAATCGACACTTAATCTTTGTTCAGATTTTATGCTGATGTGTGTTTATATTCATGACATTGCCTATATATGTATACTTTATACAAGATGAAAAGTTTTTTAATATTATTATTTACTATACATTCTACATAGGTCAGTAAAGTGAAAAAGGCGTTAAAGATGCAAATGCAATTTTTATGCGACCTGTCGGCTGTATTTTTATACAATATTTTATTTATGTTTTATAACAATTTTATTATATTATTCATATCTATGACGCCCGTAATAGACTCAAGTGATGTTTCTGGCCTGCGTTACTGGGTAGAAATATCTTGTTCAATCCAGTAATGCAAACCAGTAAAGGCAAGCTAGAGGCGCAGGACAAGTGACAGTGCACTCTGGAGTTATGATAATTTTCTCGTTTTTGAATGGATAATAATATAAAATAAAGTAAAAACAATATTATTTGATAATGACTAGGTTTCAATAGATGGCAATGACGTTAGAGAAGTATCAGTAAGATGGCTGCGGGCGCAGATAGGTCTCGTCGGCCAGGAGCCAGTGTTATTCAACACCACGGTCAAACAAAACATCCGCTACGGCCGAGAAGATGCCACAGATGAGGATATCGAAGCGACAGCTAAACAAGCAAATGCGCATGAATTTATTATGAAACTACCTTCAGTAAGTTATTAAACATCACTTAATTCCATATTTAAAAATTCATATAAACTTTTTCTATATTTTAAATAAAGTATAAACTGATCAACTCGTCAATCATCATCTATTTTATTACAGGGATACGATACATTAGTGGGCGAGCGCGGTGCCTCTCTATCCGGCGGACAGAAACAGAGAATAGCTATAGCTCGAGCTCTCATTCGGAACCCTCGTATCTTACTGCTGGACGAAGCAACTAGCGCTTTGGATACATCGTCTGAAGCCAAAGTTCAAAAAGCTCTCGATAAGGTACACATTTGGCACAGCTGAACTTTTAATTTTTATATTCTCATTTATTTTTCTCTATTTATATTTCAGTATATAGTTCAGTATTTCAGGGTTCGTTAAAATAATTGATATTTTTTTAGGCTTCAGAAGGTCGAACAACGATAGTTGTGGCGCACAGATTAACTACTATCAGAAACGTTGATAAGATTTACGTATTCAAAAGCGGAAATGTAGTGGAATGTGGTAATCATCAAGAGCTGATGAGCAAAAAAGGACATTATTACGATATGGTGATGCTACAAGCGTCTCCTGACATGAATGAATCGGGTAACTTCGTTTTTTCGTTTTTCGATTCAGCAGTATGCTGTTGGCCATATCGGCCTCTACAGCGTCACCGGGCTTGGGGAGGCCGAGCTAGACGAGCTCTGACCTTGGCATGGCTACCGTGGAAGGTACCAACAAAGGAGAACGCACTGGCGCAAGGGCGTCTCCTATGAGACTCGGACCGCGACTTGCGAACACCGTTCGTAGTGGGGGGTTTGCTTCGGTCGGTTCGACCAAAGCCTACTGGGGAGGGCTCTTGATGCCCTATTGGATTATTGAGAGAGGGCTCCTCTCGCTCGGGTAACTTGATAACAGCGCACTTTTATTCCGGTACCTAGACTTTAGGTGCACGATAATTTTATAGTGACGTCGATTGTCTTTGTGAATCCTAGATTTAAATCAATTCAGATAATTTATCTTTATAAAAGATTTGTCTAGATGTCTAAGCATTTCGTTCTATGTATAAGTATCATATAGTTTTATAATCATTTAGAGAAATGACTTTTGAACTTTTTATAAATTATCGAATTTACAAATAATACTTATATCATAAATAATATTCTTACTTTATGCTATAAATATGGTAATGTTTTTCAAAAAAATATATAATTTTATAGAACAAGACAATAAGCTCAGTCGTACTGTGTCTGTCCTAAGCGAAAAAGACGACGAAGAAGAACATTTGGAAACCAGATTACAAGTAAGTGTATTTAGTGTTTTTATTATATAAAATATTTTACTTTTTTATATTATTAATTGTACATAACAATTATGAATGGACACATTGTCTCTTAACGGAAGAGTTAAAGAGGAGGAAGAGGAGTTGAGTTGAGTTGTCATGTTAAGTGCCATATGGAAAAAAATATATTTTTTTAAGGAGGATGACTCATTAGTGGAAGCTGAGGATATATCTTTTGCCCGAGTCGTGAAGTTGAATGCACCAGAATGGAAGTCGATCACAGCTGCAAGTTTTTCTTCACTCATCAGTGGTTTCTCTATGCCTCTACTTGCTGTCATCCTTGGAGATTTTCTCGGAGTGAGTCTGTGTTTTATATAACATTTGGTTTTCAGAATATTAAAACATAAATTATTTTATTTTTTGTTTATTATTCGTCAAAACATTACCTAATAATATAATATTAAATTCCAAAGGTACTTTCTAATCCGGACACGGATGCAGTGTTTGCCGAGGTGCGAAAATATGCGCTTATATTTGTCGGAGTCGGTGTTTTCTCTGGAGTTACAAACTTCATCATGGTAAGTGAAAACAAAAGTTTAGTAGTAAGCTGACATACGAGTATATTTTCAAATTTTGATTATTTTATTAGTGTGTTTCTTTTTTAATTTAGAATCTTCTTATCTGTTAAATTATATAACAAAAAAAGTTATAAGCCTACTTGTCTACCTATATTATGATATATCTATTGAGCTTCTCTTTCTAGGTGTCTATGTACGGCGTTGCTGGTGAATATCTAACGGCTAGGTTAAGAAAGTTATTATTCGAGAAACTCCTTCAGCAAGAAATTGGTTTCTTTGATGATAAAAACAACTCTACTGGCGCTTTGTGCGCGCGCCTTTCTGGAGAAGCAGCCGCTGTACAGGGAGTAAGTTATCCAACTCGATACTATGATATTACAGTATTCAATAGAATAGAACAAACTTGCAAACAATAATTAGTCTGAACTAACATTACATATATGTTACTCTTATTTAGAATGGATGTGTCTTTCATAAATAACCCATTTCCAAATAAATAGATTTCTAAATAAATAGGTTTTTTGCCCATTTTTTTATTATATTTTTAACAACAATGTACAGCATACATTAGCTTTAGTTTGAAAAAATATATAAACAGTAAATATTTATTTTCTTTAGGCTACAGGTCAAAGAATTGGAACAGTACTACAAGCAGTTGGCACATTTAGTTTCGCACTTGGTGTTTCTTTATACTACGAATGGCGTCTAGGATTAGTTGCTTTGGCATTTGTTCCGTTCATGGCAGCAGTTCTTTACAAGCAAGGAAGAATGGTTACAGCTGAATCATTTGGTACTGCAAAAACTATGGAATCAAGCTCGAAGGTAGGAACTTTTGTAGGAACTGGCGATGTTTGAACAGCACCCATGGTGATGTAACCTTACAATTTTTTGTCCACGTTTATTGTAATATCCATTATAAGTACTTACCTACACATAGATTATGACGATAGGCTAGCTATGGTATAACTGGTGTTGAGTACCGGAAAAAGGAGAGTGGTAAGTCCTAATACTATATAAAAGTAAAATGTTATTACAGTTAACGTAATAGCTGAGTTCTCATAAGTATTCAATTACATATGTCATTTTTTCTAACCCTCTTTTTGGTATTATTAGATATACATACCTACCAAATAACTTGTAAAAAAACAAATCATATTTACCTATATTTCAGGTTGCAGTGGAAGCAGTATCGAACGTACGCACTGTCGCATCTTTAGGAAGGGAGCAAACATTTGTTGAGGAATATGCAAAACTTCTCTTACCTGCTCTTTATATTGCTAAGAAATCTGCACATTGGCGTGGACTTGTTTTCGGTCTTTCACGAGGACTTTTCAACTTTGTGTATTCCGCTACTTTGTTCTATGGAGGTAACCTTATGGTTTACCAAGGTGTCGGTTATGATGTTATTCTAAAGTAAGTGTCTCATTCTAGGTAAAATGGTTAAAAAATATTAATGTAAGCAGTAACATAAACATTATTTAAAAAAAAATTAATTAAACACAATAACTAACACCTCAATTATACTGCACCCAACACCGCGACGGCCTCATTGTACTAGACATTTAAAATGATAATGATAAATTGATAGATTACGAAACAATATCTTTTGTAGATCAGCGCAAACGCTGCTAATGGGTTCATCGTCGGCGGCACAAGCTTTTGCCTTTGCACCCAACTTCCAGAAAGGAATTAAAGCAGCAAGTCGTG
This sequence comes from Heliconius nattereri, assembly GCA_013403645.1. Taxonomy (NCBI): domain Eukaryota; kingdom Metazoa; phylum Arthropoda; class Insecta; order Lepidoptera; family Nymphalidae; genus Heliconius; species Heliconius nattereri. The sequence continues at coordinate 3,533,393 of JAAIXI010000247.1, read as the reverse complement.
TTATCGTATTGTTGAACAGGGAATCGAAAATCGCAGATCCAGCACAACCCGCTGTCGAAAATTTCGTAAGTTAGTTTTTTAGCTTACCGCATTTAGTAGGGTACGCAAAGGGAACCTGGGAAACTAGTATGAACCCCTTAAGATATTCGTTCCCCACTTTTCGCCGAATTCTGGAGGCATTGCTTGTTGAGTAGTAGAACTCAACACCGCGCTTTCCATCGTTACCAGAGCGAGAAAATAACAATATTAAAAATTTCATTTCTTCGTCTGGGAATCGAACCCATAAATTGACGTGTTTACGATTACTGACTTTTTTGACTTTGAGTTTTTAATTATTCTTATATATTTTTTTTCTTAGTGACCTATAATACCTTTATATAATACATGTGTTATTGACTTTGTTTATTTTTAACACTATAAAATATCATTTATGATATGAGAAATATAGTGTTTAAATTTTTCATATGACATGTAAGTATACTTAATAAAAATTTTAGTTAGTAGTAGATAAACTTAAACAAAAAACTAAAAATAATGTAGCTTAAGACCGCATATATAAAATTTAATAAAATTTTGTAAATATAATGATTACATTCGACGATGACGATTACGATTTACAAAATATTTAACTTTAATTATAGACCGGTACTGGAGAAGCAAGTTTACAAAATATACACTTCAGATATCCAACACGACCACTCATTCAAGTGCTAAAAAGCTTGGATTTAGAAATAGAAAATGGGAAAACAATAGCATTGGTTGGTGCCAGTGGTTGTGGGAAAAGTACCATCATACAGTTGCTTGAGAGATATTACGATCCTGATGAAGGCATAGTGGTAAGAAAAGAGAAAACATTTTTTATTTTATATAAATTTAAAAAATATTGTAATATTTCATTGTTACAATAAATATAGACACTTATTATTATTTTTTTTGTAATACGTTTAGGCCCAAAACGGAATTCCTCTACCAAAAATACGCCTTGTGGACGTAAGAAAGACGATCGGATTCGTACAACAGGAACCCATCCTCTTTGACCGAACTATAGGCGAGAACATCGCTTATGGGGACAACTCGCAAAAGCTCAAAATGGATGAAATCATTGAAGCTGCTAAACAAGCCAACATACATAATTTCGTCACATCTTTACCTATGGTACTTATATTTACTACTAAACTAAACATCTCATTTTGGAAAATAGATGATTTAATCTATATACGCTACGGTAATTTAAAAAACATTAAACTGATGTATTACAATAATCCCAAAATGAACTAAATGTAAATTTTTCGTAGTAAGTAAATTTATATATTTTTTTTTTAATAAATTATTTTTTTCTATAGGGTTACGATACAAATATTGGGTCCAAAGGTACTCAACTTTCCGGAGGTCAGAAGCAGAGAGTAGCTATAGCAAGGGCTTTAATAAGAAAACCTAAAATGTTGCTGCTGGATGAAGCCACCAGCGCATTGGATACAGAAAGTGAAAAGGTAAAAAAATATATACCATTATAATTATTTTTCTCCAAGAATCTTTCCTAAAGCATTGATTTTCTTGCCGGCTCTTTAACACAATTGCCTTCCAAGTCAGTAGTTTATTACCAGTGAGTGAGCATTGTGTTTATTAGGCGATTCTAACGTGGTAGCAAGAATCAATGTGAACAAAGAATATTTTGAATTTGAATTGTGTCTCTTGAACAGGTGGTACAAGAGGCTCTGGACGCGGCGAAGGCGGGGCGCACGTGCGTGATGATCGCGCACCGCCTTAGCACGGTTCGCGACGCCGACGTCATCTGCGTGCTGCACGAGGGGCGCGTCGCCGAGCGCGGCACGCACGCGCAGCTCGTGCAGCTCAAGGGACTATACTACAATCTGAACAGGCGAGGATACTCGTGAAACAATTGCTTGCTAGATGCACTAGATTTATACAAATACTAATATAAACGTAAAACAAGAAAGCCCTTATATTCCATTTGTACTTATTTATGCTATTCAATATTATGAATAGGTACTTATCAGTTAAAACACAGAAAAGTCGTAACATACTATAAAACGTAATTTATAACGTAAACATACTATATCAAACTTAATATGTACTTAACTCATTTAAGTATAAAAAAAACTTATATATATTATTATACTTCTAGAATCTAGGCTAATATGTGTTAAGTATATTATGTATTAAAAGCTAGTTTAATATACAAGGATAATTTAAAAACTATTTAATTTAGCTTTTGTATTTTTATAATTTTAGAACATAAAATATATTTTTCAATTAAGGAATATAATTTATACCCATGTAAATAATACAATAATTTGAAAAATCATTCTAAGTTTTATTTACTGTCAAAGCAAATGTGCAAAGAACAGAAAGACAATTTTATTCTACTGATTTTGGAATAAAGTCAAATGTTAGAGTAAAATCTACTAACAATATATAAGAGATACTCCATGTCATACACTAAGGCTTTGTAATTATTAATGGTTTCACATATAGTTACATTAAATTAAGTGTTCTTTTAATCTACAAGATGATGCAAAAATATGAACTAAATAAATTGTGAATTCGAGTTTGTTTCATGTGCAATAAAAAATAGGCGCCTCAATTTCAATTAAATTATTTTTGTTCTTGTACTCATTTAAATATTATATACTTTAGACTGTGTTATACTCTCACATTTATACATAGAATTACCTGTTAAATTGTGAATAGCTTTTTTATTGAATTCTATTAACCATATATGGTTATAGGTTATCAAACTATCTTTTATCAGGCTTGCTCACCCAAACACATTAGAACATGTAACTATTAATGAAGTTGGTTAAAAAAATTTTAACTGAGTTTTATATTGCTTTATTAAAACATCTTCTTTTTTATCTTTATTATTCCTACCTGGTACAATAAGTGCAAACAGTGACAGATTTCCCATCAGGCTGAGGAGACTATTTGGCCTAATTTTTGGCTCATCATATTTGCAAATGTTGAAATCATATATATAATTAAATTTTTGAAGATTGGTTTTCATGACTTATAAGCCATTCTTTACGATCCATTCCACAACTAAAACCTCCTTTTGAGCCACTTGCAACCAGTCTGTGACAAGGTATGACAAGTAACAGAGGATTAGCTCCACATGCAGCTCCAACAGCTCGAGAATGACTGGCCGGCCTTCCCATTTCTTTTGCAAGAGAGCTATAAGTCTGTGTGACTCCATATGGAATTTCTAGCAATTTGTTCCATACCTCCTATGAAAATATTAACATTTTAATTTTTCTATGTATAATTAAATATTAAGTAATTTTTACTATTAAAAATCAATTAAGCTTAATTTATTATTCATATGAAATATTATGATAATGCTTAAGTGGGCAGGTAGTAATAGAAAATGGCTTTTAAAAAGTGTGTAATACTAACAAATAAATAATAATTACCTTTTGAAATTCAGTACCAAGTAATTTTATAGGTGTCGCAAATTTTCTAAGTTTTCCATCGAAATAATCATGGATTTCCAACTTAAAGCATTTTAATATTTTGTTCTGAACCAATGCAAATTTACAAGAAATCTCATCAGCAACTGCATGGAATTGTTTTTCAATATTTTTGGAATCACTAAAAACTATAATATATAAGGAATCATCGTCAGCAGCAGTAACAATTTCACCTAAGGGAGACTCAAATGTATCAACAGATATCGTTATATGAGAATCATTTTTAGAACACTTTTTTAAAATGTCCGAAATAGTCATGGTATTATTTATTTTTGTAAGTAATCAAAAATTGGAAGAAACTAAATATCAAATACTTTAACCGTTCAAATAGTGCGCAATTTGTAATTTAAAGTCAAAATTCAAATCACAAATGTCAACACAACATCTACAAACAGCAGACAAATGAGAAATTGACATTTCACGCACGGTTACGTTCGGTAAGCGTTCATAATCTCCACTGCTTCACAAACGCTAAACTGACCATTGCCATTTGGCGCTATGTCATTGCATGCAACATTTTAATAATATTTAAAAAAACATCTGTACGATTTGCATATTTTATTTCATACAAAAATATTAATTTATTATTAAATTATAATTTATATTAAAATTTATTTAATTTGTTATTTAAATTAAGTTTCATTTAACTTTGACCACGGCTTTGCCCGTATTTTCACCCCTTAATATTCCAACTAGCGCTTCTACCATATTTTCAAAGCCATAATATACTTTTTCTTGATATTTTAATTTTCCTTCATTCAACCACTTCAGATTTTCATTTATTCCTTCTTGCCACCGATCTAGCCATCTGTGCACCAAAAACCCTTCAACTTTGAGCTCTTTGAAAACAATCGCTGGTTGCACAATTGATACTTTAGGCAATGTTATGTCATTATATGATGAAATAGAACCACAGACCGCCACTCTGCCAAATTTATTCATATGGTTCATGATAGTAGTGCTTATTTCACCTCCAACCTGTCGCAAAATTAAAAAATGATGAACTTAATAATTATCCTTATACCTAAATCTAAGTAATTGTAAATTAATGGAGTACAGTACAAACAAAATGGAGTACAATATAATAGCATTTACAATAGTCAGATTTTTTTATGCCTTTCTAAAAATATCGTACCTATTACTTTTTTTATCATGATAAATCCCAGCTAATCATAGTAAGTATTAATACATACGTTATCAAAATAACAGTCTACACGATTTGGTGCGCCTTGTTTTAAAGCATCTCTAATTTTACAAGTTTTGTAATTATATGCATGGTCAAAACCTAATTCTTTCTCCAAATAGTGACATTTCTCATCTGTTCCTGCAAAACCTATAACTCGACAACCTGCAAAAAATACACAAACTTTTTTTTTTGGAGCACTCTAAATATAGATAATAACATTTTTGTAATGCTAACAGTTTGTACCTAATATTTTGCCAATTTGCCCAACATGAGAGCCAACAGCTCCTGCGGCTCCCGTAATGACTATAGTTTCTCCAGGTTTTGGCGTACAAATTTTTTTCAGGCCAAAGTATGCTGTATTACTGGAATGCGACAATCAAAATATTATATGCGGATATATTACATTATATCCGCATATAATATTTTATAATGTATATAGTGCAAATTTATTTGTGAATTGCATTTAAGGGTCTTTTTAGTCTTTTAATTTTCCTCCTTCGAATATTAAAAATAACCCACAATTGTAAGGTTATATATAGGACCGGCTCTGTTCATTTATTTATATTTATAGTTTCATTTATTCGCTCTAGTGTCGAGGCAAAGCGTGGCCTCCATTCATCGGGAACGGAGTGTCTTAACACTAGGTTTCCTCTGCCTGCTATGTGTGGGATACAGCGTGAAGTTAAAATTTTTAGATAACGAATTATAGTCTTCATCGTTTTACATACAAATCTGAGCAAAAGGAAATTCACAAGTTTATATTAAGCGTGTCACGGACTTTAACATTGTCCAGAGATCCAAACCCAACAAAAATAATTTTTAATAATTTCCTTAAATTATACTGGAAACCCTTGACTGGGGTCCATTAGGACTTGGGGTCCATGACTGGGGTCCATTAGGGCCACTTTGGGAACCACTGGTCTAGAAAATTTGTTCTATAGTATTAGTTGGGTTTCCCAAAGTCCCCATTTTGCAAGGGCTAAATGAGACAGAGACTGTATGATAAAATTATAGCGTAATAACAATACCAAAACTTCTAATACAACAGTGATAAATAGCAAATATATATTCAGGCAATATTTATTCAAATGCAGATAATATAACCAGATACACTATTGTTTTTAATTCCCACGAAGAGTAAAAAATATGTTTTACTTCTGGACTTTGTACGTCACAAGAAGGTCTTCCATTCAAAATTGAAGTATTATTTCAAAAAAGAAATATCAGAGTATAACCCTGGTCACTTAACTTACCCAGGCATACCAAGGATACCTAACGCTAAAGATACTGGATGTGGCTTGATATCTGGTACGACGGTCAATGGTAGTAAGCTAGCAGGATTAACAATACTAGGATTGATTATTTTATGGGTACACCATCCAAGCATACCGGTTATATAGCTGCCTACTGGAATATCCTTATTACGACTGTCAATCACCCTGTAAAATATTGAATTAAAGAATTTTGTTATATATTTTATTAAAAATAGCAGATATCGTACCGCGATAAGCTTATAAATAAAAAGTGTTCTACAATATATTCATCAAAAATATGTACCAGTATATAGTTCTTAATTAATGCAGTACCTAAAATTAAACAATTTTAGATACAGGCAGTGCTCGTACTCACGTCATACTAGGTTCTCGAGCGTTAGCAACACAGAACACATTTACATCGCAATTAGCATCGCAAAAAGTGAATTAGCTCATGCGTGGAAACAAAATACGTACATTTTAGGAATATTGTCAGAATATTGTTTAACATAACTTGAAACTACGTAAGGCAAGGACTGTACCTACTATACTTAATATAATTATTTAATTTAATACTTATTTAGAACACGTTTAAAAAATTTAATGTAGCGGGATTTGAACCCGCGCCTCTTGGAAACCGTCCTTAGGACAAGACTGTCTATACATATTGGATGATCTATGACGTGGGCTCATCATGCACTGGCGTCATAATATGTATATGATATCTTTAGCAAGGCCACGTTTTAGTAATTCATGATACAACACAATTTGCTATGATATTTGATAATGCATGTTAAATTATATAATTTTACAAGAACATACTTCGCTACTTGACCGCCAATCATTTCAGTTGGCAATTTATATCCAATCATATAAGCTCGCATGTATGGGTCAACACTGAGGTATTCTGCTTCAGTCAATATTTCTAAAAAAAGGAACACCTTCAGAATTATATGAACTGCTATTATTATTACCAATTTATCAGATCGTATTTAAAAACATTATATAAAATAGCATTTTATTATAAATTTAGGCCAGTCGTAGAGCAGGGCCACAAGCGGGCGACTGCAATTACTTGGTTCCCAGGTTCCCTATGCCTACCCCGCTGTGCACGGGATACAATGTGAACCTAAAAAAACATAAATAATTATATTCAAATAGTATGTTATTTATGTTATGGGCCGAATGATTAAAAAACGCATTATTTATAATCCCCGGTAATTATGACCAGCTATGTATATCAGACTAACTGATCAAATTAAATATACAAATTTCGATTATTAAATAGCCTGGTCTGACCTAGTGTTATCTTAATCTACCTCGCTACGCCTATGGTATATAGTATAAAGTATATAATATTAAATGTGACATACAGCCACAATATTTTTTCTATATGAAGTCTCTTTTATATTATTTCTTACATATTAAATATTTATACATAGGATAAAAGTAGTATATTTTATATTACGAATTTTTTTCGCTTATTAATTTTTCATAACAATAAAAACGACATTTTACTAGCAACACTAATTAAATTACCATACATAAATGTTTAATAACAGAAATAATTATCTTTTTATTAAATGTTTTAAGATTCTGTTTGCTCAGTTAAGTATATAAAATAATAAAACGCTTACCCCCATCTTTAAGTTCAGGTAGCTCTTCTTCCACAATTTCGAAATCATTTTTTTTCGGTTCCCCTACAAAATACTTTGTAAGTACATACTTCTGCGATCTTATCTTATTAGAGACGCCAGAATAAAAACGTTTTATAATAAAATTAGTCGAGACCACGTTCGCCATCATGAAAACTTATAATAATAACCAATATTGAAAAATCAAAAGATACAGTGTAATACGACAATGTTTACTTTTTAAATTTACATAAATAAGCAAATGTGAGGGTTTTAGGTTAGGTGTACGACCGTCTTTATCAATGACTAGTTTAAAATGATCACAGTAAGGCAGTCGGTGTTTGTGGTACAAAAGATGATTGCTTATAATAATTAAAAATACTAAAGGTACTAGGTATGTAATTATCGTAATTTACATAAATTTATTTTGTGAAAATGAAGCATAGTATATTTCGTATGTATTTAAAATACTATTGGTAGATAATATTTTATATTACTTTTTTCGCAACGGCCAATACATTACCTAATAAATACTATGTCCATGTCGAAATATCAAATATACCACATAAGATCAGTACCTATAGGGCTAATAAATAAGGTAAATGTACGGGGGTTCGGCAGTTTAAGGCTCTTATAACTTTAAAGTTTATAGAACTATATTTTAAGTAATTTGGCTAATGGCTTTTATTTTCGCAACCAGTTTAGTATATTCCTAAAAAAATAAAAAGATCTTTATTTAGACTTATAACAAGACTAAGATAAACAATATTAACAAAGACAGAGAAGTCAATGTGTTGATTTTACGTAGATTATTTCGTCACGAAGTTAGAGAAAATAATGAAATGTAGAGGATCTTGTTTCGTGTTACTGATTTTAGTAACTTGCGCACTTCTGTTTATTCAGTATTTTTTACATTATGTAAAGTAATCATTAACTACCATGTATATTCGATAAAATACACAAAAATAAATTATAAAGGTTGTTTAAAAAATAAAATTGCATTGGCAGTACCTATACGAATTTAGCTTAAAATTATCAATTCAGGTTACCTTTAGAATAGTAATATAGAAATTTAAGTGAACAAAACATATAACGAATTTCGATCACGAGAAACTTTAATAAATACAGTAACTGATTTTAAGCTTTAAATTTAAATTATCTCAATTATAACATAAATATAAATTTATTAAAAAGTATCTAAGATCTCCCTAATTCGGTAGTAACACGAAATAGTGGACACTTGATAAATAAAATGACTGCTATTTCGTGAATCGATTTATTGCAATTTTAAAAGAATTTTATGATTCCATCTAATTATTTTTTCAATAAAATGTTTTTTTATAGAATACAAAAAGCATATATTCAATGTTTTATTCGAATAACTTACCTTTGTCTTTCTACAACCTTAAGAAATTCTTACGCTAGTCTTACGGTGGTAAGCAACGCAGACGCGTTACACTGCAGTTCGTAGCCAACTTTGCGTTCAAAATATCGCTATACGCTCAATTTTATCATTAAAATATTGTTACTCAGTTTTCAGACAGTTGAAAGTATAAAGATTATATACCAATATATAGTTTACGTAAATAATACTTAAATTGCTTATTATTTTTGCCAGAAGCAAAACTCACGAAACGACGTACTAGCACGAAGTTACCGTCACTTACCTTAATTGGCAGTTTGGCAGACAAATGTTTTTACAATTTAAAACAAAAACGACTTCTTTTAAGTTTCTAGATAAACTGCAAATTACAAAGGCTACATTTCATTTGTGAAGTAGACAGCTTTTTAAGTAACCTTGGATAAATTGACTTTCAACCTACCATATCACATCTGTATTGACGTTTCCTCGTAAACGATATGAATAAAACGCTTTGGTGAAGGTAAATGGAAGCTTCATAAAAAAATTATAGTTTTGGCTAGGGCTAACATTAAAAAAACCCTCGTAGCTCTATAAACACCCAAGAGTGGCCAAAATAAAAAGTTCGCAGTACTACGGACTATTCTAGCAAAACCGGTATTTTCGATACTGACACAAATTGTGCGATACTATTATACCCATTCACTTTTTGCTCCAACATGACACGGCTCTCATCTCATCAGTGACTATATCGACTCATCAGTGACTATATCGACTCACATTACCAGCTTTAGAGAGTGGTCCTGTATGTGAGCTGAGACAATATCTATGTTGTAATCTACATGAATAAGAATGGAGTAAAAGCCGAATCTTTGTGAACAACAACCCTAAGTGGAAAATATTTGGTATAACCGACAACGATCCCATAGAGTGCCCAACCCTGCAGCTTATATTGACTTTATTAGTGACTAATATTTAATATAAGTTTCAGAGTTCAGTTATGTGAACAATATACCAAAGACTACATACTCTATAGCTCTCCATTTTATCTGTTTCCTTCTATCAAAGTTCTAAGGAAAAACGATATCGAATGACCTGATCCAGGCTGAAATCAATGTCTCTGTTTCAGGGAGGCAATACACTCTTGGCAGAACCTTAGTCAATCTGATTGGATATTTTCAATCGTGCGCACAAAGGGGTTCATGGTGTGAGCCATTATTTTAACGCCTCTATACCGTACTCTTGAACATTGCCCCATCCTTTGTAAATATCCTTTGTAGATAGTAAAACTATGTCGCCACGGATGTGGCATCATTCCGTTGCTTATGATATAGTTAAAAAGGTCAGTAACTTTAAGCAGACTACGGAAGCCTTAAGATTTCTACGCCTCAATCGGAATATCGAATAACAATTTCAGATTGCGTCAAATATTATTGGGGTAAAAACCGGAGGCTATAATTGGGTTAAAGAATGGGTTTTTCACATGGCGTGTATAGTAAAAATTAAAAAAAAAAATCATATCAAGTCGGCTTCAGATAATAATATTATTACTGTATAAAAACTGTACTCATTTTGTGTCTATTCACACCGATTTACCGGATATTTTATACTTACAATTTATTTACTCTATGATTAAATATTTGTGACAATTATAATAGCAATACTGACTGTATCACAGACTAAAATAGAATAATATTTTATACCTAGCTGTAGTACGTAAACTGAGCGAAGTGAATATTATTATGGACTTTTATTTAAAGTTCTATATAAATATGTTTTACACACAAAAATAAAATATTATATAAACTATTTTGTAGTCACATAAAAAAAAACTTAATTTAACTAATATTCGTAAGCTTATACTTTAAAGTGTAAGAAATGGATAAGTGATGGTGGTCACCGTCAAAATACACAGACGCTTCCTTTAGTGATTAAGAAAAAATAAAATATTTATGTGTTCATGATGACAACCGAACAAAAATTTGATTGTGTGTTCTGTAAAGAAGTATTTGACGACAAAGAAACTTTACAAATTCACTTTCGGTAACGTTTTGTTGTTATTATAAAATATCTATTTAATATTTTTGTTTAAATATCTTAATAGAAAAAGTATCATTTTAGGAAACATGGTGATCCTAATTTCAATCAATCAAATAAGAATAAAAGCAAGCCTCAAAATAACACTTATGATGATAAAATATCTGATGATAATGAGACAGTTAATTGTGATGTGTGTGAAGAAGTGTTTCCTACTATTTCTAAAGCAATAACACATAAGCATAAAGCCCATCCAGATCATGATGCTAAATATTTCTGCCCATTTTGTGGCAAACTATTTACAATGAAGGTAAATCATTTTTAAAACAGAGTAGTTAATTCAAAATTCTTAATTCTCCTAATAGAATTTAGGTAATAAGTTACATTTTTTTCAGCATCTCTATAATAAGCATATACAATCGAATCATGAAAATGATCAACCTTCCGATACGAAGGATTTTCACTGTGATTGTTGTGAAGTAGAATTTTTTGAGCCATCTGCAATGATTTATCATAATAAATTTTTCCACCGTCAAGATACAGAATTACCAAGTATAGGCCACTCAAAAAAAGTTAAAACATATAATCAGGTACTGTTCTCTTTTTAACTACATAAAACATGTGAACATGGTTTAATTAATAAATATTTACATACTTAGTTCAAGTAGTATCCTTTATATGGGAATAGTAAATAAGTTTTGTTAAAAATAAGATAATAGCTGTAATTGATAAGTTTATACTAATACTAAAACAAAATTACAAAGATATTAAAGATTATCAAGAAATATATGTAGTAAATCATAAATCTAAATGTAGTTTTCAAATATCTATTACTGTTGTACATTTTTTGCTCATGTATTGTTAATATAGTACATTTTTATCTTAAAATAAATGTTGATATACATAAGGTAAATTTTATATACAACTATGTCATGTTATAAATTCATAACTGACAATGAAATTGAGCATCAAATTAAACATTTTAAATTAAATTTGATTATTTTTTGTTAATGCTGTAAATAATACATTAATTTAATGTTCCTTAGCAATATTTGTTTATTTTTAGGAAATGGTACAAGTTTATTATTGCTCTTTCTGTGGTGAAGAATATAATAATAAGGTTAATTTACATGTAAGTAGATTTTTTTTTATATTATAGCAGGTAGAGAAATCATAGTATCAGGACACTTCATTCCACCCTAATGTGAGTCATTGCATGCTTGGAATGGAACTCAACTCACAATCTTCAAGCTTATAACTGCTATTATTAAATAATTATATTCTTTTATATGATACATTTTACAATTGTTGTACGAATTCAAATTATTATTTGCAGTGGCATAGTTTCTGACTATATCGTTTAAAATTGATTATTTTCATTTCCTAGTCTTGGTAATGAGTTAAGTGCAGCTTGATTCTGCCAATCCACCTACAAAGTGAAGTGAGGTGTTCAGGCACTAGGTTGTAGCATAATAAGCTTTGTATTTCAAAAATAAATATATCAAGTATAATTATATATATTTACAGAAACACATGACTGATGACCATGGTGATGAAAATCAAAGTCCCAGTGATATTTTAAGATGTCCCTTATGTGAAGCAATTTTCTACCACTTAGATGCATATGAAGTACATCTCATGTTCCATTCAACAGATGATTTATATAGTGAAAAGAATGAAATGTAAGTACACCTATCCCCCGATTTACACGATACTTTTTTTACACGTTTTCGCTTTACACAGTTTTCCAAATAAGTTTTGTTTTGTTTTTATCACACTCTTCTTTATTACAAGCGAGTGCATAATTTAGATTATTATAAATTAACGGCTGTGATTAAAGTAAAATTTAGAGAGCAAAATGCGGGAAATTTTGGAGAGAAATGGTGGCAGTTTACCAAATAGGATTAATTAAAATAAAAAAATTTAAACATTTTAATTTGAATCAAAATTTATTATGAAACTTTTGTTAAACAGTCTAGTTATAGTGAATTAAAACAACTGATTGGTGGTGTACACCTAAAAATATTGAAAAAACACAACTGTTAAATAGCAAAATAATGCATTTTCTGAAAGCTGTTCGATTTACACGGTTTTGACTTGAAAATTTTTAATTTTTTATTTACATGTTTTTCTCAGGAACGTATCTACCGTTTAAATCGGGGGATAGGTGTATATTGAATGTAGGATCCCCCTTAACTAAACATAACCCTAACGATGGCACTGGACAGAAATTTAAAAATCCCTGGATTTTTTAATAAAAAATAACAATGATTTTTTTTATGATTTATTAAACCATAATCGACTTAAAGTAACACATTAAATAGTCAAGAAAATCTCATTTAATCTATAAAATTTATACATGTAATAAAATTGTAACTGATCACTATCTGTAAAGAAAGATATATGAAAAAACTATTATGGGGGACATTAATCAACGTAATAAATGACAATATTAAAAAAAAAAGTATAACATATGAAAAAATTTCAGTTTCTATAGCTGGAAGTTCATAATTTAAACTTATGTGTGTAAAATAGAGGAAATAAGAATAGCCATAAGGATTCACTTATTGCCCCATTAAAAATCCCCAACCAAAAGTATCACTACCTTATCTTGACAACGCTCTTAAACTACCTATCTGATTTTTATAAAGCCTAGCTAAGAACCATCACAATGTGTAAAGCTTTCGATTTAAGAAAAACCCCACTCAAATCATTAATTCAGGAACTGAGGTGCCCACTTACACATACACACGTCAAACTTATAACATACACTCCTCTCCTTATGTTGGGGGTTTAAAATGATTTGAAATTAGTTATGTAACAAATTTAATAAATAATTTTAGTTAGTGTTACCATTATGGAACAGTAGAGCAGCATCTAATGTAATCCACTTAGTGTAATGAATTATTTCATTTCTCTATGCTAAGGCAAGGTATGGCATTGAGTTTTGAACAGTGCCGCCTACCTACATGTAATGAATTTGAACAGAAAGTAGAGAGTGCTCTGACCCATTAATTTCTTCTAGTTTTTTTATAGTAATCTTTATTATTACTAATATTTGCAGAGCAGAGCATATAACTGATTTTTCACTCGAAGCAGTGGCACCAATTATGGAGAAAGTAGAGGAAGACGTCTCCAATCTAAATCCTGATGGCATTGTAAGATTACATATTATATTTACAGTACATAAAGCATTTTTTAGCACAAATTATTAATTTTAGAGTATAGATGTAAAAAAATGTAATTTTAATAAGATTTTGTGTTAATTGAAATCTATCAAATATTAAATATATTATTTGTTTTTATAGGACAGCTTTTTGCAATTGGTGATGGATACAGGAGACAATCAACCAAAAGTTAAATCAAAAAAACACAAAAAACATAAGAAATCCAAAAAGCCAGCAATAACTCTAGATGAATTTTTAAATATGAACAAGGATGTGTTTGGCGATGGTCTCGACGTTGAGGGAATAGAGGAAGTACCAACACAAGTTGTTCTAAAAAAAGTTCAAGGTAAAAAATTTCCTACGAAAGGGCAATCTAAAGCAGTTAATGCAGACCTAGCAAAGTTGAAAAAACACGGCATTACTATTACATCAAAATCTAAAAATCTAATTGATAAAAATTACAAGAAAAATATTAAGGTAACCAAGGCAAATGTCACAAGTAATCATAACGAATTATTATCTAAGTTGCTAAATCAGGGAAATAATGAAATAAAAATAGTAAAAAAAAGTATGACTCCGAATTTACATACAGAAGATGCACTTGATAACAAAAACGACAATACTGACAATACAAATGAAAATAATGGAGACTTTAGTAATAACAAAGGAGTTTCAAATCTTATAAACACTGATGATAACAGTAATAGACATATGTCTATCACTGATAGCGAAATTGCTGACAACATCCAAAGTGATACTGAAAATACTCCTGATTCTAATTCAAACTTGCAAGACACTCCCTCTGACGAAACCACTATTAGAAATGACACACGTAAACTTCATACTTCAGAATTAATTGAATCTAGTACTAGTAATACTAGCAATAAAACTTCATCGCCATCAGAAGTTAAAAATGATGAAATTTCAAATAAATTACTGCTACGTCCAGTTGTATCTGGTTTAATAGAAGATTTAAAAAAGGATTTTTCAGTAGCCGATGAAATATTAGAACGAGATGAAATATCTTCACAAAAAGAAATGGACGTCGATGATAAAACAGAAAGTTCTTATCGAAAAGATGACAATAATCTCGCAAACGAGACTTTAAATGCCTTAAAACATTTGAGTCATCTAATAACTGTGAAGCCAGTGAATCAACCCAAAAGTCCAGTAGCAAAAGAAACTATTGACAAGAATATTGTTGAAGATGGACATTCAGATATAGTAGAAGAAAGTATTCCAAAAACACCTGCAATTTCTCAGCATTTTCCTATAGAACAAAATGCCAACAAATCTATTAAAATATTAAATCAAGTTATAGTAAAACCATCAAAGATCTCTCCATTAGAACATATGTACTCTGACTTTGATAGCGATGAATTTAACGACTTTGATGATACTAACTCTGATTCAGAACTTATTAGGTTAGAAGAACTCAAAGGTCCTAGTAGTAATATTCGAAGAGTTAAATTAAAAATTAGACACTTACCAACTAGCCAAAGTAAACAGAAAGTTTATGAAACCAATAATGTGATTGATAATAAAACAGGACATGATGATGAATTGCAAAATGAAGAAAATTCAAATAATGCACCATCGGTATCGACTAATTTGGATATTTTAAAGCGCCTTACAAATGTAACTGCTAAATCTTTAGCTTCTATCAAAAACGTCAGTCAACCTAATTCAAACGTAAAAACATTAAATCAGACAGTAAAAATATTACCGTCAAATGCTAAGAAAAATTCTTCAGATGTTGAAATTTTTAATATAGATGATTCGGATAGTGATGTTGAAGACAAGCAATCCAATCACACCTTAGATGCTTTGCGGAATCTAAATAAAAACATAATAGTTAAATCGACCCAACAAAATGTGAATATAAGTGAGGTGAAGAACGAAAAAATCATAAATACGAATACCCGTTCAGAAGTTATAAATGAAAAACATGTGAAACTTGGTAAACATTCACCAAATGTACAGAAAAGTATAAATCTACAAAATAAACTTAAAAGTTTGGGTGGTAATATTACTGTGACATCAAACAATTCTCCAAACATGACAAGCAATGAACATTGCAGTAGCTTTGATGAATTTGATGAAGATGAAGCTAATGATAGTGAGTCAGAAAACTATGTAGGGAAATTAAAAATTACTGAATTAAATGAAAATGATGTAAGTGATAATGAGAGTCCCGACAGCAGAACAGATGCGATAGTCGAATCCCCCCATGCATCTAATAGCGAAAATGAAGATAACCACATGGAGAGCGATGAAGATTTTGCAGATTTTGAAAAGCAAATTAAAAGTGCTATGGTGAAAAAACAAGAAGAATCTACAACTTCTACAACACCCACATGCTTAGAGAATTTTAAAAAACTAAATAAAAATTTAACAATAAAATCCTTGAGCACCAAGAAAACTGATTCTGAAGACGAATCAAATTATACCTCAGAAAAAGAAGTATTTGAAGATAGTAATAATCAACAAATTGCAATTAAACAATCAAAACCAAATCCCTCCCAGTACTGCCGACCATCTAATAAAAAAAATCAAAGCAGTTCATCAATGAATCAAACACTCCACAAAAATGTTAGCACTTCATCCAATCAAATCGTTAAAACAGTGAAACAGTTTCAATCTCAAACGGTTATTGAAGAAGTTACGACGACAGTTACAAAAACTATAAGAACTGTCAACCAATCAAGTAATGAAATGGTGCAAAGTAGCAATATTCGACCTCAAAGACCTATGATGCGGCCACAAAGAATGGTTAATAGAGCACAAGGTACTATCCTGAGACCGTCGCCAGCAGTCGGCACAAGAATAAGAAACGCAACTCCTATGAGACACCCCACTCCATCTACTGTGAAACCTTCAAATCAGCTAGTCCCTGTACGCGGGGTTGTCAATTTACAAAGCAATCCGGTTCCCAGTACGTCTTCAGTGCGAAAACTTGCGCCTGCTAAATCTAGTCCGCAAAATAATAATAATAAAAGCCACATGATAGGAAAACTAAAGATATCTCCCCTGGCATTAAATCAAGCCACGAAAAGGGTTGCAGATGAAGCTACCGGACATTTTAACTGCTTTAAGAAACCAAAAGAATCTGCCATGTCTTCAATGGATATGGGGAGGCCTTTGGACGATTCAACATTGCAGTATATGTCGGCATCTCAAAGTCAATCAAATTATTCTAGTGTAACTAAAACCATTAAAGGTAAAAGTGTGGTCACTGCGACGCAGATGCGCGAAGTCAGTACCAGTTCCCAACAGCAACTTAATAAAACAAATAACATATCTGGGCTCATGGTTGCAAAAACCTGTTCAAAGCAAGCCGTTCACGCGGAAGAAAAGAAAATCATCAATACTGCAAAAAAGAACACATTAGATGCTCTTGAAAAGTTACAGAGACAAGGACTGTTAGTAAAAAAGCCGCGTGTTGACGACTACAGTGAGAAATCTCAAAGTGAAAGTGACGACGATCCGAGTTAATATATTTAATTCACAATATCACATGTAACAGAATACCGATTCAGGCAAGCGTATATTATAAACTGTCATAATACTGCTAGCGCTTAGTGATTAGGCTATGTGTAGCACTTACCTATACGTAGTACATATGTTAATTATAGAAGTTATAACTATTTCATTTATAAATTATCCGCGTTCGGACATTAAACAAGATTGTTTACAATTAGTAAATGTAATGGAGGTAAAGTACATTTAAGTTGTACAGTTTGTTGTCGAAAAAAAGCCATGTTTAAATTTCAGAATTTACATAGAATATTGTTAAAGATTAACAAAAACATGATTGTTCCTAAGTTATTTATGATTTAATTTTTCTTTTGTTGACTTAAAAATCAGAAAGATATTAATTTTGTATAGGTGATAAATGAGAATAAATTTTTTTTGTTTACGATTGTTTAATATTATAAACTGTATTTACACCCATATTATACATAACGTACCCACAGTCCCAATACTTGAATACCAAAATATATTAAATAGTCAGATATAAAGATATTTATATGCCTATCATCGATATAACGATAATGTATCTTTGATAAGATATTTGTCCAGCACCGTCTAATCCTCTAAGGAGTCTTTGCCTCTACTTTATTCTGCCGCCACTTATGATCCTGGAACCATTTGAAAAAAATGAGAACCACATACAATGTTAGCACATTTTTACAAGAACAATATATAAAACTACTTTTACGGGTTTCAGGGTGCTATTTTTATATTATTGTTTAAATGCTATAACACAAAATCCACGAAAAGTAATTTTATTTATTATATTGGAGAGACTTGATTATCCAAACATTGACTTACACATAGACTTGTATAGGAATTTTTAAAGTTTGATTTATTTCGATGTTTTATGCAATTTTTACTAACAGTAAAAAGAGTAATTAATAATGCATAACCCATTTCATTTAATTTAGTTAATCTAGTCTAGAAAAGCAATGATTTACATAATATAAAAATATATACAAGAATTGTGAAAAGAATGTGATTATAGGTATAGGGGCGTCACAACACAATATTAGTCTAATTACAAACACAAATATTTAAGCTAAACTTACTCAGAAGATAACCGTTAGACTAACCCTTCTCCCAACATTGAATATAATTCACATTTGTGTTAAAACAAATAATATCAGTTTTAACTGTTATATATGATATATAAATAATATGATAAATGTGAGTGGTTATTATTATTATTATATACCTTAATAAACATACAGTAGGACGTAGAATTATGGTTCACTTACCTTTAATATCGACTTAAATGTGATCATGCAATAAATATGAAAAAGAAAATTGAACTAACACTAAGGAAATTATGCCAATAGTCGTAGAATTGGAAACTCGTTTAAATTTTATACGCTTGAATAAGAACATGCTCTGCGTAATAAGAAATGGTGAGAAAATCATTTTTGTCAATAAAAAGAACAAATGAATCGGCATTTTAACAACAAAGACCTAAAAATACGAATATTTTTGGCACCCAAAGTTTTTGTATAAGAAATGAAAATAACTGTAAAAGCAATAAAGCAAATATAGCCGTGAAAGGTATATAAAGGAAATAAAACCGTTATGAAACTATACTCGAAAATGACCTGAAAACTTACATAAAGATTTGTTTATTTTTCAAAATGACAAATTAAGTTTGTGAGCCATGAAAAGATGGTTACCAAAATGAAGCTTGAATAAATAAAGGGATCCTCTAATAAATGGTTTATACAAATTTATATATCAATTAATAATTAAAAACTGGAAAATAAGATTTTACTGCATAGGGACATATTTTTTAAAGCATTCCTATATATCTAAGACAAAAGTCATATATTTGATGCACATGTATACCATACTAAAAATATTTTTAAATTAAAGCCCAACTGGAAACGTAGACAAACAATCCTTCGTACTTAATAAATATGAGCCCGTTCAGCATAACAGTAAATGTATGTCGGCACGTACCAATATCGCCAATTCATTGGAGAGACGATACGCGATTGCACGCAATTTGTATCCATATTTCAGCTTTCCAATCATTTTCTTTCGCACTATTCGCAGTATCGTATACATGTTGAACCAGTGCAAAATAAGAAACAAAGCCGCCAGGTAAGTAACCTGCCAAATATTGAATAAAAAAAATTAAAAACAAAATATTGCAACTAAAATCCTTTTTATTACTCAGCATAAATAAATAACAAATATTATTACAGCGCAGGTTCACACAACAAACAAGATAAATAAAATGTACAACTTTTAAGTACATACAATATTAATGAAGACTCAGTGCAAGCATGATCTAAGCTAACAACATTTATTGTTTTACATTATAATAGCTTATTTAGATAAGAATGTATGGGATTAGATGATAGATCATATGTGCACTAACTCTTTAATAATTAACACATGTCAAAGCATACAGAAATAAGTAAAAAAAAAACAAATTAATATTATCATTCAATATGTCAATAACAAAATGGTGATACAATGTAAAATTTTACTTGACTAGTCTGAAGTTAGTAGTAGCACTATGCAAAGTGTTTATAGTATGTTATATAATTATAAAATAATTTTATAAATACTTGTGCAAACTTGTGTATTGTTTATATTATAATTACAACCATTGTCTTTAAATGCTAAAAAAGCAACCATAGCTATAGTAATTTTATGATTAAATGAATAGAAAATATATATGGGTACAGACACACATAATATGGCAGATTTAAAATATGATTTACGTTTTAGTACTGAAAGTACAAAAAAAAAATTAAAATTTGTCTTGTTTCTGTCACCATCAATCCCATACAAATTACTATCAGTAGTTTATTTGGCAAACCATTATCAGCAAGCACAATTGACCATTTATAAGTAAGTTTAATAAAAATTTGTTTGGCTGATTTCTCGAACTGTGGCACATAATTTAGTATATTAGTTCAACATACTGACTAACATATTTTTTCTTATAGCTTATTGGACAGATTTGTTTTAGTGTTTTTTTTGTCAAATGGCCTCTTCCTGTTCTAACATTAACCTTACACATTGTTAAACATTTTACGAATTAAATAATCTTTGGGGTGCCTTGATTACACATATCACCCTTTGATAAGTTCATGCTCAGTTGCTACAAATTAAACATATGCATTCCACAAGTTAATAATCACTTATCAAACTATGGTGACTCACTATACACTTTTAGACAGAAGATTTCAAATATTTATAACCTAATTCTATCACACAACAACCTGTTCATGTTTTTAATTTTTCGTTAATTTAAAACTATATTTAAGTATAGTATACCTTAAAACCACATAGTATATTGATTCGATGTATATAATATATAATAATCACATAGTTCAAAGATCTTTCTAAGACATACATACACATGTATAGAAATAAATCAATGTTATTAGCAACAAAAGAATAAGAGAAGTTTTGAAGTTTCATAAAAGAATTTCTTTAGGAAAACAATTTTTTACTATTATATATTATTTTAAAAATGGAAGATGCTTCAGGTCATGTTGAATTAAAATACTTAATGTTGCTTGGCAAAAAATATAAAAGTGCATTCAACTATATACCTAATTTCAAAAACATTTGGTCCTCTATAAAAAATAAATTAATACATAAAAATGCAAAAATTGTATCTATTCTGCCTCAGTGAGAGACAAACGTATAACTTAAAAAAATAAGATTTTATGTTTAGGATAATTATACCATCCATTAAATATATTTAGATTGCCCGTGTCGTTATAAAACATTATATAAAAAAATATATTTCACGTAGAAACAAAAAAAACGGTAGGTACTGATAAAGTCATTTTTTTAATGTTAGACGATTGTCGAATTCCAATTACAGTGGCCCTTTCATGTGTGACATGATTTAGAACAAACTACAACAACAATAGTAACAAAAAACCAAAAAAAAGATCAACACGAGTTTCATGATATTACTAATCAAGTAATTATATTTTAATGATAAAGACAGTAATTATGTAACTGTTTCGTTCTGTTAGAAGCAAAAATATTATATAACAATGAAAAATGCAATCAATATTATCGATTCAACGATTATAGTTTCCTTAAAAACGATTACAGTATTTTATTTTTATCATCGATCTTAATGGAGTTATTTGTGCAAAATTTCCGAATTTCGAAGGCATAACTAATTCAGTTATGTAATATTTAATTAATATATAAGGTGAAGACAAATTAAAACCAAATTAAATGGCAAATTAAAATAAAGAAATAAATTCTATCTACAGATGTATTAAATTAAATTAGGGAATGCAATATGGGTAGACCAGGATCGTACATGCTATGTATAAGAATAATTCTGGTCGAAAAATGAACGATTGGGGAAATTAATTATCTTGAGCCAGGTGGACTAAAAGGCACTAGTTTTAAGTATTTTGTTTTAATACCTTAATGATGATTTTCCTACGAGCGTAAAGCAAGCAGAACAGAGGGTTTCTGCTGGTGTAATATGAGAAGTCGTTTAGCAGTTGAAACTAAAGAAAATTAACGTGTTTATTCCATTTTTTTTTATTTTTGCTTTTGTGATTCAATTACAAATAAATAAGTAATTTTTTTATAATTAATATTTATGAAAGTTTAAATTTGTTTAATGTAAGTGCCCTCAGAAATTATAAGAAAATGTTCAGTCTCATTTTAGTTTAGTTATTCATGGAATAAGAATTTTCTATAGGATTGCATTCCCTAAATTAAGTTCATAACATATGATTGAACTCAGTCATGCCACTGTCTACATCAAAATCTACTGTCCCCAGTTGGGTACCTGCTTCCCGAGCTTCTCCGCGAAGACCATCATGGTGGTAGCTATGTTGCCGATGCCGATCGTCAAAAACGATAAGCTTAGAGCTGCCACCTGTTTATATTTGTGTGTACGCGTTTTATTTTTTTTTAATTGTATAAAATTATTTGTATTTCAAGAATTAAACACAAAGCACTGTATTTGTTCAGCAAAGGCGATGTTTTAACCCTTAAGTGGGCAGAACACCAAACCTGTTTATTTTGATTTATGGTACGATTTTAGATTCTAAAATTAGACCATTTTATTTATAAAATTAAGTAATTAATATTATAGGATAAAGTTTCTCGGTACGCGTTTAAGGGTTAAGACAATCTTTTAAAAATATAATAAATATTGAATTTCTTTTACAAGTTTATAGTAAAATTTCAATTGTATTAAAAAAGATTTTGTTTTTTAGCGTCACGCTGTATTCCGTATACGTAGCAGGGTAAACAGAGAGAACCTAGTAACTTAGTGCTAAAAAAATGAAATTATTAAGTATTTCATGATCTCGAATTGAACCCACAAACTGCCACGAGTCCTCAGACATAATTTAAATATATATATATATAAACGTTCACATACCTGCCACGTCGCTTCTGGGTGATAAGTAATGTTGTACAAAGTGTACGCTATATACAGTTGGAACACATATCCACCGAAGAGGAAGGGAAGTAGGTACGTGAGACCGCGCCACATCCACGAATGGAAACCTTCGATAGTGATGTCCATGTTGTGCCTCGCGCCTAACGCCTTCAGCCTGTATAGCACTCCGCTTTGATATCTGAACTGCATGTATTGTACCACGCCTGAAATATTAATGGCCTAAATGTGGAATAACATTTTAATCATTTTAAAAATAAAAATGATCAGTTAAATTTTTAACTGAAGATTACTCAGAAAAATATTTATATTAAACCTATATCTATTAGGTCTTTTAAGACTAAACCAGGTTCTGGCATCAATGTCTAGTTTTAGAGTAAGTCGATTTGTATTTTGAGCGTCGACTTAGATATAAAGGTAGAAAAAACCGGTATATTTCGGAGAATTAAGTGTACAGGAGCTACTTAAAACAGCTTCTTAATTCTTCTTTTTTATATTTATGTATATAGTAGTTTTTATTGCATCTCATGTGTAATTGCATCGTTTATTCATCTGCATATATTAAAGGTACAACTGTGTCACAATACTTACTTATGTAAGCAATAAACCACATAAAAGTATGTCGAAATTCATTCCACGGTTCATTTTGCGGCCAGATGAGTATAATTCCAGAGGCCACTGTCGAAATGAAGTGGTGTAGCCTCCACCAACCCTTGATCCTTGATCCGTTCACCTTCAGTATACTCTCTCGAATTGTTAAAGTACAGTAATACCAGACTAGCAGAAATATTAGGATCAGTTGCAATGGCCTAAAACATAAGCAAATGATAATTGAAACTCAAATAATCTTTCCCCTTGGCCATTAATTTTATTTTACATTCTAGATATTTATTGCTCTTAAAAAGTGTCTTAAAAAATTCAATGTACTAGTGTGCTATATACATATTCTCTTATGTCGGAAATCATTAAATAGAGTATTACCTAAAATCTATCGACAAATTACCAACAGCGAGAACAAAGGCAATCGCACTAAGTATTAGTTTGAACTTTTCATATTCATCCTTATATTTAAATCTGAAACAAAAAGAAACAATATTACAAAAAAATATAGAAGTATTGTAAATATAGAAGTGTTGTAAATATAGAAGTGTTGTAACATGTGTACTTGGAAAAAGATAAGTTATTAGGGGTACAAATAAGTTTCCGCCGTTTTTTATCAAAAACTAAATATTTATTATAGAAGAACGGTAATGTAAGTTTATTCAAAATATTGTCCATCACTTGCAACTACTTTTTCCCATCTCTCAGGCAACATTTTGATCCCACGTTTGAAGAACTCCTTGTCTTTTGAGGCTATCCACGAATCAACCCAATTTTTGGTATCTTCATAAGATGTGTACCGGTGCTCCGCCAGAGCGTGTGCCATGGACCGGAACAGGTGATAATCCGACGGTGCAATGTCTGTTGAATACGGCGGATGGAATAACACTTCCCAATCAAGTGTTTCCAAATACTTTTTCACGGGAGCTGCAACATGTGGACAAGCATTATCATGGAGAAGAATATTTTTTTCGTGTCTAGAATAGTATTGAGGGCGTTTATCCTTCAGAGCTTGGTTCAATCTCATCAATTGTGTTCGATAGAGGGTTCCGTTTATTGTTTTGCTCGGATTAAGCAACTCATAATACACTACACCCAGCTTTGATTTTGCTGTCGATGTTGACGCTTGGCCAGGTAATTCCCATGATTTTCTTCTTTTTGGATTATGATAATGTATCCATTTCTCATCACCAGTTACGATACGATGTAAAAATCCCTTTTTCTTATGTCTAGCTAGCAATATTTCACTTAAGCATAATCTGCGGTCAATATCTCTCGGCTTTAATTCGTACGGAACCCAATTTCCTTGTTTATGAATCATTCCTAATGANCGGAATAGGTGATAATCCGACGGTGCAATGTCTGTTGAATACGGCGGGTGGAATAACACTTCCCAATCAAGTGTTTCCAAATACTTTTTCACGGGAGCCGCAACATGTGGACAAGCATTATCATGGAGAAGAATATTTTTTTCGTGTCTAGAATAGTATTGAGGGCGTTTATCCTTCAGAGCTTGGTTCAATCTCATCAATTGTGTTCGATAGAGGGTTCCGTTTATTGTTTCACTCGGATTAAGCAACTCATAATACACTACACCCAGCTGATCCCACCAAATACATAACATGAGTTTTTTTCCGTGAACATCCGGTTTTGCTGTCGATGTTGACGCGTGGCCAGGTAATTCCCATGATTTTCTTCTTTTTGGATTATGATAATGTATCCATTTCTCATCACCAGTTACGATACGATGTAAAAATCCCTTTTTCTTATGTCTAGCTAGCAATATTTCACTTAAGCATAATCTGCGGTCAATATCTCTCGGCTTTAATTCGTACGGAACCCAATTTCCTTGTTTATGAATCATTCCTAATGATTTTAACGATGTGATACTGCTTGCTGAGTGACTTTTAATGTAAGAGCGAGTTCTTTTTGTGTTTGAGATGTATCTTCCTCCAACAATTCCTTCAATTCTGCATCCTCGTAAATTTTTGACCTTCTACTGTGATCTTTGTCTTCTACGTCGAAATCGCCGTTTTTAAATTTATGAAACCACTCACGACACGTTCTGTCACTCTAAGCATGCTCACCATATGCTTCTACGAGCAATCGATGCGCCTCAGCAGCAGATTTCTTTAAATTAAAGAAGTAAACTAATATTTCCCGCAAATGACGCTTACTTGGCTAAAATTTGGACATTTTCAACTACCAAAAATTATATTTTACCAATATAAAGTCAATTATATTAGTAGGTTATGTTGTTCTTGAATGACCAAAGTAATTAATATTAAGTTATCATCTGCGAAAACTAACGGACACTCTATGCCGCGCCATCTACAACAAAACGGCGGAAACTTATTTGTACACCTAATATAAAAACTAATATCTAGTTTCTTACTTGTCGTTTTTGTTGAGTATCGACACGTTGACATTACCGAGTATGATTCTTAGATACAAACTGTTTTGTTTAGGCAATGTCGCTTCGATCTCGTGCAGCATTGCTTTCCTCTTCATGATCTCCTTCTCAAGATTTGCCACCCGATCGTCCTTTGTTACGCCTTTTTTTTCCATTCTTAAACGTAATAAGTGAATAGTGAAGTCACTCAGCTGGTAATATTTAAACATGACGCACTCTTACATTTAACTAATTTAAAAAAATAAATGTTTTGATTAAATAAAATGTAATTAATTACTTCTTCAAAACTTGAATATAAGAAAAATAATATTTATTTTGACTCAAAGAACACCCAGTTTGATTAGCTTGGATAGTTAAGTTTATGCTAAAATATTAGCAAGAAGAATACAAGAAAAAAATCGAAATGCTGTTGTGGGAGGCCCAAGGAGGACTTACACCTGGAAAAGGCAGTATGGATCAGATCTCGACCACTAACCTCACCTGCGTGCAATTAAGAGCTGGCTGGTTTGACATCCAATCGGATGTTAAGCAAGGTAGCGTCATGTCAGTTTGAAGAAGAAGATTCACTACAAAAATCTAGTGGGATTTGAACTCGCAAGTATTACGTTCAGTCGGATAAATCTCCGATTTGCTTTAAATACTTTTACATATATGAATAATACCGTGTATAACTATAGAGCGACGAAGTCGAATGTTTTGTTAAATTCTCATACAAAAAATAAGAGCACCTTATTAATTGTTCTGTGCAGCCGGCAAGAAGACTATACAGGAGGTATTTTTAGTGAGACTTCTGAGGTAGAGACATTATCGTTTTCGTTCAATGAAATTTGAAAATTGCCTTTGCGATGATTATACGATACTAGACTAGGAGCTTCAAAAGAACTAGAACCCTAACAAAAACTTGCAAATCTGAATTATTAAAAAAATAATGCATGCTTTTTCTTTACATCATTATAAGTCTACTAGTATACATCCAACAGTAACTATGTAGATCCGGCACTTAGCGGACCCTTGTTTTAAATTGATCGCCGCTATCAGAGGGCAAGGTACGGAATGATAAGCGTATAGCATAAAAACAATAGCTAATATATTTTCCTAATCAAAAGATTTATATTTTATGACACGTGACTTTAAAGTTAATAATATTTTATTCCAAGATGTTTTAATAAAACAATGAGTCATCTATATGACTTTCACTATCCTCATTGTTTTGAAAATTAATATTGCATTTGTTCAACATCCCAAATTTCTTTACAATTTTTCAATAAGTGATATTATTATTATGGTTTCAATATATTTATATATTTTTAGGTTTGCTTTGCAGCATGAACATAGCAAGTTAGGCTAGTAAACCTAGTTTCAGGACAGAATTCGAGACATTGTGCAGAAATTAACGCCGCGCTTTGTAGTACCAGTGTAGGGAAATGGAAGTAATTCATTTCTGGAAGTGGACTTCAATCCGCTACGATCATACTTACTGTGAAATTAAACTTTTGTTGTGCATGATCAAATTACTTATTTTTTTCAATCAACTTAATTTTTGAAATTAAAATCATTAATATATTTTATGTAAAACTAATAAAAACATTTTTAATTTAAATAAGAGCAGAAACCTAATGTAATTTATTAATAGATAGCATATTAATTTACATTTATTGTTTTGTACTAAACTGACCTATGGTTGTCAGTTATTTTATCTAATCTAAAAGATAGGATTTATTAAATCAATAATTTTATCTTTAATTTTAATTTTTAAAGATAAGATTATTGATCTTTATTTAACAACTTAAATTCCATTATATATTTTGGGAATAAGTCATCAATATTTACATTTATTGTGAATTTGATGCATGTATATTTATAGTATATAAAAAAGCTAAATGCTGAAAAAAACATACTCAAATTTACGTTACCGAGGTCAATTTATTCAACATTTTCAAATTATATAATACATAATGATTACAAGGTGATAAAAAAGAATTGTGCCTTATGAGTAATTACTCATATACAAAAAAATTTGCACAATGTTTTTGCCACAACATAATAATAAAAGCCGAAAAAAATGGAAATCCTTGAGCCATTTGTAAATAAAAAAAAATTATGTCTTTTGGATCATATTAAAATGCAATTTTACCAAATATTTTGCCAAGAATTGTTAAATAGGCTTATAGTGAATAATAAATGTAGCAGTCCTACATAGTTATAATTATTATGTAAATATGCTTGCATGTTATTTTCTACAAGCAATGCAAAATAATATAATCAAAGAATCTCAGACCTTTTGAGGGCAGCTGTGATAATCGACATCCGATATTTTTGATGGTTCAGCTCTTTCAAACATGATGCTTGTAATTCTCCAACTTCCTCAAGTTTGGTTGCGTATTCCTTATTTATAGACTAAAAGAAGATATTTTTGAAATTTAATATTTATATTTAAATTTATCTTTCAATCACTAATTGGAAAGAATTTAGTGAATTATACATGGTCAATTATATAAACATTTGGTTTTTATAGTAGTCGAGTAAAAATAAATAATTATTACTTGGAAATATATCATTAAAATAAACTTATGTGAAGTTATACGAAAATTGAAAAAAATATTATTTATTTTTCCTAATCACCTAATATTGTGCATTATTATGCAAATAATCACTTATACAACAATCATAATAGAAATAGAACTTTGGAAGTAAAAAAGAAATTAATTTCCATTAGAATCTAAAATTTTTACCGAAATCAGAAAAAAATAAGATAAACTATCAACTGCAATAATATTCTAAATAAATTTGAGTGGTACTAGGCAAATAATATAATAATTCCCCAACAAGTAGCAACATAAAGTAAATAAAGATAATATTTAGCCTCAGAATATCGTGTGTTTATCCTTATTATCATGACATGAAAAATAATAAACGACAGATAGCTACAGCAGTTTGTTATTTTTATTTTACTTTAAAATATGGAAAATCAGATTGAACATACATCTAAACGTTTATAATCCGCTAGTAGGTCTTCCCACTCTTTTAGACACTCTTCGGTCTCCATGTTCAGAACTGAGCTGTGTAAATACTTCAAATGTTAAAAATCGCGTATGTTAAAAATCAAAGAAGCAACAATTTATTCATGGCGATACGAGTCAGAGCGGCAAATACACTGAATTTTACATCAATGGAAAATGGAAATGAAACGGGTTACAATAATTTTAACAACCTTCTGTCTATGTCATCTATCAAAAATTCGATGTTGATTTTCCACTACAGATAAATAATACAGATAGGACAAAATCTTGAGCATAGATTATACACATATACTAGAGATCTTGAGGCAGTAATGGATTCATTATTCATTTTACTGTATTCGGAATAAAATCATACAATATGGTAGATACGGTACCATAATTTATTTTTAAGGCTCGTTTTATAATATAGTACATTTTTTAAAATACTTTATAATGGTGTTTTAAGAAATTGGAACTTTTTAAATCAAAAATTTATAATTATAATAATAATTTGAATTAAAATCCGGCACTCATTATTATGAGGTTAAATATAGTAATTTCTTTTTAAATTAATTTTAATTAGTAGTTTGTAAATAACATTCAGTTTGGATATTAAGATGAAATTAGATTATTAAAGCCTAATGTAATAATTTACAACGAAAATAGTTTTTTCTCAGTTGTTTATTATTGTAATACCTCTTATTATCAGGTGGAGGTGAAGATGGAGTATGTAGCTTAAATTTTAACGCTACATAATTAATATATAAAAATTATTAATTCTCAAATGTAACAATTACACAAGAATTTCTTATAAACTTGTTATGTATACATGTTGAATAATTAGCTTACACTTAATGGGTTGAAGAAAAAGATCTCATAATTTACATATTTAATTGATTTATTTACAGAAAAAATTCACCAAATTCTATTAAAATTTTGGTAGTTTATTTTCTATATAAATTTAGACAAAATACAGCGATTAATGGGCATGCACAAAATCCTCTGCAGTATGTTCCCATAGATCAAAGACAAAGTGTCGAGAAAATAGAGGATTTTGCTTTACAGATATACATTCAATTGATGATAAGCAAAATGATCGCAACAGCAAATATTGTGTAAGTTTATTATAGTTATACAATTCTTATTTATAATAATTCAGACAATATAGTTTTGCAAGCGTTAAATATGTGACTGTACGACCAAGGAGATTATGTATGGAGCCTTATCAAATATATGATTTATAGTGATGCATCAATAGTGAGCTTTGTGTTTTGCAGCTTTTATTTCACAATCAAACCGTTTAAAATACACATTATATATGTTATAAGAACAAGTTTAAGTTTTAAGGACTATAGAGTAGATATCGAATTTGAGAATAAGCTAAAAGGCATCTAGTTAAGTAATTTTATATAGATCTATATTGATATGGATTTCTACTGCTAAATATATAATCTCCTTGTTAAAATAATGACAACTACACTGATAAAGCAAAAAATCGCTGCAATACCATGCAATGATATACTTAAATATTTTTGACTTTTATGTTTATGATGTTTTTATTATATCACATTTAGCATGGTACAACAGCATTTTTGATACTGTAGTTTATGCATCCATGTCTAGCACTGCAAAGCTTTTATATAGTATGACAATATTCAAGCCTACATCTACTTCTACTTTCTAAAAAAACACCAGGCAACCAAACTTCTCAATATCTATAATAAATAACAAGAATCATTGTGGGTGTATCACTAATCTTGTGTCTAGCTACCAAACGGCGTATTTATTAAAAAAAATAATATAATTAACATATATCACACATTCCAGTTTAAGAAAACATTATATGTTAAAATTCAAACAACTTAAATTATATTATTATAAGGGTATTATTTATTGTAAGATTGCAAAAAAATCATTTAAAAAGTAATTTACAGCACTACCATCTCTTTTTTTTCGTTTGAGACATACAAATTAAAATTTAAAGATAAAAATAAATAGTAAAAATTTTTTTTTAAATATAACACTCTAACTTATAGTTAACGTTTTGAATGGACAAAACTTAAAATAAGTCATTTATAACTGCAATTTGTTACAAGTAAAGCATTTTCCACAAGCAACACACTAGAATACTACAAAAAAGTTTATTAATCCTGTTCCCTATCTCCTTAGATATCCATTAATGCTGTTGGCACAAAAGCAAACAAACATAATGAGGATCGATCGAGAAAAAAAAATTAAGGGCATTGTTATATACAAGGAGATTTTTAATAACCTTTCGATGTGAACATTCCAACTAACTGTCATGAATAACTTTTGATACTAACGTAATAAAATAAAAATTATCAAATAGACAAAGTAAGGTACATTTCTACGTTGGACATAATGTAAGAAAACACATGAACTATTCGTATCAAATAAAAGTTACATCTAAACGTTCTTACGAATAAACAATAACTATAAAATAAAATAGAATAAAGAAATGTTAAATTATAACACAGCTTTTACTCCTTGCTTCGCTTCGATTCGGTCGGGTGCGCGACAAATGCTACGTCACTCAATGAAATTGAACTAAAATCAGACGTAACAAAATTAAACTATTCATTTACAGAAATTAACTAGGAGCCGTTAATTTTTAATGGAATGTGTTAGATTAATCGATAAAATATAAGGGGCATTGTGTGCGAGGAGGTCGGGATATGGACATAGCATTGTCTTATACACCAGATAAGATCTCGATGAACAGAAGAAAGGAAAATATCAATAAATTATCAAAACTATTATTTGTTTCATTATATGATCACCATCCAAGTTGAAACTATTGCGTCTCATTGCAGCTCCATTATGTGTGAAAAATAATGATAAAAATATCATCGGTGAGTTTGAGTTACTAAAATGGCAATGCTCTTAACGACACTCCCAAACTTTAACGGTCTGATCGACGCTGCCAGATATCACGTATGGCAAGCTCTTGTGGAAATCTGAAAATATATAACATGTGTTAAAATTATAAATGAAAAGCAAATCGATATAAAGATGTCTCTCCAATATTTTAAATTCAAGGCTTCTCTGTGAAAATTTACATGCACGATTTTTCATTAATACACCAATACTTAATGATCATAAGCACAGGAAATGTAATTACAGATAAAAGAATGTTTGAATTTTTTGTAAATAACTAATATATAGAAATGTAGTTTCCAAAAGGCAAATCTCCCACCACAGGCAAAGTCCCACCACATTAAAATAGTAATACATTTAAATAACTCCTAGTATAAAAAGCACCAACCAAGACTGGTCGCAAAGTGCTGGTGCGCGTACAAAGTCTTGAGACAGCGCGTGTGGGCGACGTCCCACACGCGCAGCGTCTTGTCGTCGGAGGCGGTGAGCAGGTAGCGGCCGCCCGGGTGCCACACCGCGCCGCGCACCCAGTTGTCGTGCCCCACCAGCGTCGCCAGGCACTGACCCGTGCTCACGTCCCAGATCTGTGACAACGGTCACTGCTCACTCAACCTTCACTGTTGGACCTTGTGGCAGGCATACTATGTAGGGGCTTTTTCAGTTACAAATAATAACTGGGGTTTTATTGACAGTTTGAATAATAAATATATTAAAAACAGTCCATTTATGTTTTTGTTGTTGAAAAGATTTTCATAATGCTTAGGGAATTTAATTTTACACAAGAATTGTGTATGATTATTTATAATCACGATTGTTGTTTGATTACTCATGAAAATAATTATATTTAAAATATTTGAATTGCATATATCTATTGCTCTGGTAGACACAGCGCGCCATTGCGTTAATATAATGCAATATAATATAATACTGAACAAATAATGTTTAGCAAATTAGATAAAAATAAGCACAGAGTATCTTAACACTAGAACACTTACTCTTCTCACCTTGTTATTCTTGACTATCAATGAAAGTCATACCTTAACAGATTTATCACGCGATCCGCTAGCAAGGAAAGGCCCCTGATGGTTGGCGCGGCGGTTGTCACCACCGGCCGCCTCGTTAATGGCGGCGACGGCCGACTCCGGCGCCCACGCCACACACTCCACTACGTGTTCGTGTTCGCGAAGCTCCATCTTTCAATATTAAAATATATTTAATATTAATAATCTCCATTGTATAAAAAATTAAATAAAAACAAAATTTAAATAATAAACTGAGAACGCCGTGGCGTAAGGGCTCGAAATATAGGCAAAAAGTATGGAAAAGAAATTAAATTTTAACATTAAAATACATATAAAGTGAAACAAGGACGCGCCAACCTTGCACTCGTTAGTGTCCGCGTTCCATATGCGCACTGTCTGGTCGTTGGAGCAGGAGGCGAGCAGCGCGCCGTCCGCCGACACGCGCACCATGCGCACCCACTCGCGGTGACCCTTGTACGTCTTCACGCAGTACCTGGATGTGGTATAATTAAATATTGTAATGTCGGTGTATATCATGTAAATTGCCTATAGATATTTATACGACACCTATCGATCACGCCACTAGGTAGGTGGGTAGGTGTATCATCAATTATACATTCTACCCTACAACTTATATGTTAACAATCATATAAAAGGGCGCACTGAGGTTGAACGGTCAGTCCTGGCTCTGGTGCTTGATTAATTAATAGTTACTTTAGTTATAAATGTGGTTAACACCTATTTATAATTACACTGGGCTGGAGCAGTGAAGGCGAGTGTTATAACGGAAAGGGAATCCTGAAGCCTACACCTGTGGTCACAAGTCCCAGGCACTGCTCCATGCTTTACCACATTTAGAGACCGTAGATAATATTATTTTATAACTATCATCCACTTCTGATGTGTTAATAGTTGTTTTGTAATATACTAACTTTTTTTAAATATATATCACTTACGATTTCTAACAGTAATTATATATAACACTTATTATATTTTAAATAATCATGATGACTTTCTTGTGCTTTTGTGCATTCCACTACTCAAACCCCATTGTCTCAATTTCGAGCGGAAACTAGAGAAGAGAGCGTTCTATCATGCAAGGATGTTTACCATAAAGCGTCAAGCTGAGAACAAAAAATTTTTGCAATATGTTTATTAAAGTAACAATTATTTACGACGTGTTAAATTTGTCTTTTAATTAATTAAAAAATAATTATAAATAAAAAATTAAAAAATAAAAATAAAATAATAAACCACTACCTTGCTTTAATAATAATTAAAATTGAGATGAAATGATAAACCAGCAGAAGAATGTTAAAAATGTGACTATAAAACAAAACTTGTTTTTCAGCTGCCGCAGATGTTAAATTAAACAAGAATTTTTGTTAATATATATCTCTATAAATGTAGTGAGGTTATTTTGAAGAACTCATCAGTACTCATATTTTTATAATTATAAAGTTACTTCAAAGTAAAGGTGCCACTTCCAAAATTTAAAATATCTGTACAAAAAATTCTAACAAGTAAAGCTTATTACACTGTTCAAGAATATTTAGAGGATAAACATGTATGGAATTAATGTCTATTGAATGTAATGCAGGATAGCTACCAGCTAATGTAATAAATTGTACCATTGACTTTGAAAAGAGCAACTGCTGAGTTTCTTGCCGACTCTCCTCAGCAGAACTGCCTTCCGAACCAGTGGTAGCTTTTTGTTTATATGTTCATTCGACGTTTCAATAGTGCTTATAATAAGTTTATTTGAATAAAGAATATTTTGAATTTGAATTTAACAACTAACACAATTTAAAATGTCAGAAAATTTCGACTTAATGTCACTACTTCATTTTGGCAAAGTGCTTGTAGGTTGTGAAGTACTAATCTGAATTTCGTAAAACAACTATGTTGTATGTAAAACTACGATGGACAAGACTTTTATTTAAAAAAACCGCACTCCAAAACAGTTCATTAATTCATAAGTTACAGTGCCACATAGACAGAAACGTCAAACTTATAACACTCCTTTTACGTCGGGGTTAAAAAAGGAGCTTGAGATAAAAAAATCATTTACTTTTATATTTTATGCACAACATGCTATAATTTTGCCTATCAATAATATACAATATTAAATAAATACCTTATTCATTTGTTTTAACAGCTAATTCAATCAGTTGCACTATCCTAAATGATATTATTATAACTTATAAGTTTATAACTCTTCAATTCCAAACATACAATTTATTTGCTTTTAAATTTTTTCAAATATACTATGTTCCTCTTAAATACATTTTATTATGAACAGGATTTATTATGTGAAGCTAATAATTTTTACAGCTCGATTTATCGCCGCATATTGTAGGATAAACTGAGAGAACCTAAGTGTCAAGAGATTTGATTCTCCGCTTCAATTGCGTGTTGAATTGCAGAGTTCAAGAAAATTAAAATAATACATTTCCCCAAATCAAAAAAGGAACCCACTACCATAGCAACCCTCTAATAATAACATAAAACATTTCTCACCCAGTAGCGACTTCCCACGCTTTGATGGTCTTATCCCGACTAGCGGAATACACAATATCACCGCTGGGCGAGAACGCGACGGAGGACACGTTGTGGTCGTGGCCATGCATCGTCTTCACGCACTCGTACGTCTGGTTGAAGTCCCACAGCTTGATCGACATGTCCGCGCTGCACGATACTGCAATATACATGAGTCATTTTGTGTTAAATTATTGGTGATCCAAATCACAATTTATAAATAGATTGAACTTTATGTTATCTTTTGTTTTTTTTAAGTTCATCGTTTTATACGTATATAAAAACATGCATACAAAAATAACATAAAACTTAAAACTTTGTTTTCCACTGTTCGCCCCATTTGAGATATTACGTATTTAGTGGCTGTATAACATTAATATAATCATTACCCCAGGTGGGCATCGAATGTCACAACTATCGCCGTTTGCAGTCAGACGGTGAAAATATCACGACATAACAATTCTGAGAACAATAAATCAAAATTGTCTAATGTCGATTTGTAATTACACGTATTTTTATGTGTTCGTAAGTTCAGTAGAATATCTGTAAACATTTTAAAATAATTTTACGCTTGTACTTACCAAGTAGTTTGCCATGATGATCGAAAGCGATATCCTGAACAGAGTCAGTGTGCCCCTTTAGAGATCGTTCATAGTCGCCGTTTTCAAAATCCCACACTTTGATGGTGGCGTCCTCGCTGGAAGACACCAACAAACTGAACACTGGATGAAATATTACCTGTGGACCAGTTAAATTAGGAGCGTAAATTATATTTTTAAAAATGTTTCGTACGATTACATAGTTAGATTTAGATGCGGGTTATTATATAGTTTTGCATTTTTTAATTAATATATTTTACGACTATCACATATTCCTATACTTTTCTTGCATTGGATATTTAATAAGACACTTATTAAACAAATGTATGCATTAATTACTAGTAAGTAAATTAATTACTTACAAACTCCCTTACAGGTAACTAGCAATTTTCAAAAGCATAAGCAGGGGCAGGAAACCTAAACTGGTAACTGCCAAGACATTGTGTCCCTGTTCTCGTAATCAAGTACGTACATAGTTTGCGGAAATTCATAATTAACAAGGATATGCCCAAATATTGAATATTCTGCAATAATGTTTATAGACTCCGGTTGATTGCTTCGCAATGTTCATTTATGTTTATTGTCAGTATGTTTTTTTACTCAATATTAATTTAAAACTTAAACTAGCATGAAGAAGAAACTACTCCTGGCTCTCTGACCCTGAGGTTGTCTGATCTACTAAACTTCAACCGATGTTTTTTTTAGTAGTAGGTAAGTTTACCTTTGTAATAGTGGCGCGGTGACCGGAAAGGCAGAATTTTTCCGGTGGACGCGGGATCCATTCGGTCGGCGTGCGTTTTGCTCGTGTTGGCGCTCCTTCTATGAATTCCTTCTGTGCTTCAGACAGCTTAGACTCTAGTTCCATGACCTGAAGAATTTGAGTTTTTTATTTTAGGACGAAAACTTTTTTTTTAATCAGATCACAGTTAAGGCCGTCGTAGCGCAGGGGCACAAGCGTGAAAATGATTAATTATTTATATGATTTTATCTGGTAAAAGCGCGGCGTTGAGTAACGCAACTCAACAAGCAATGCTTCGAAAATTCGGCGGCAAGTGAGGAACGTCTTAACCACAGGTTCCCCCTGCCTACCCTGATATAACGAGAAGCTGCGTTAGTATATAGATCAGTGTTTCTTAAAACAAATTAAAATAATAACACGTCGAATTTTAAAGAGTTAATTAATAAAATAATTAATGCACATTTTGTAGATTTACAATTCTTAGTCACAAAATTAACAAAGAATAAAGAAAAAATTGTAGAAACTCCAGCTGCTTATTAAATCCATTATTTTAGTGCAAGTTTTAAATAATACTATACTTACAAGCAAATTAATATTCCATATTAAGATATAACATTAAACTTTAAAAATCTAGCCTATGACCTAGAATCTTCCGGCGTCGATCGATAACGCAATGCCTAGACGGGATCGCGTGAAGGCGTATCTAAACGATGAGGACAACGTTTATATCTTAACTTCAAATACTGTACAGATGCTTCAAATATTTTCCTTTACTATAATAAATGAATTCACCTACTTTTGGCCAGACGTGGCGCGGGTGCACAAAGTGTGTCTGTAAGTAAACGCTACTGGTTGAGGGTTTGATTCCCACAGGAGGAAATTAAATATACGAAGAAATCAAAATATAAATAAAATTAAAATTTTCATTTCTTCCTTCTTCAAAGCGCCAGCCGTTGAGTTCCGGGTCCAGAATTCGGCGGAAAGTGGGGAACGGAGTGACTACATGCCCTTTGCTTACCATGCTGTGTGTAGGATACAGCGCGAAGCTGTTTTAATTTTTTTACCTTCTTTTGGAGCCTGATGACTGATGTCCATTTCTTTTCTAAGAGGCCTCCGAACTTGCGATCCATCTCGCCGGACATGTCCGCTTCCTTTTTAAATGCTTCCAGCGCATCGTTATAGCCATTGCTGCCCAGATAATCGGCGATCGCTTTATTCCTGTAAAATGAAATAAAGAAAATGTTATAGATTTCATAAAAAAGAACTCAACAATTGTTGGTTTAAGCCCCATTTTTTTATAACATCTTATGGGGTGTTACTAAATTAGTTCTATTTGTCATATTTATAATAACTGTCAGTATTTTAAAAAATAGTTCAATTTTGAAATTTACAATATAAATAGAAGATACAAAATCCTAAAATCTGGCATAAACCTGGTTGTAATATGATAATTCATATAATATATTGCCGCCCAGACTACATGCCGATGGATGTAATTATAACATCGCAACGTAATATAGACTGATTTAAATATACAATGAAAACGCAGAATAAAACACAACTATCATATAAATAGCAATAATGATTTAAGAACAAGCGCCAAAATCTTACAGGCTATATGAAGCTTACAAACGAGAAAGTAATAATATGAAAATAATAAATATAACAAGATAGAGGCAAATGTGGCATCTACATACTACAGAAAGAGGGGAAGGGTAATGAAAGTTACGATTATTAGACTAAAACCAACAAAATGTTTATTATTCTAACAACACACGTAAGCAAAGGTCGACAGCATGCAGCGTCGAACTTGTGCCAAATAGATAAGTTGCCCTTGATACCTTACAGTTCGTATCCGCAAATACTGTTACAGACCAACTACACATAGTATAAAATTTTAACCTGTCATGGGTTCGATTTCCAGTAGAGGAAAAAATATTAATTTCATTTCATCGAGGCAAAGCGAGGCGTTAAGTTGGCACTAAACACACAACGGCTCTAGAATTCGTCGGAAATAAGGGAACAGAAGTGCCTAAATGGGAACGGAGTGTCTGACTAGATTTCCAGGTTCCTTCTGCCTACCCTGCTATGTACTGAAGCTAAAAGGAATTAATGAATAGAATTATTCCATAAATCTCGGTTGGTTTACTTACAAATTACAAGACTGAAATATCAAATTTGACAACTAGGTACTGCTTATTATAAAAATGAGAAACGTTACCTACTATTTTAAGCATTTAATAGTTTTATTCTTTTACTTTAATTTTCCCAAGTTATACCTTACGTTTTAGTTGCAATAAATACAGTGGTTGCATAATGACGTGCACGTATACTAACTAAAGACGCTATAAAATGGCCAGGTGGTTCGTTTCTCAGAGCTTATTTCGTATGGCAAATTGAAATATCGATGATGGAGTAATCTATAAACTTTTAGTTTAAAAGTACTTTACCGCACTCAAAAACTGTTTTCGAATTTATCACCAACGTAAATGAATTTGGAATTATGAATTTCGACGTCAGTGCTAAGATCAGATAGATATTCAACTTTTCTTAGCTTTCTTTCTTTTCTACGAACTTTGATTTGAATCTACAAAAGTCGAATGTATTAAGGACCGTCCGATCTTCGCTTCGACAGTGTCCTCATTTCGGACGTAAATAACTATTTAAAAATTTAGACTAAAGCTGATTTTATTTTCAAAATACTTTAATTTATTTTTAACTCCTAAATAATTAACTACATTTTCGTTGACGGACGGGCGCAGACGTAGTTAAGATATGGTAATGCTGATGCAAGATCAGCTCATCATCACCAGGCACTTGACAGCAGTTCAATAAGCCTGTGTACGGTTTTTGTGTCAGATACCTATCTCCTATCTAGTCGGTGAAACTAAATCGATTCTAAGACAATCAGCATAGCAGGTGTTCCCATTGTTTGCGTGGGAACAATCAAGTTGGGCCTTACCATTTTAAGTGTAGAGATATAAGCGTTTAATTTAATTTATATTGATGATGAAAGCAACAAGATTTGCAATTAAATATAATATCCTAAAAGCGAAGCGAAGCGAAATGCCAGGTAGAAGTAGATAATATCCTAAAAGCGCTTCTTGCAGTTCTAAAAAAAAAACAATTATTTAGGAGAAAACCGACAAACCTAAACGTGCCAAAATAATTGGAACACCCTATTTTATTAAGAGCCAAATTTTATGTTCAATACATTTTCAAAAGCGGCGATACTTTGGTGATGGTGGTATTGAAAGTGGTGTATTGCCAAAATTACTAGAAATATATTACAACAATAATAATTACTAATTTTAAGTATTTAATTATTTTTTTGTACCAATTTTACCCTAGATCTCTTACGCTGCTGATCAGTCTTTGGACATCAACAGAGAACAGTGGCGTCGGTGGAACTAGCGAAAGTGGTTTCGTGCGTGGAGGTGCAGGCTGAACGGGGGCCGCTTGAGAAAATAACTTTCACGCTACATTTCCGTCGATATAAATCCAATTGAAGGGCACTTACACGCTATTATCATTTCTTAGCCGTATCAGTGCCACTTTGTATAAATAAGCAAAATAAAGTTATTATAAGCACTCATTAATAACTTGTTGAAATGATTTATTTTTATTAATATGAATAATTGTTTAACAAAGCTTTACTTATTAAATGTTTTGATCGTGTGTCGATCAGCGGCCATTACGTCTGAACGTATTTTGTATCGCATGCCATGTATGCCGTCACAATACTAATTATAAGATCGGCGCGATGGTTATAAACTCATGTAAATGTAATGGCACACTGTAATTAAACAACTAGATAGGCAATAGACGATAATATATGATTCACTGATAAGGAAGTAAGATATCAAATATGGACTTCATGTTACTTTAAATCCATAAATATATTTAGTTTTATATTAAAGACTCATTACATCTTTTTTTTTTAAATTGACAACTAGCAACAAACAAAACCACAAGTAATAATAGAAACACAAATGGCTTTGTATAAACGACGTATTACAGTTAATGCAATTAAATAACTTAGTATTAGAAGCACGTAACACCGAATTTGCATAGCTTTACGTGATTGAAATAAGTTTTTACAACGAATAGCAACTGATTGTTTCCCAAAACGTTTGTAACCTCCGATTGTGGGAACCTTATTGACCAATTTTAAAGAGTACTCTTATTATGTAACTTTAGTTAAGCGACGACTGTAGCTGTTTTTATTTTATTATAATTATCTTATTCGGAATTCGTGTATGTAAAAAGTTATAAAAAAAGACCCTCAAAAACTCAATCCTTGAATTTCGTAATAGTGTGGAGTTACGTCAGTATTACGCATTAAATATTTATTTACATATCTACACAATTTTTTTTCTTATAAAGTGACATCACTAAGAATACAAGATGTATTCGGGTATTCGAGTTGAATATATTAATATAATTTTAATATTGTATTATTTTTTGACCTATGTCAAAACGTATGAAAAATATATTGTAAGCTACAAGAAGAAAAATTGCAAAAATTAAGATATCATCATTTTCATTCCAGTCCCGTTGCTGAGAATGAGGGGGGTAGTCGGTCTCTACACGGTCGGGCTATTGATCGGGTACAGGCGCCAGCCGTCGACGTCAACGCTGCGTCATTGCGATTCCCCTTTTACTTAGACGCCTATAGGGGTAGTTGGTTTATAGAATATTGTGACATTTTCGCTTAATTATTATTTTGGTTAGATGTTGATATTTAATTCAAAAGATTGGGTAACTTGTTTATAATTTTACAGAATACCAATACATTTTCTAGGTATAGCCTAGACAAGTATACGTACTGAAATAATACAAATATATAATTTGATAAGAAGCAGATACACCTAACTTTCATTTTAATACTCATTATTATCCAATATTATGGGATGGCTATAAAAAGATTCAGAAAACTTATGATGTTCCAAGATGGATGTGTTATAACTATATCAGTTTAATTTTTCATAAAAAAAGACATCATCTTTATTTTCAAAATAATAGATTATAGCAGAATTAAAGTGAACTTGTACAACATATACACTACGAGACAAATTCCTTATGAAGATGCTTGCAGAAACGCGACATGCGGCAGAACTACCAGCGGACGGAGCTTAACCGGTGTGGACTGCATTCCGAACGATCCGCGACAGGCTCGATCGGACAACGGCTCTTAGACCTTACAATGACTATACTTAGGTTCAGCTAAATGGCACAATCTACTAGGAAATTGACGTGAAGGTTCATTTATGGCTTTAGATGACTTAACTCCACAGTATATTTAATCATTCTAAACACATCGCACTCGTATCGTTCATATAAAATGAAAGAAATAATAAGTTTTTCTAAAGTAAGAAAAGTAAATTAAAACAGGTCTCACAAGTCTGTAAAACTTATATACGATATACATATTATACTTAACTAGTGGACCTGGACGCGGCTACGCCTGCTTTAACTATAAGAATATTTATTAAATATATTTATGAAATTATTTTCAGTTTTCAATAGAATTAGTAAGAAAATATAAGCCTAAATAATCAAAAATAATAATGAGTAGAGACATATTATTAGAAAAAAATATCTAAGTTATTGAAATGAGCCAACAAAAAAGTAAAAGTACATAAGTTTTCCGTGCCTGCGTACATATTCGTAGATATCGACTCTATAATAATAATAATAATAATAATATAATACTTTATTGCACAAATAAGAGAGAAGAAAAAAAAAACAATTCATTACAAATACGATATGAAATAACTAAACATTTTTCTATATTAAATAGGTTAATTCTTGCGAGCAATATCAAATAAAATAAGAAGAGAACCAAACTGTAGTTTAAATTAATTATAAACAGCAAATAATAACATAAAAAGTAACAATAGTTCGAAAATGTATGAAAATTTATAAAACCGTCAACGTCATCTGCCCGTTCGCGTAGGTGCTGTGCCGCCTGAAGGCTAGGTCATTTGGAATCAGTGACATCTCCTTAATTATTTATTAAAATGTTATACAGCAAACTATAATTTCAATCTAGATAAAATGCTGAAAGTGACTTTTATAAGGATGAATATCAAAATGTAAGTTCATTTTTGGTGACGTTTTCTTATACACTTTGCAATCCGTTTCTTAGCAACGACGGTTGTTATTAACGTGGCAGAATAAATTGCATGTCAAATTAGAAAGTATTTTAATATATTAGTATATATATGTAATGTAATGTTATAGCACTTCTGAAGAATGCAGCTTTCATACAAAACAAAAACAAAGTAAATCGGACCAGTAGATCCAGAGATCTTAGTGTTCAAACAAACAAACAAACAAACTCTTCCGCTTTATTATATTAGTATAAATATAGATGTGACCAGATGTACCACTAGCCGATTTTAGCTGGTGTGTCCCGGTGTCGGCAAAGATGAGACGGGTACCAGAACGTGAAAAATATCCCGTTTTTCGAAATGCCGTGAAATTTTGGTCGGTCACATCACGTTTCGTGAGTGCGTGTGTGCAAATGCGTTTTGTCAAAGAATAAGCGAATGGAATAATCCACGAAAAAAAACGAAAGCCTAGCATTTAAAATCAGCGTTAGCAAAAAAGACGACAGCACCTAAACAAACAAGAATGGCACACAAAATAAGGTAAGCTATCGTATTCTACACCGTATAGTTAAATGTTATATTTAATATAGAAAATTTAAAAAAAATAAGTAAAAATTGCTAATTAACGAAAAGAAAACAGTTACCCGTTTTGAACCAACTAAAAGGATGGTCACGTTATCTATAAATAACAAACACAATGACTCACACATTGTTATTGATTTCGATCATTTAAATATTTATGTCAAAAATAAAATACA
Source organism: Heliconius nattereri (assembly GCA_013403645.1). Lineage (NCBI taxonomy): Eukaryota > Metazoa > Arthropoda > Insecta > Lepidoptera > Nymphalidae > Heliconius > Heliconius nattereri. The sequence continues at coordinate 3,489,651 of JAAIXI010000247.1, read as the reverse complement.
GGTGGGTAGGTCTTTCACGAGACCAATGCATATTTTAAGCATGAATATTTTAGTACGCGGATAGAGGTGTTATCCGCGTATCTATAAATGAGGAGCGGAGTGTCTTAACACCAGGTTCCCTCTGCCTATCCTGCTGTCTGCGGGATACAGCGTGAAGGTCTTTGGCCTGGCCTCTATCCACTTTTTAACGTAAATAATATTCCGTCAAAGTCATCCCGGTAGTAGGATTCAACTGCGCCAAATATTTAATGTTAGCAAATGGCTTTCTCATACACAGTTGCATAATAAGTAAGATAAAACTGTTGATCGATTATGTTAATATGACGTAAGTTTTTCTGTGCAAAAGCGCATAAGGTACTTTTCTATACTTAGTCCGGTGTGTCCAAAAGAAAGCCCTATTGACTTTTTCTTTTTTTGGAGCTTGGACTGGAACTAGCCCTGCTGGCTTATAGCGACACCGCGTGGGTGGGAAAGAGGGTACAGGAAGAGGCTCTGTCCCTGAAAAATTTGCAAGCACTACGTGGCTGCTGGAGAGGATGCCGATGACGGAGCATCCATAGGATTTTTAATATACACAAGAAGATATTGAGATACACTTTTTTATATACATACTTATAAATTACTAAACAAGTCTAGAATTATACTAGCTGCAATTTAGAGTATTTTTCTTATATAATGCTGTTAATTTAATCCCTATCTACATTAATTTTAGAGCGTTAATACCAATTTTAATTTACAATATTATTTATAACAAAAGTTAACTCTTAATAAGCATGTTGTCATTGGAAAATATTTTATATATAATATAATTAATACCACTGCCAATGTAATACATAATAAAATATAATCAAAATGTATGCATCAAGTTAATAATTTATAATTAAATGAAACATCAAATCTATCAACTCAAAGTAATATGCAGACAGACTGCCAGGCGTGGTCAATTATTTTGCGCTAATACAAGTTGAATAGGTCGTGGTTTTCCTTTCACTTCGGTCGCCATAAGTTGGAGGAACATATCAGAGCTACGGTACAGTACTTGGGGTCACGTCAGTACAATGAAACTAACATGAGATAAAACCGCAAATGATTACATTATGCGTACGTTTACACTTTACACGCAGATATGCGGAAACCTACACAACCTTTGGTTTATCGGTGAAAAACTTATTGGAATTTTTATTATTCTTACAACTATAATAACAACAGCCTAAAGATTTCTAATAGTTATTGCAATTATTATACCGAAACATATCACACTCAATAGTGTGTATAAATTATATTGTTAATATATATTTTAATAATATAATTCGACGTCACATATATATATAAAGCAGGCAAGAATTTATTTGAATTTATATGAATATAATGAACCCACGGAATTGGGTACTAAATTAAATAGAAAAGGTGTTTATAAAGAAAGTTTTCTACCTGTTCCAATGAAGGAAGCCGTCAACAGCGGGGTCAACGACTGTGTACTCTAGGTACACTGTTACTTTCAAAGGTCGCGACGTTAAGGGCTCTAGTTAAGCGATAAAATAACGCTATATAAAAGTTATGTCGATTTGTTGTGGTTTATAGGGGAATATATTTTAATAAGCGAAGTTAATAATGAAGGGGGGGGGGGTCCCCTCCCAGGGTAATAATGAAGACATAATATATATTTAAAAAGACACCAAAGTGTCATAATATTAATTAGTGTTAGTATATAGAACTCTATATAAGTTTTGATGTTGTACAACATCCGTTTCCGACGCTTCGGACGATATGTAACACGACTTCAACCTGCCCCCGCCGAAAGCTAGGTCCGACTCGAACAAGTCTCACGTAAACTTAAAAGGAAATATTGAACTGGTTATACTTCAGATTATTACGTACGTTCTTATGAGCTTATAATACAAAAATGACCATTGAGAAAATTGAAGAGCTTAGTCATTATTGTATTACTTCATTCAGTTTATAATATCAACTAGATAAAATCTGTCGTAGCGTAGGAGCACAGGGCGTGCGACTGGAAACGCGACGGTTCGATTAGCATTCGGAAGAGTGAAATATTTAATATTATAAAGCAAGGCGTAAAGTTATGCAACTCCACATGCAATGACTCAAGAATTGGGCAGAAAGTGGGCAATGCAAGTATTTTAATGGGGAACTGATCCTTCTTTATACACGGATTTACATATTTAGCTTGTTATATAAACAAATATTATTTGATAAATACTTGAGTACCGCTTTGATTGTTTTAATCAATCCACAAATTCTTTTCTAAAGATCCTTGGATAACTATTTTTCTATTTTTATATGAGTTAATCTAATCAAATATAAATTTCTGGCTTTGTTTGGACGGAAAATAGAAAAAGGACTGGCTTAACAGTGGGTTCTGGCTTCTCTGGCACAATGTTTTTACTAGATGACCGATAAATCCATAATACTTTACCTATTCATACAAAAATAAATGTCCAAGTATTTTTAGCACTTGTAAATGTCAGTTAGTTTCTCATATATCCATAATACTGTAATCCTTTTTTATAATAAAAAAATAATAATTATCTCGTCAATTTACATAAGTTTTGGTAAAATATAGGCTTGCAAAACAAACAAGTCCATAAACTTAATTTGCTATAAAAATAATCTTAATAATCTTTAAACACTTATTAAAGCCTGTATAGAACATAAAACTTTCTAAAGAGTAAGCACTAAGCCGGTGTAAAATAAGATGTAGTAAAGCAATGATTTAAATGAGCAAGAATATCAAAGTCTAATAAGGCGTATATAATAAGGTAGTTAATACCTCGTTACATACAAATAAGATTTATAAGGACAGTAGCATCAGTAGTAAGTAAAGAAGTATTGAATTTAATATTGTTTTTTCTTCCTTTTTGTCAGCTTCACGCTGTTTACCTAACGTGACCAGACGTCCCGTTTTGAACGGGACTGTCCCATTTGTCTTGTGTCTCGAAACATGCCTCCGTTTTTTTGGACTAATATGAAAATTTGGTCGGTCGAAACAAGTTTCTTTGTGATTATCGCAGTACGCTATTTTTATAAAAATGGAGAAAAAAAAACGAAAGCACACCTTTAAAAAAACGAAAGCGTTCCTAAATTACTATCTCTAAAAAAATGGCCAACATACAATGTCCCGTTTTAAGCTGACGGATGAATGGTCATGTTCTGTATATCGCATATAGCAGTGTAGGTAAAAGAAGCTTAGTGTTAAACAAGTCCGTTCCCCACTTTTCGCCGAATTCGAGGCACTGCGTGTTGAGCAGCGGAACTCAATGCTGCGCATTGTCTCGATATCAGGGCGAACAAATGAAAATATTTCATTTCCTTGAGTGGGAATCGCACTCATAACCTGTCACGTTCACAGTCCCACGCATGTGAATGTTGAATATAATGTTCTATGCACTATATAATAAGTGCAAATGTATATCCAAATATAGGTGCATTTTTTATACTTTTACTTTGCGACAACTCTACACAAACAAAAAGACATCCAATTAACCTATTATGTACTTCTGTATCTCTTATAAAAAAAGAAATTGTAACACTACGAATTTTGCCCCACATACTAATATTATTGATTGTTAAATAAAATATCTCATAATTTTCACCAAAATTAAAAGTAATATCGGGAACCATAAAGAAAGAAGTTTAAATTCTTTATGTATATGCAAAAAAAAGAGGTATAATTTAAATTATTAATGATAATATCTATTCATCTACTTATTAAATTCACCTTGGAAATTAACTAAGCCTCAAGGTTATAAGTTTGTCTTGCATAAGATTTAAGTTAATTTATATGATTATAATACTGTAAAAAACATTTTTCAGTTGATATAGTCACTGACACATATAATTGTTTTCTAATTTTTAAAATAGTTGTGGCTTGTGAACGAACATGTCAGTTAAACCCAATTCACTTTGCTAATATCTTGTTTTATGGACAGGAGAAAGAAATTATTCAATAGAAATATCTTATCAAATTAAGGATATGTGTTATCAATATAAATGTAATAAAAATCCTTCGAATCTGATAATAATAACAGAGTTACACAGGCATTAACAAACATTACAAGATTTTAGAAAATTCCAGCAATATGAAAACAAAAATACTCACAACTCCTCTCGTTGCCGTTGTGACAACACCATTTTCATTGTGGTTGGCTACTTCTTGAGACGGCGAGCCCTGGGGGTTCACTGCACTTGAGTCTTATCTTATTCACGCGGGCGACGGCAGAAGCGCCGTGGCCATTATCACATCTGCAAAACAAATCCTAAGTTTAAACTCAAACTCTAACTGAAAAAAAATTACAATATACTCAATACTTTTCATTCTACTCAATAAAATAATTTGCAAAAATACAACATTTAATTGGTCATACCTATTGCTACCAGTATTATTCCGTAAAATACAAATCATATATGTGATAATAAAAAAATATCACATAAAAATATATTTCATTGAGCAATAACAGTATTTCCATTGTATCCCACACACAGCAGGGTAATCAGAGAGAACCTCTGAGGGAAATCTGTGTTGTTGTGTTGAGTACACTCAACACTTTATTTTGACACTAGCACTTTGAGGTCCAGATAAAAAACTGTGAATTGCTAATTGATTACCAATTCACAGTTCTACTACCAATAAGGTACAATTATAATAAGATGCTTTAAAACAAGTCTGTAACCACAGTGAAACAAAAACAACTTATTATAAGACATAATTAAGACTGAAATATTTTAGTTAAGTTGTTCTTCGTACATTCAGTTGTCCAGACATTTATATATCTGAATGTAGTCTGGTTATCAAGTTTCTATTGTGTGTATAGTGAATTATTTAATTTATTCTGAATTATTGAAAAGTACTTGAATTATTTAAATTATCATTCTTAGTGTTTTGCACAACAAAGCAAAAAAATTTACACTGTCTCTCATAGCAACACTTATATATATTGACCTAAAATTAATGTCAAAAAAACTATGCAATCCAAAGATACAGCAGAGTAAGCTCTGGTTATTATGCACATTTTGATGTTTGCGATGCTATCAAAGTTGTATGGAACTTACTCATTGATAAGTCAAAAAACAAATAAATATATTTAAAGTTTAAGTTTAACACTTAAAACACAGATATCTAAGTATCAGACATTCTTTAATTGTGTATATTTATCTTTTTTATTACCAGTCAATTTGCTTCGAGTGTTTTCCATACAACATGACATTGGCTAAATGAATTGTGCTCAACTGGCACACTTGAAACTCCATATGTCAAGAATGCAAATTAAACATTTATGAAAAAATTGTATTGTATTTTGAATTTCACTAATATAGGCAAAGGTAATATTATAGAATTATTTTTTTAGTAACTTCATACATTTCAGTATCAACATTGTTGTTTCGATAACATTATTTAAAAATGAAGCTATAACAGAAATGGGCATAAACATTATTACTATAATTTAAAATATCTAGTAGTGACTTTTTAATGTATGATATACAACAAACACAGTGACATTAAATAAGTATTGATTAGACATTAATAATGTAATGAAATTAAATATGCTATGAGCTCCATGCGATTAGTGATTTATATACTTGAAGTTTTAATTATAGAATTTTTGTGTTCAAAAATATTTATTTTCTAAATAGGAAGAAAGAAAAACAAGCATTGCAATATGATTAAGTGCAAATTAGTTACATCAATAAAATATGAGATACTATAATTACGTACGATCTGATCATTACAATTATATCTTATAGACAAAATATAAAGTTTAAAAAACATCTTACAGGCAAAATTTGTTAGTAAATTTTCCGCGAAATAATAAAATACAAATGTAATATCATGAATCCATAAATGAGTCAGTAAAACGTCAAAAACCATACTGTCAGTTTGCCACATCAACGTAATATTTTTCATAAGTTATCTCAACGTGGTGTGGACAAAATGGGCTCGACTAATTTTATAGTAAATTGTGTTAGAATTCTGAAATTTGCCAAATAGCGGAACGGCCATATTGAACAGACATGTACAGAAACTATAGATGATTCACGCTACCTACTATTTTAAACGTAGAATAACGTTATTTAACACATACTTACAAATTGTAAAATCACTAAAAATGCACTTTAATTAAAAAAATATCACACACTAGATAAACACAGCACACACAAGACCCGAGGCAGAAAACCGTTTCGTTGCAATGACTCAAATTCACTCAATTCAATACACTACTACAATGGCGAGTATGAGACCTGAGAGATTCGATTTTTCTTTTACTTGTACTATTGCATTGAAAGTGAACAGCGCCATCTATTTTCATTTTTTATAGTTATTTTATCTAGGTAGCAACACTCAATTTAGACAGAGATACAAATATAGTATAACGTTACGGTAAAATGAGCTAGCGACCACAGATATATTTTATTGCTATATAAATAAAAATATTTTCCTAATAAAAAATAGTAACATGTTATTAAATAATCATTATATATAAATATGTAACTAAGATACCATTTATAAACATTAAATTAATTAAATAGATTACTCGATAATATATGTAGATATTTACAATTTAAAAAAATGATACTATAAGACTGTACACACTCTCGGCCGAACAAAATAGTAATCCTTTGGAATTTATTCTTCTACTTTGGTTTTATGATATTTACATCTTACATTTAAGATGTAAATGACATAAAACGTACGCTAATCTTTTTGAGATTATTAAGAGTTTATTATTTAGTAGTAAACAAATTAGCAGACAAGATGAGATACAAATTCCTATTGAAGCTACAAATTTTAAATATAAATATTTAAGTAAAATTAAAGAGAAAAGAACCTTTTATAAAAGCAAGCTTTTATTATTTGTTAATAAAATGAACTAAAAAGCTAAAAATAAATTAACTCTAATAAGAAATATAAAATTGGTAATGTGATAGAAATGGAAAGATTTATTAAATAAGGTGTAAGCTAACTATTTTGTAATGACATATAAAAGATAGATTTCCAAAATTGTATAAGTATATATTTTTAAGATTAATATCCTTAAAATATGTAGTCCCGTTATTCATAGAATAAATAACGGGAATGTGTGACATACTTTATTATTATTTAATGAAAAAATAAAAAAAGCTATTTATTATTCTTATTGTACAAAATAAATATTTTTTACTTTTTAAAAAATATATATTGATATCATAATGTTTTTTTTCTGAAGAAACAATTGAACTGCGAGCGATAGAGATGGTAGGTACCCAACTCAACAAAACAAATGTCCGATTCGTGCGCCCATTTCGTAAGTTCTTCGAACGATAATTTTGATCAACGCCCTTTAAAACATTATTTTGATATATTTGGGCGTAGAATAATTGTTTCATACTTTTAGTCTAAAAATAGTTTACCGTTTGTAGATCTTGTACTTATTCCAGAATTTCATGGTTTCTTTATAACTAATGAACCAGTAGGCAAAGGAATCAAGTTTCATTTGCTATTTTCTAAATGTTTTGACGAGTGTTAATATACAGGAGATACATTGTGTGAATTTGTTAATTTTGCTATTTTGTAGCCCATCTTAAAAATGACGAGTAATAAAACATCCCTTTCACCATAAGATCAATGTTATGGTTGTTTTTATATTTGACATGGAGGTAGTCATTTAATAAATGAGGCACGAATGCTTACTTTGAAGAGCAAGTTGTGCGATGGTGATAGCAAAGAGCAAGAAAATTAAACCATTAGTGAACAATACAATTAAGAATATGGATTACAATTGGACACCTGCTCCAGAACCACCAAATAACCAGGATGTGGGTGTACCTAAAGCAATCTTTATTCCACATTCGAATTCCTTACCATTTGATGAAAGACGCGTCACATTGGAACAGCCAGTCAAGGTAAAAGCTAAATGTCACCCATAGATGTAATATTTAAGAGACATATTTTTTTCTTACTTAAACCTATTACAAATTATATTTTATGTATTATTACATATATTTTTCCCAGTGTGAGTATTGTCTAAGAGCTATATTAAATATATAACTATGTATTTTAAGTACCTCTATTATTTATTTTATTATGTAAGTCTGCTGTTTATATAAAATTATAATTGAAGTTCAGAAGTTCACAGTACAATGATCATTTATGATTTTTTTGTATGGTGAATGAGTAGTTAGAACATTTTATGAAAATATCCATAAATGTCAAAGCATATAAACATAAAAAAATTTACTATAATTTTTATATTTAAATATTTTCTATTTTGTTTATCTGAATATAAAATACTATTTTGCGTTGGTAAACATAATTTTTGAAAAAGTTATCAATTTAAAATATTAACAACAAAAGCTGACATGGAATGCATTGGCATTATTTTAGATGGTGATGGCATCTCAAGTGCTCAGAGATAAGATAATCTTTGTATACATAAAAAACTACACTTATCAAATTTTTGATCTTCATCTTATAAACTTTTAAGTTTGAAACAGAGCTGATAGTAAACATATAGATAAATCATTCTTTATTCTTAAGTTTTATTAAAGTATTATATATATCTTTTAATAAGAATTTATATATAGTCCTTCTTAACAGAAAGTTTCATTTTTGGGCTCAAAACTCTGTTCCTTACTAGCATTCTGTTTTGTACTGTTGTTGCAACTGTAGCCTCAAGTAACTGTTTCTACACTTAACAACCATTACTAATATATTCCATTTAACAACTACTAATATATTCTGTTAGTTGCTGGAGATTTAGGTGCATAATATGCCATTTAGTAAAGCCATTTCTTTTGCTTTTGCCTTGTTTCATAAAAAAACTTTAAAATAGAGACTAGATCGCCTGACCCCTATCTGATATATAATTTTAGTATTATTTAAACTAGCAACTGGATACATTTATATGTAAATACAATATATTTGATTAAAAAAATTTTGAAATTGAAAAATATGTTAAATATTACTAAATATATGCATATACATTTCATTTTTAAGTCTACTATGTTTTTAAACCACTTCATACATTTGATTTTGCAGATATTCTCGGTTATCTGCATGCCTAATAACAAGAAATAATTTGGTTAATTGGGTTTCACTTTCTTCTGTATTCACTTACTTCAAACAAACAACATTTATATAGTATAATTATTTAAGTAGTTTTTTACTGAGCATTTCATGGATTCGTTGGATGTGTGAGTTGCAGATCCATCATATTGCCTGGTGACAAGATCACACCAATGCCTGGAACTGGCAACCCAGGTGTGGGTTTAAAAGGCCATTTCAATCTGCATTAACACTCACCTCTACTGTCCAAGCTCCTTAAAAATGATTCTATGAATGCTGCTTTCGAAGTATGTTCTAGAAATGAATTCATGATAGTAGAAGTCTATTACAGGCAAAGATCTTTTAGCTAATTATATACAGATTTCACTGTTGGCACCTACTTCTACTTTTCACAAATTAGCTCTTAACTTATTCCTGGTCAGTTTGTTTATGTTTTTGAAGTATAAAATATTTGTTTCCCATGGAACTGGGAATCCCATGGATTCAACCTGTCTTAGGGGGTTTACATTTCTAAAATATAGGAAAATATCCTATCTGGATGATGAAACACCTAAATCCTGAGAGTCCAACACTAAAATTGAGTAAAGATTTTTTGTAGGTTTTGAAAAGGAGATATTCCATAGTCATATTAAACATCGATAATTCTTTATTATTTGAGACTGTTGTAATGATAATATTCATAGTAAATTCAATATAGCTTTTTCGAAATCTCAAACATAACCTATTGAGATTTTATTATTGACATAAATAATTGCTAATATTAATTTCTTGTGATATGGAAAAACAGTTAGATATTTTTATTAATGAAAAAGTTATACAATCTTTATTATTATTATTATGTAATTTTGTTATTTTTTATAATGTAATATCATCTCTAATTTTCTGCTTTATAATATGTAAAATCCTTAAATCTTATTAACAATAATCCGAGTCGTTTTCTGCATTGCAATAATGTTGTAACTAAAAAGAAGAGCAAACTAGTTAAAGTTTCAGAATGCGTCCTGTGCATTTATTGGTATTGCCGTCAGTCGCGTGTGCGTCGACTTAGTCAGCGTGACCCGTGGTCGAGTCGAGGTACTTGAGACGGGACAATTGTATATTGGCAATTAAATTTAATGAGATTAAATTGTGCTATTTCTAGCTACCCATCTGCAGTGCTCTTGTAACGGAAGCTGATTCTTATCAGGTTTATGTTATGGTTACAGGAAGTTTGGTTGTATCTATCATTGTGAAATATTGCTGAGGATATGTCTAAGATAAAGTTTGTTTTGTATGCTTGATATAATTGCTTGTACGGTTTTGTAATAAAAACAATTTTAAATTAAGATTTGTAAATGTAATTTTCATAGATATGTGAAGGACCTTGGTTCTCCCGCTATACTTTTATAAGTTGGGATTGTTTCGTTAAACTTGGAATTGTTTTACTAATATTCTGTTTGCACCTATTCTCAATATTCTCTGTCTTATCAACTAAATTTACACATATTTTAATCTAGAGAAATATCCTAGGAAATATTATTTAAATCAATATAAATACTAAATAAGTAAGATTAATAAAATTTAATTTATTCACTAACTGTGTTTTTTATTATTGCAGATCGGAAGAAATGTATATCGCGCGACGCCTTCAACAACGAATACAATATTTGAATGTAGAGTGCTATCTCGACATCATGCCACTCTATATTATGATAAAGGACATTTTTATTTGGTGGTAAGTTAATCTGATAAACAATTTTAATCTATAATATCAATATCTATTTACTAATATTATAAAGATTGACTGAGGTCATTCGAAGCGCAGGAGCACAAGCGGGTGGCTGTAAATACGACAGGTTGTGGGTTGAATTAAAAAAAAAGGCTAAAAGATTGGTAGAAAAATCTTAAGTAACATATAGTATTCAAAAAAACTTAAGAATTTGAATAAATTAAAGTAGACCAATATAAAAAAAATAAAAGCAATATTTTGTTATATTAATTTCTAAAAGAATCTAATCAAAAAGTATTTTAAATAGCATGTACGTAATATATGAAAGATGTATTATGGGCATATTAATGAATAGTTGACTCTCGCTTACGCCTACGACAGATTTCTATCAAGAGCTCGACAACCCAATTCCGCAATCTATTTTACGATGTTGTTAATTTGCATATTTTATGGCGCTATTCTTATATGGAACTTATACTAAACATAAGATGAAACCTGTTAAGAGATTTTTTGAAATGTAAAATTCTAAAAGTAAAAACAATAAAGCTGCTAAAATTATCAATTATTAACTAAAATAGTTTAGTACGATTGAAGTATTGTCTTCAAATATGTAGTATCTATGGCATACAGTCTAGATATAGAGTTTGTTGTCGTTATAATCAAATATATTAATAGTAATTTTTTAAATTTACTAGATACTGTATGTTATATAACTTTTTGAAATGTCAAAACAATAGAAATATATATTTAATTATACCGTAAATACAAAGAGAGAGGCGGAAAGAGAGCAATTTCAAATATTTCTCCACTATAGAATGTAACTTTATGAACAGTTTACAAATAAACAGATTCGTTTTATATAACGATATCAACAATGTACTAGGTAGGTGCATACTCGTAAGTACATTACGGTGTGGTGAGGATAATGCAAGCTAATTAAATCAGAGTAGCGATTATTTTTATATCAAGCACAATGAAACTCCTGGCGTGACCTCATTATGCGTGATAGTCGTGCGACTGCCTCGATTGCGCTTTATTGATGATACTAATAGAGACATGCTTAGGGCTGGGTTGCCACTGTTTCAACCCTAGTAAATTAAATCTGCTTCACGCTGTACCCTCACACAGTAGGGTAGGCAGATGGAACATAGTGTTAAGGCACTCCGTTCCCCACTTTCGAGGTATTGCGTGTTGAGTGGCGGAACCCAACGCCGGGTTTACCTTGGTGCAAGAGCGAAACAATGAAAATATTTATAAATAATTCCCTCAAGTGGAATCGAACCCTCGACCTGTCGCGTTTACAGTCGCATGATTGAGCCCCTGCGTCTCATATTTATTTAAATTTTTTGGAAACGCTGTTTCTTATTTTTTTTTATGTTTCTACTTCTATATTGCTACTATAATCGTTTACAATAATTAAGTGCCAGTACAAATAAGACGAAATATGTATGTATAACAAACAAATGTATAACGTCTTTGTAAACATGACTATTTTAGAATCAATACAAGCATAAGAACAATAGTTAATCACGTAGTGCTGACTCGTTCTTAGTCTGAGTGGTCCTAAAATATGTACAATCGCCAGAGAAATAGCCAGAGGTGTCTGTAACTGTTCTGTTTTTATTTTTAATTTTATGTATAGATGTTATAGAATTGAAAGTATTTTTACATATTTAAGTATAATTATGTATAATAATGTTAACGTTGAAAATGTAAATGAAAGTGCTATACAGCTTAAAATATTTGGAAACTTGCTTCTAGTTAATTACTTGGGAGAATTTATTTTGTAATTTGAATGTAGCTAAATTAAGAAAAGTTGGTTTCGTTATACGTAAGTTTGACAAGTGGGTATATATTTTTAAATGAAGGTTTTTTGTTTGTCAAACATAATGCCTTATGTGTAATGGTACTAAGTTTTTTGGAATGTTCAGTTGGAATTCTGTATTAGGCTAAATATTCGTATTTTTTTTTAATTTAAAAAAAAAAGTGAACGTTTGTCGCTACGAACGCTACAAAAGATATTCAAATTAAATCGCTCAACTCTTACGTATAAAACAAAAGGGTCAGCTAAAGGCATATTATTTAATACTTAAATAGCAATTATTTTAATATTGCGGGTCTATAAGTTTACGATGTTGTAGTCCAAGTAGAAATGTATATGGTGTATTCGCTGTGCCAAATAAAAACAGGTTTAACATCCTCATTAATTGACGTAACGTTACACCACAGCAGGCGACGCGACCGACATGTAAACATCCACATAGTTGTATACTTTCATATAGCCTCTGTTTATACTTATAAGGCTGCCTGGCGTAGTGGTGGTTGTGCGCACGATGGCATATCGAGGGTCCCTAGCTAAAGTAGCGAAAGTGAAAAATTGCAAGTTATCGCTGTTTTGAACTCCTCACTAGGGTAGTTTACCATGGAATACACATTAAAAATCGCATAATTAACATGTTTTTTTTTTAATTAAAAAAAAAGTAATTAAAACTATAATCTTTTCTTTTTAAAGTTTAAAAGAGCGATAAAACCATTTGCGATTTTCCGCTTTCGATACTTTACTCAGGGACCATCGATGTATGTGTTCAGGGACCATGTGTTATATCACACGTTACCCTTTCACCTTTTTTTACCTTATTTTTAATATTATTTCTTGTATAACGATCGTACATAAGACACATTTTATAAAAAAAATATAGATAGGTATATTCGTAAAAAATAAAATAATAAAGATAATTTATGAATACTGGAAATAAGTAAAACATTTCAAAATTTACATAATCTCATTATTAATATTGAATAATAAACGATTGAAAATGATGAGCCAGTCTGACTCTACACGTAATGGTTGTAGGTTTGATTCATTGATTCTTATTTAAATAATAATCGTAATAAATATTTGTTAGAACACCCTAATAAATATATAAATTAAATATTTTATTTAAAATATGAAAGTCTGCCTGTAGTAGGCTCCCTTTTTAAATATTTCATAACACAATTACGTAAAAACAACAAAAAACTCACTTGCTCATTGCAAGTGAGTGCAATGCTCGCAAAAACCTTTAACCTAGAATAAAATAAGCTTCACGCCGTATCCCACACATAGCAGGGTAGGCAGAGAGAACCTAGTGTTCAGACACTCCGCTCCCCACTTACTGCCGAATTCTGGGGCATTGCGTGTTGAGTGGCAACTCAACGCTGCGCTTTTGCCTCGACACTAGATCAAAGAAATGGCAATATAAATTGAAACAAATATCTCATCTCCTCGAGTGGGGATCGAACCCACTACCAGTCGGTTTTATAGTCACACTGTGTCTCCGCGCCTGACTGGCCTCTTTAACCTAAAGAATGAGTAAAATAAGTAAATGTAACTTCCGCTAAATGTCAAAATCTTAAAAATACATTGAAAACAAATATACTTTGTGAAACAGTGTATGTATTGTTTTGCATAGGATAACCAAAGCAGTAATGGCACGTTCGTGAATAACAACCGGTCAACGCTGACTAAGGAACCGCACGAGGTGTTCTCGGGAGATGTTGTCCAATTCGGCATTCCGGTTGTCGAGAATGCTGGTAATTCGGAAAAGGTAAGTTAATATTTGCAATAGCCACCCTGAAGTTAGCTGTAGATGGCTGGGCAAATTTGATTTTAGGAGTTTTCTTACTTTTGCTAAATTTTGTCTTGCTGCGTAAAGTTTGGAAAGCCTGTATCAATAATGATTTATTTTATAAATCCTCATACGAAATATACTTTCTTTTTTAATGCACTTATATAAATATATATTAAATGATTTCTATTATTGTATTGCGATTTATTATATTCAGCATTTATCAATTTTAATTACTTTGAATGGTAATTCATTATATTTATGATTTATTATTTATAGATAAAAAGCTAAGTTATTTATAAGTAAATTTATTATTAAAATAATAAGTATATGCAATCTAATTGTTTTTGTTATAAAGAAATACTTTATACACCTAAATTTATTATGATTTAATTACCTAAATATACTTAATGTTTCAGAACACATTTCCTCCAGTGGTTGCACTTCTTAAATTATATCACCCAGATGGAAAAGAAGCGAAATTATCATTTAATCCCACAATGACGACTCCACTTCATCTCAAAGAGCTGTATCAGCTCAATAACTTTGTACAGGTTTGTAACAAATATGTATTTGACTGAATAATATAATTGTTAAAAAAATCAGCTTCACGCACACAGCAGGGTAGGCAGAGCAAACCTAGTGTTAAGACACTGAGTTTCCCACTTTCCGCATTCTGGATATATTGCGTGTCGAGTGGCGGCAATCGACGCCGCGCTTCCCTCGTCACCAGAGCGAAGAAATAAAAATATAAATTTAAATAAATATTTCATTTCCTCGAATGGGGATCGAACCAACAACCAGACGAATTTACAGTGACCACTGTGGATCATTTTCAAAAGCATTATAATAAAGATACAGAAAAACCAATTTTTGTTATATCAAAGCCATTCTTATAGCTGTGTTACCCATTCAGGAGGCGATCCAACGCGAGGCGTCCCTCGAGTCGCGGTTGCGCACGCTGCGCGAGTGCGTGGAGCGCACGCGCACGGAGGCGGCGGCGTCGTGGGAGCTGTTCGTGGGCGAGCAGCGCCTGCTCATGCGCGTGCACACGCTGGAGGCCATGCTGGCGGCCGGAAAGCATCCCGACGCGCACCACGTGGCTCAGCTGCTGTCCGACAAGAGGAGTTATCAGGTTAGTTTTGTTTTTGTGAGCTTTATGTAAGGCACTCCATACTCCACTTTCCGCCGAATTTTTGGGCCATTTCGTGTTGATTAACTCACCCCGCGCTTTGCTTCGTTAGCAGAGCGAGGAAGTTCCATCTAGTAGAATCGAATCTACAACCGTTTTATTTGCAATCGCACGAATGCACTGCTTCGTCCTCTCTATTATTAGTAAAGTTACAATATGAACATATAATATCATCAGGAAGTAGCCCAAGAGAGTCTCCGCACGGCGCACGAGCAGCGGCTCGCGCTGGAGGAGTCGCTGGAGCGGCGCAGTCACGAAGCGGTCGCGCTCCACCACCACAACTACGCACTCAGGCTGGCCGCCACGAACGCGCTGCAGGAGCTACAGGTTAGTATACATTGGCGTTTTGTAATTGTTAATGGTTTCTGGATGTGTTTAGTTTCATTTAAATAGTCGGTTTTAGTATAGAGCCATACATAAATTACATTATTTGAGAATTATATTATATCCAAGTATTAAAACACGAAATTTTACGAAATTTATTGATATTATTAAAAAAGTGTGAGTGTAAAATTACAAAATATGTGACACCACCCTAAGTGGTCCCGGTCGCAAAAGAATGTTAGTTTTTTTTTAATAATATTAAACATTTGTTGCAAATGATATAGACAATGATGTGGTAAAATAAAAAATATAAATGTATTAATATTTTTTTGTTAAAAATCTCGTGCTTCAGAAATTAGCAGCGCGTTGCGATCGAAAAATGTGTGCAGCACGTCTCGCGATTGCTGCTGCTGAAGAACGAGAACTCACATTACGGAAACACCTTCCACTTGCTGTAAGTTAACAAATGTTATTATTATCGAATAATTTAATATTTAAATATTAACATTCTTAAAGAAAACTTGGACGGTTTCCATAAGGTGTGGATCAAGTTTTGATTCTTTTTTTACCCACACTCAACCGGATAGGGAGAGGGAACCTACTGTTAAGTAAGTGCTAGTAACTAAGAGCGTCTCTCACGCAGTCGTCGCAGTGACGAGACACACCAACACCTGTGTCTATTACTCTGACGATGGCGGTGACGCAATAGGCAACTTCATCAGCCGAGCGGTGGGCGCTTCATTTACGGAGGTGGTGGAGGCGAACCTAAAAGGGGCAATGTCACAAAGAGATGATAGGGTGACAGAGGCACTGATCCAAAAACTTAAGAAAGGCGTTCTGCACAAGCCAGGCCAAATCTAATAGGCGAAGGTGTTCTATATAAAAGATAACTATATGTATTGTACTATAATAATATATATTAAAGTTATATATGTTAATAACATTTAAAAAAAAAATAAAAAAATGTAAACTCCTCCAACCCCTCTAGTATAAGCTCTAGATATAAGTATAGTTTAAATTGTCCCAAAATTTAAGTACGCCACATTAAAATAACTTTCATTTAATAAAAAAAGGCACGGGCAACTATGCGCCCGTGGATGTAGCTGTTCAAAAAAAAAAAAAAAAGTAAATGCTAGTAGTGGTGCAGGGGCACAAATTGCGCTGCAAAATCAACTGGTTGTGGGTTCGTTCGATCCCCACTCGAGGAAAGGAAATGCCTCCAGAATTCGGTGGAAAGTGGGGAACACGAGTTCCCTCTGCCAACCCTGCTACAGCGTGAAGCTGATTTAATTTTATTATAAACACGATGGTGTAGTTTGGGTTCGATCTCCACTATAGAGAATGAATTATTTATATTTCCCTGTATATATATTTCTCATATATATATCAGAATCTGTAATCCAAAGTAAATTGTTGATAAATAAATTAAAAAATATATAATTTAATTTCAGTACACAGTGCAAAATGGTGAAGCCAAAATGCTGATAGTGAGTACAGATAGCAATAAACTACAGGAGGCCAAGCGCAATGGTTCATTAGAGGACGCGATTAGGGCTCTGCCGGACTACATCAAACTATTGCTTCCACAGAATTTATTGAACAAAGTAAGTGAGGCAGTCTCAAGACAGTGGTAGTTGTGAGTTCGATTTCGACTAAAAGTCACGATTCAACGCACAATGTCTAATATCTCAATGTCTGTTTAAGCTCTAAAAGTAGAGCTTAAGCTGCTTGAGGTCTAAAATAGAGAT
Organism: Heliconius nattereri; assembly: GCA_013403645.1. Taxonomy (NCBI): domain Eukaryota; kingdom Metazoa; phylum Arthropoda; class Insecta; order Lepidoptera; family Nymphalidae; genus Heliconius; species Heliconius nattereri. The sequence goes on along the minus strand of JAAIXI010000247.1, from coordinate 3,472,010 downwards.
AAAAAATATCAGAAATAAGTACAAAAATAAAAGAAAAATTACTTCTAGTCTTTTTTATTGCTACTTTTACCATTCTATTCTATACTTTTTATAACTCTAGTATTAGCATCCAGTAGACAACTATGTAATCGTTTAAGAATTTATAATTTTCTGTGTTCAACGATCTTTATATCTTGATAATTATTTTAAATTGGATCTTTGCGTAATTTCAGGTTGGAATTAAAGCTATATCTGCAGAGGGAAAGTCTGCGAAGGAGTTTGAGTTAATATTACAGAAGAATAATATTTATCCAGAAGAAAGAGGTAGGTGATTTTAATGTGTCACTAGCCTGTAATCTTAGTATAAATATTGATTATGTAAATAATAAAAATATTTCTATTAGATTTAAATATTACTGATATACAAAAATTACCAGTATTTTTGTTGTGTTATTATATTTGTAGTTGTGTTATTACTTAAGTAACACAAGTCTTTATATCTTTAGTACTATTCACACCCTACTCACTATTTATTTATTTATTTTGCGATTCCCAACGCTTTAATAGGAAGAAATCGCTATTTCAGCGATAAGGTCGCCTATTGTACCATATTCTTTTATTTATATTCTCTTATTTCTTTTTTGGGTGTACAATAAAGAAATTATTATTATTATTAAGTCTATATTATACGAATTGTCATTTACTAAGGTTTTTATGTTTCACACTTTATTCGAAAACAGCAGGAAAGTAGGCACATGGGATCTTGTGTAAAGACTCTGTTTCATGCTTTTCGCGGAATACAACTGTATATATATATATATATATATAAAATTTTTACATAAATATTCTAGAAAAACAAGTAACGGAAGAAGGCGATGTCGGCAGCAGCGGAGAGAAGAGTAACGACGCTGACCTTTGCACTGATGATGAGAAGCACTTGCGGCTCAATCACGACAACTCATTGCTTACATTAAAAAAAGAGAATGGCCCCAGTGAAGGTGATCATGAAGTCATTAAGTTATATTATACTTATCTTTATCTTCACGTTCATCGGCCAAGGGACTGGGTGAAACACTGGGTGTGTTAAGTCACCCTGGAAATAAGTAGATATACAGAATAAGTTTGGCATGAGATATAAAGAAATATAGTATACTAGCGGCCCGCCCGCGGCTTCGCCTGCGTGAACTACGTTATTATTAATTTCTGTCTCCATGAGTACCTACGTCCTATAAGTGACGTCCATGTAAAATTTGAGACTTCTAGCATTTGTAGTAACGAAGTTTCATACAAACTTTCAAACCCAAAAACAACCCCTTAGAAGTCGAATATTGCAAATTCCCGTCTTAGCGAGCACGTACGTCCTATAAATAACTCCAATGCAACATTTGAGATTCCTAGCACTTGTAGTTTTTGAGATTTCGTGATGAGTGATTTCGATTTTATATATATATATATATATAGATTAATGTGTACTATTGAAATTTCGAAAATAATATTATTAGTACAGCTTGGTGTACGAGTCGTGGCCGCTCTAAAGTTATGCTCTTTGAACTTTTAGTAAGAAAAATCGTAAAATCATTCATCCAAGTCCAAGCCTAGCCATATCCAGCCTAGCCTAGCCTAGCCATCTACGACTTTTCGACCATACTGTTTTTCTAGTTGCGGCATGTGTTGTTTTTTAAGTCATTATTTTAGGACATGTATATGAAATAATGTTTTTTAATGGTTTTTTTTTAATTTTCAGATGCTGATCACGAAAATGAATCTTTAAGTCCTTTAGATGGTGAATTGTGTCCTGATAACAATGCGAACTCAACTTACACTGAGCCAGACATCAAAGAAGACTCACCAGTTTGTATATATTTAAATACTAATATAGATGAAATAACATATAATGTAGGACAATTTAAATATTATACGAATTTATTAATTTTAATAAGAGCGAAGTACTTTTGGTTTTAATAATTGAAAAGTTGTATTTTAGGTTCACGCTGTATTGCTATGTAACAGCATAAGAGAAAGATTTATTTATAAAGAGTGTATTGTTAAGACTCCCTTTTTAAATTTTGTACAGAACTTTCGTATTGAGTGGCGAAGCTCGATGTTGCCATGTGTATTGTAACCAAAGCAAAGTATTCCATTTTCCCCGAAGTGGAAATGGAACCCACAACCGTCGCGTTCACATTCAGACAATGCAAATCTTTCTAAAGTGGGCTGAGTTTACTTTACTTTCTACTTGTACATTTAAATCACTCCTCTAAAATTTAAGCTATAAGGGAAATAAAAGGCTCATTGATGTTCAAGAATTTATTTTAATTTCTAATTGTTATGTCTGAAATTTATTATCAAATTTAGTATTAAATGAGTGAAATGAATAGAAGGTTCATATACATTAAAATCGTTTTTTTTTTTATAAAATAAAGGCTATAAGTTAGTATAACGTCCGATTATACAAACAGAGCAAAGCGAACGTGGAGTACGCGAACGTCCTACGCGTGATGGCGGGTCTCAATGAGGAGATCAAGGCGCTGCGAGCGCGCGTGGGAGCCGCCGCCGCCGAGGCCGAGCAGCTGCGAACCGTGCGCGACGAACTGCTGGCCGCGCAGGAGGAGCGCGCGCCGCCTGACCTCGATGACGCCGCCGCCTACCGCGCGCGCATCGCCGACCTGCAGGTACTACCACTCAATACGCAATGCCTCCAGAATTGGGCACAAAGTGGAGAATGTAATGTCTTAACAGTTTCCTTTGCCTACCCTGCTGTGTGCGGGATACTGCGGAATACGGGCGTGAAGCTTATTAATATAAAAAATTTATAACTAGTCCTTTATTTTACAAAATATGTTTCACGTTTAAAGGAGCAACTGACGCGGTCAACCGTGGCGGAGGAGGCGAACGTGGCAGAGATCCAGCGGCTGGCATCCAACGCCGCAGATATGCAGGCCGAGCTCGCATTTCGGCCCACGCGCGCCGACATCGATGACCTCACCGCAGTCGTCGGCAAGCTGCGCGCCGACCTGCTCGCGCGCGACCGCCTCATCGAGCGCCTACAGGCCGCCCCCGCCCCCGCCACTGCCGACCGTGCCATAGAGACCACGCCCTCGCTCGAGGACCTGACCGCCGACGCGGTCGTGGACGTGGACGCGCGCCAGATCTCCGCCGACATCGACGAGATGTTCCGCCTCGACTATGACGATGACGACGAGACCGAGACTGAGACCGACTCGGGCGCCACTACCGCCACCACCACCGAAGTGAACCAAAGTGTGGTGAGCGAGTACGTGCGCCTCGACGACGAGGAGCGCCTGCACGTGACGCAGAACGGCACGCTGCACGTGCTCGTGGAGGAGGAGGAGCTGGTGCGCGCCAAGGAGCGTCTCGTGGAGGTGTGCGGCGAGCGCGACCGCCTCGCCGCGCAGCTGGCGGCATGCTGCGGGCGCGGCCGATACCTGCGCGTGGAACTCGCGCTGGCTGTGCCGCTGCTGCTCGCCTGCCTGCTTTACTACCTGTTGCCCCATCTCTCCTGATTGACGGCCACCTGGGACCCGCCAGGCTATGCGTAGCCCCAAGCGAGGGGACACCTCCACACCTTTTGCTCACTCTTCTACCTTTATAAGAACTATTATATTGGCGCAAAGTCGTCGCCTTCTTGCGCCTCGCCGAACGTTCGACGTTTTTAAGAAATAGAATAATTTAGAGAATATATAAAGTTTACTGTACGATATATATTATAGATATTTGAGACGGTGTGGGCGGAGACGGCGGCGGCTCGCAAGTGCCATGGAGAGTAAAGGCGATGCACGTTGTTAACGCATGTAAGATACTAGTGTTGTTTGTGTAAAAAGTGTCAGTATCCTATTGATAAATAAATATAAATTTGTTGTTGATATCTGCCATAATAAAAATTGTACATTTTTAATGTTAAGGCCTAACAACTGTCTGTGTTGTAACCGTGAGAGCTAAATCAAAGAATGCGATCTGAAAACTGAGAATGAAATCGATTTCTCTCTCTTTGAATATTTTAAATCGAAACTTGATAGTGTGTTCATTGTTACAAATTTATATTTAAAATAAAAAACTAGTTCTCTCGAATTTTTGCTGCTCCTACATTCGATTAAAGAGGAACAAATCGTTTCAGAATGTATAAGTTGTGTATAATGTTATTGCCGATCGCTGGACCGCAGCTCAGCTGCTGAGTATCGCATCGCATCGCTTCGCTTTCGACACATATCACTTGTGTAGGGTATGATCAGCATGATGATATGTTGTGTTGTATCGATTTTACCGTACGGATTTTCTAATATTTCGCCATTTTTCTAGTCTTTTGAACGACTTAGTTACATGACATTATTTTTGGCGCCTCTTAAAACTTCAGATGCTATAGTCTAAATTACATAACTATAGTTCAAATTACGAAATTATAAATATTTATGTATTAGTCTGTTTAAGTTTAGCTAAAATCGGACTGAGCTTTAGGAGGATTCTTCGAGATGTATGAGGAATGGAGCCTACATATTTATTTATTCAACTACGCACTGATACACTTTAAGGGTTTCGTAGATTTTGATACTGTTGCATATTATAATGAGAGATTATTTGAAGTAGCAATGCTCACAGCTTCTTTTGGATTCCGGATTACTCCAGTTGCATCTTACATTGAACATGTATGAAGAAATTCCAATTTATTCACTATTTTTCACTATCATTCTGGATTTTATTCCTTAATTGTAATAAAGTTAATATAAAGACTACATAATTTAATTGTTAATTAGTAAAATTAATGGACTAAGAAATAATTTTTGATAGAATTTCTTATACGACGGTTCAATATAAGATGCGAAATGTTCCTCGTTGTTTGGTTTGTGGCTCTTTTGGTTGGCGACTTGTAAAGCGAAACTGTTACGGCTTCAAATTGCGTTGGTCTCGAAATCGCTTCGCTTCATGTGAAGGTCGATAGGTAATTTTATAAAACGTGTATAACTAACAAATTAATTATATCTTTAGATTAACCGTAACTATACCACGTTGAATCACTATCTTATAAAGAAATATTTATTATTTTTATTGTTGCACTGATTTTTGTTACGTTCAATGTTTTATTTTGTGTTTAAACCACCTTATTGTACATAGCTCGTATTTTAGCCCTATTTTTAGTTTTTTTGGTGTCGAAGATTTTTATGTTGTATTTTATGGTATAAATAATAATGCATTCAATGTGGATGTACTGATGATAAATTTATTGGAAATAATATTGATTTGTTTAAAAAAAGTTTTTTCTTTATCCTTCATTCATTTTACAGAAATAATAATAGCTTGTGTCATTGTTAACTTTACTATAAAAATGAGAATTTAAGATTAGATTATATCTTGTAATAATTGCTTCATAATAATATTTCACTGATTCTGAAGAGCTATTTCAAGGTTTTGCTTAAGGTCTCGTGTGGCTTAGTATGCTGTTACCCGCATATAGCAGGGTATGTAGAGCCTTGTGCGAGACACTCGGTTAATTATTTTAGACATTGCGTGATGAGTGGCGGAACTCAGCGCAATTTTTTTCTTTTTACTAGAACACGTTAATGAAAATAATTCAGCTCGCAATTGGGATCGATCTCGCACATCGTTGCATTACAGTCGAAAGCTGTGCCGCTGCGCACAACGGGTAGAGACGTTACCGTCTCCGTTCGTTCTATAAGAATGCAAAATTTTATTTCATTGTGTTTCGTTCGATTTATAAAGATATATTTTTTATTTTATTGTTTAGGAATCAAGGCTTAACGAGAAGTTGATAAATAAAAACAACAATTATACCAATTTTTTTTATTTAAATAAGATAAAAAATAGAACATAATTAAGGTAAGTACTTACAGATAAGAAACTACTAAAATATAAATCATAAATAAATTGGCTTCACGCAGGCGGGATACAGTACACAGCAGGGTAGGCGGAGGGAACCTCATGTTAAGACATTCCGTTTCCCACTTTCCGCTGAATTTTGGAGGCATTGGGTGTTGAGCGGAACTCAACGCCCCACTTTTGCCTCGACACCAAAGCGAATAAATTAAAATATAAATTTAAATAAATATTTGTTAATTCTCGAGTGGGAATCGAATCCACAACCAGTCGATTTGGCAGAACACATTGTGCCCCTGCGCCATGGCTGGTCTAAAATATAGATCATATTAAATCATTTGACAAATAATTATAAATATAAAATATAAAAACTTATCTTGTAGTTTTAGTGAAATTATGCTGCAACTACAAAATATATATTTTTATAGGCGGAAATCACAATTGTCTGTCACTTGAAGCAAAGAATTTATATATAGTCAGCTCCACGTTGTATCCCGCACACAGCAGGGATACGGAACCTAATGTTAAGATGCTACACAAACATTTATATTTGATACAATTTCAAAGTTCAATCGTCAATTTTTTTTCGATTCCAGATTGCAGAGCGCTTCTAAGCATCATTTCTATTAAAATTATAAATTTATTTTTAAAATTATATCCACAAAATAATACTTATAAAAGATGACCATTTCTGAGGGCACCACTTACCTTCTGAATATGATTAGTTCCTAAAAAAATACGAGTATATGTTGTTGTTATTGCAATTAAAGATTGCCGAGAGACAGACAGAACCGTAAGAAGGAAATTAAGAATATATATGCATACTAAATACAAGAAGTGGCAAAATTCGAAAAGCTACATACAGTTCTAAAATAAAGACAATTTTATATAAAGATAATTTTGCAATGTTTTTAAATCTATATACAAATTACAATTAACTAATTAGAAAAAAATATATATTATAATTAAAAATACAAACAATTGTTACTTCAAATGCCAAGCGCCGGATTCAAATTAGATAAGAGTGAATTTAAAAAATAATTGTTAGTCCTAATTTATTAACTTGCATAAATTTTATTAATAACTAATAAGATATTTTTGTGTAGTGTACACGAACCAAGACATTAAAAGGGATTTAAATAATAAAATATAAAATTAGAAAAAAAAATCTATGGCGTAATTTTATACAGCAGTTTTCATAACAGTGGCTATGATAATAATATTTCTTTTTAGTTTTATCTTTAACTTATTAATCACTAACGCCTACCAAGAACTCGTACCTAACGCATACAGAATGCAGATTTCCACCCACGATGTTCTATTTGGCATTAATCTGTACTTACACAGAAGTTTAATTACTATGTTGTTTTAAACATTTGAATCATTCGATGACATTTGATCTATTTACAATACTAAGTCATAAACTACTTATTATTAATAGTAAGTACTAGCATATAAATGGAAAAGGCTGAATACAAATGCGACGGTTGTGCTCGTATATATGAAACATAAGTGTAAAATTTTTTGGTAAGGTAATGAAAAGACTAACTGTATGATAGTTAATAATAGTGTATTGTAATTAAATTAATTTAATAACAATTTTATAGTTTTTAACAAATAATCATTTTTTTACACTTCATATTCGCTTAAAAAAATTAAAATAACTAATTAAATAATTTTACTATCTGTATAATTATAAAATGCAAAATAGGCATACTCATTGTAGGTACGTGTAATTATTGTTTACTTAGGTGCAATTATTAAAAGTTGTCGAAGTTGCATTAAACTGTAATAAGAGTTGCTATGGATATTTTAAACATCATTACAATTTAAAAAAATATTATTAATTATTATAATTACAATTAGTTTACTATGAAAAGTACCAATATTATTAATGTATTACAAAAGTACGTTACTGACATGGTTTTATTAGAATACAATAAATATGACTTGGCAATTATAAATAACAGGGAAAATTACATTTTATTTCGTATTACATTTTGGAACGCAGCTACAGATTTGGTGTTGCGTGCAGGTTAGATGAGGATATTATTTAAAACTTAAAAATAACATTAAACTAGTATCATCTTAATTAGTTATATTTCTTAGAAGAGTAGGAAGCGTCGGCTGTTTTTCTTCTTAGTGCGTTAAGATGAACCTTTGTATGATGAATACACGTATAAGCGATACAAACGGACGAAGATCCCACCGACCACTTTGTGTCGGCCGATCTGGGAGGTTCGTCCGGGCGTAGCACTTGATACTGTTCTTCTTTCTTCATTCTTCTCTATGTATTTCTTTCTTATTTAATATCTTAAATAATACTAAAATATATTTTTTTAAATGATATACAAATAATACAGATAATGTATTTAATTGACCAATGTTTGTTTATTAATACAATGCAGCACCTTGTTGCCTATCGACCGAAGTCAACATTCAATAAAAATACATATAATAATATTATATTCATAATATGAAGCGTAAATTACAAAGTAAGATATAAAAACAGAAATAAGTTCACCTGTATGTAATAAGAGTGTATGATAATGAGTGTCTTCGGAACGGGTCGCGCCGCCTTCCGTCGACCTTCGCTTGGCGCGAAGCGAGTGAGCGATTGTCCACGGAGCGGCGTGGTGCGGCGCCGGCGTCGGCGGTGAACGAACTCACCTTGACAAATGCACCATTTGGCATTGTTCGCGGGAAAACCGGCGGCCTTGCGCCTCCTCTCCACCGCCACCACCGCCACGCCGCGCGCCAATCGCGAGCCTTCGCGCCACAGCCTGCCCGAGTTTTGGCGGGAACCACTCGCCGCCAGCGCCTCGTGTCGTGTCATCGCGCGCTTTCAGCGTGACCTTTCCACACGTCATCTTTTGAGATTGAGATTTGAAACTCGCTCTAAACAGAACCAAATGCTACTTCAGTGCATTTTTATAGAAACTCTCACGCGCATAGCAACACAATTATAATGTTTAATTACGAAAACAACTGCCGCTCGGACCAATTATTCAATTAATGGTGTGCATATTGCCATGAATAAATAGTGGAGATTATCTGGTCGTGCCTGAGTGAATTTTATACTAACAAATAATTATAATTAATTAAATAAAATGTGATTTGAAACATTTCTAGAAGCGGGTTAAGGACTGTTTTAAGGTTTTATAGAGTAGCAGCATCTTGTTAATAAATGGTTGCTATTTAGTTAGTAACAAGCATTATTTTTTTAAGGTTAAAAGTCCGTAGTTAATAATGAAGAATATGTTAATTATTTATCAATGATTTGACAAACAATATACCTACAATTTAATTAAACTACGTCTTTTATTGTTTAAACACTCAGAATTCTAATTAAAACATGTAACTAAAGTAACAATTGTAAAATACCTCCACTGAAATTATTTGCACGTCAAGCAGATAGCTTGGCGATATTAATTATGTTATTGTATTCTTATATTACATTTTTTGTATCGCGTTACTTTAGTAATGATTTGTCGACAAAAATAATTAGGTCTATATCAGTTTATATATTATCCATTTTATGAACAAAATGGCGGATGCAAGTTAGGCTGTGACGTCAGCAGCGCGCACGGCTAGAAGCCGCGTTTCGTGGAAATTTGATATGGATAATGGATAAGACGCCTCAGGTCTTAAGTAATTGATTTTAAAATTCATATTACATGAAATAATTTAATTAAGATAATGTTGTTATTAAAATAATTTTATATGGTAAAATTTATTATAAAGTAAGCTAAACTAACTAAGTTACTTTTAAATATTAAAATAATTAATACTTTGAGGGAAAATAAAAGGTTATATGGTTAGTAAAAGTGAACACTAACGTAATATATAGTAATATATACCTATTTTTAATGCTATAAACTCACGTTTTAAAATTTGTTTACATGTTAAGGTTATTTGTCAGTTAAAATTATGAAATAGGAAAATTAAAACAGTTACATGACTGTGCCTTTAATACTTACAGTATTTTGAGTACGTATAATACAATAATAACAATAAAATAAATTTGTAAAGGTCTAATATGTTATATACATATTAGACCGTATAGTTTAAGAAATAGTTTATTTTAATTATCAATAATAAAATCTATTACAATATATATTTTGAATACTTTATAAGAAAAAATATATATTGATAAAGTCCTACGAGCAGGTGCTACGTCGTAGCATAAACGATATTAAAAATGCTGCCCCATTTTTATTATTTACACATATTTATCAATTAGTTATATTTCATCTTCTTTTTTTATTCATCATCAATTAAAGTCACTGCATCCATGATGATTCATAAAACATAAAGTTTTTTTTTGCACACTTACAATGTTTCTCAAATTTGTTAAAATTATTTGGGTGTCGGTTATTTTTTTTATAAAAATAAATGATTCAAAACAAAATTTACCTAATAATAACTTTAGCCTACTAATATATGTAATGTTATTCAATATAAATTACAATAAAATGAATAGTATAGTACAATAAAATTAATCATGATAATATGTCAACGGCCATGGTCATTTTTACTTAGGTATAATTTGTCAGCTGATTTTCAAATTATCTATAAGAAATACTTAATATATTTTAGTAGAACTGGCCATATAATTATTTTGTTTTAGTGGTTTGATGTCTTTTTCATTATGCGTAATAAATGGGAAACTAGCTAGTATAGGATAGTCTTTTAAAATCCAGTTATTGTTGCACTAAAAACATATTGTATTGAAAGTTAAATTCCAATATAATGTCGGCATTTTAACTATCTTTAGCTTACTAAGTCTCACAAAAGGCGTTGCGTTTTGAGTGGCGGAACTTAACGCCTCGCTTTGCCTCCACTCCAGAGCGAAAAATAATAATTATAAATAAAATATAATTTTTAAAATAGATACTTCATAACCTTGAATGGGGATCGAACCCAAAACCAGTCGTGTTTACAGTCACACTTTGTGCCCCTACGCCACGACTGGCCACAAGTAAAAAGAGTAAAAAGATATGCATCAAAATTAAAAGTACCTAACTTTTATATCAGATTTTGTATTTATTTTAGTCAAAACGTGTATATCCAATCATGTTACCAAGCAATAAATAAGATCCAACCTCTACTGACAGGTTGGCAAAGTGACTCATAAAAACAGGCTGTGCGGGCCGCATGGTGAGCCATGCGGATTAAAAAAGTGTATTTTATAAAATTTGTATACGTTTTAAATATTAATGTAAAGATATGTATCTGCTGTTTATTGAGTGATTCTGATACAATTATTATATTACATATTAGTATACGTATATAAAAATATTATAATGGAAATATTTTATCTGTATATTATAACATTCTCTTTGTCCGACTAAATATACATTGCGAGAAATTAAGATAAGCTTGTTACACCAAGTTTTCGCCTCCAAAAAGTTGGTAAATCCTTTATGGGTCTACGTGTATATAATAAAATTCCGCAGTGTATTCTTAGTTTGCCACTACCAAAATTTAAAAAATATCTGTAAAAAAAATTCTAACAAGTAAAGCGTATTACACTGTTCAAGAATATTTGGAGGATAAGCATGTATGGAATTAATGTCTATTGAATGTAATGCAGGATTGCTGCCAGCTAATGTTTATAGATTGTACCATTGATTTTGAAAACAGCAACTGTTGAGTTTCTTGCCGGCTCTTCTCAGCTGAACTGCCTTCCGAACCGGTGGTAGCTATTTGTTCATGTGTTCATTCGACGATTCAAAAGTGCTTATAATAATTGCCTATTTGAATAAAGAATATTTTGAATTTGAAATTTGTACATTTCAGTTTTTTAATTAAAAAAAAGAATAATTTCAGTTAAGGCCTTAAAATCTCTATCTAATATATTACTAATATAAATAATTACATACTTAAACATAATATTGCTAAGCAAATGGCAGTGTATAACTTCAGCGGGTTGCGTCGACATGAGTCAGGTGTCGTTCACCCGATGCGCGTCACAAGTTTCGCCTGTAATTATTATATTTTACGCCATTTTCCTCACATTAAATTTCTCAAATATTATTTCTTTCTTATCTGTAACTGTGTAAAGCTTCTGAACTTCTATATGTTTATTCGAAAATATTGCAAATCTTTTGCAAAGGATTAATATACGCTACATTAGGTAATTAGATTTTTTTTCATTAATTGTTATTTAATTACGAATAGAGAGTAGACAATTGTTGTAGAAAATGATAGTAATAAAAAATACCTAGTCATTTCTATCCCAATTATTAGTGCGCCACTAAATAAGTGACTCTTGTCTCCGCTGTAACCTTGTCGAGGAAAATATTACTATTAATTCAAAAGGGGATATTGAAATTAGATGTCCTGAATAGAATAGTCTTATTTCAAATATAATTATCAATGAATATGTATACATCCGGAATGTGAGTCATTCTGCTATTGGTTATAATGCTTTATAATATTATTCTTGTTTTTTTATTTTATCATCAATACTATATTATGTACTACTACTTAATTCGGGTTTTAGGTATAAAAGCATATCTCATAAATTTTAAACTAAATACGTATTTTGAACTACTTTTGTGTAATGTCGTCTAGAAAATATTTATAATAATTATGAAAGTAGAGATTTTTATAGAGAACAATTTAATTCCTAACATATAATATATAGAGATATAGTCAATAGGAGGACAATAACATTTATTGCGTATTAAATAGTTAGTTATTATTGTTGACATATCTTAATAATCTGATATGTAGCATCTGCTTTTGTCATTGTATATTGCAATTGCCATGGTGTTTTACGAACTTAACGTATAAAAACTTTATAAAAATAGTCTTTTATTCATAAAGTTAGTTGTACTAAACTTAACACAATAATTGCAAACACTTTTAAAACAAAACATTATTTTAATTCATCGCTGTAATTTAGTGCTAAGGTCAAAGCATTATTAGAAAAAAATAATAATAAGAGAATTTTCACATTACAATTTGTAAAAAATATTTATCTAGCTTATTTTAGTTGAAATTTTCACTTTTGTAACTATGAATCACTGTCCTTTTATATTCCACTTGACCAGGCGTCATCTATAATAGCTCCCAACTGAGAACAATCTATACATAACATTGACCTCTTTACCGGTGTCCTTCCGTTTATTCAACCACTACTCAGTATTCAGTACACAGCTATTGGGTAAACCATTTCGTATGCTTCCTTCGTAACCTGACGGTCTAAGCTTATTTTATTATTATTATCATCTGTATTATGAGACTACTTTCGTTGTTTGTTGATTGTTTTTCATAATGTTTCAGAGAGAATTATTGTAATTGAATCGCAAGAGTCATTTATTGTTGGATAATAAAATGAATAATGTTTTAATTAGTGATCTTTATTATAAATATTAATAATTTTAGAGGATAAACATGTATGGAATTAATGTCTATTGAATTTTATGCAGGATAGTTGCCAGCTAATGTATTAAATTGTACCATTGACTTTGAAAAGAGCAACTGTTGAGTTTCTTGCAGGCTCTTCTCAGCAGAACTGCCTTCCGAACCGGTGGTAGCTTTTTGTTCATATGTTCATTCGACGAATCAAAAGTCCTTATAATAAGTTTATTTGAATAAAGAATATTTTGAATTTGAATATTCGTATCGTATAATAATCGCGTCGCAAGTGTGTCCTTATGGCAAAAATATCATAACATTATGTCAATAATAAAAAAAGGAAGTTACTACGGATGAACGATTTTCTCTACGTCATTTCTTAGGTATTATAAATTCTTACTAATGAATGTTTATGCTAACATATTTTTACCAATACCAATACCAATTTAACATATTTTTGAAAAATATAAAATATTAAAATATTTACCTATTGTAAGTAATTTACTGAATAAAAACTATAACATAGTATAGTTTTAATTATTAAATGTCGCGTTAACTTAAAAAGAAACTAAAGAAATTTGCTAGCCATTATTTTTTTTTACACATCATTTCCTTGAATTGTAATTAAATGCTTCTATGTATGTCACAATATCCTAAAGAAAATATATTGAATTAATTTACACTTACTCATATACATTTTTTATTTAGGCATAATACTCATGTTTCATTTATTTCATAATTCAAACCAACATTCTGTTCGCGCTTGGTACATCTGAAACAAAAGAAATTTATATTATTATTTTAATGCGACTCATATTATATTAATAAAATTTTAATTAAGGACTGTAACGCGACGATTGTGGGTTTGATCCCCACTCGAGGAAGTGAAATATTTATTTACGTCTATATTTCCATTTCTTCGCTCTGGTGTCGAGGCAGACCGCGGCGGTGAGTTCTGCCTCTCAACACTCAATGCTTCCAGAATTCGACAGAAAGTGGGGAATGTAGTGTGTTAACACTAGGCTCCCTCTGCCAACCCTGCTATGTGCGGGATACAGCGTGAAGCTGATTTAATTTTTAATTTAATGCGACAAAGTTTAATGGATGACGAATATAACGTGACGCTATTTATTCATACCATTTTGTCGAATCGAGGTTAACCACTAAATATAATTATTCAGTTTAAACAAATAGTAAATTACCTATTCTAGAAATGAATACATAATTGGAGGTTTCTCGGAACTGCTGACAGCATGGTAATCATACAAGTGTCAAATTGATCATTGGGCTTTACACAGTACTATGATGTCACCTGAGTAATATTTGTTTCTATTATAACATATATTGGTTTTAAAAGAAATATATCACTTGTATTTTATTCACTTTATTTTTACGTATTACGTATCGATAATATTGAATTATTTGAAAGTATTGAAGTGATATATTTTCCAAGGGAGAGATTTGGCATTGGACGTAAATTTTGGCGTGGGCACCAGACGATTTTGGGGTGGACACGGTCCACCCGGCTCCTCATTTTAGTTAAGAATTTCTAAAGCAATATATTTTATAACAATGTTAACATTAACTGAAATATTGGTTACTGTAATTATATTATGAAAGGTGACAGCACAAGTGCCAGCCAAGATGAAAACTTGGAAAGACACCAAATACTTAATGGCGTAGTCTGTACAACAATGTAAATACATAAATTGAGTTAACTTATAGTAAATAGATTTTGAGAGTAATTAGTGATCGGCAAAAACCTTCGGTACTTCTTAGTACTAAATATATGAAATAAATATAATATAAAAGACTAAAGTAAAAATTTAAATTTTGTAAAACATTTGATGTGTTGTTTTGTATGCATTTCATTGACTGGTATTAACATTTTTAATAGTACCTATCTATTAAAAAAGATATTTAATTACCTATGTCTTTATAACATTGTAAAATGACAAAGTCAGAATATTAAATTATGAAAAATAAAAAGTTTCTACATTTTTTATTACTGTCTTTTATGTTTGTGTGATAATTAATTATTCACTTCAGTCAATGTCAGTAGCCTTTTTTTTTAATTTAATATATTAAATTATCTACGTATTATTTAAAACTAAATTTAAAAATAAGCCTCAAGTAATTTTTGTAAAGAAATAAGAACATATTTCGTACGATCATTTTTATTGAGTGAAATATATTTCATACCTTTGAATAGAATAGCTTACGCGTGGAACGAAATAATAACCCTTATATAACCAAAGCCAAAGCTATATCCAAATATCATGATGAATGTCGAGGACAAAAATGATCACCAGTGACACAACAGTTATCGTTGCATCCCAGTCACAGCTGTAAACAGGTTCCAGCTGCATTCCTGAGGGAACGCCAACGCGAACGATGATGGCTTATTACCTTCCCAAGCTTGAACAGAATTACCTTGAACGATATCGCCAAGAATCTAGTGTATGCTACGTATGCTATATTGGACACTAGACTTTTATCAGTTTAGTGCTGTTGACATTCTTTAAATGCTTATTGTGCATTTAAATGATAATATATAACTTGATTATATATTGCCGTCGGCCGTCGTGGCCCAGCGGGGAACGGAGTGTCTTAACACTAGGCTCCCTCTGCCTACCCTGCTGAGTGCGGGATACAGCTTTAAGCTGATTATATATTTTTTCTATGATATACATAGATATTGCTTTTTATTCGACGATATAATTACTGTTAGAGGAAAGACAAAAACAGTTTTAATATCTAAATAAGTTTGGAATACCTTATTAGTTTAACGTCAATTATTAACAAAGGTGTAGCATACACAATCGATGCCACACAATCATTCATAGTTCAATGTTCTAATTAAGAATTTCTTGGCACAGTATGATAAATGATAAGATTATAGATATAAAACATTTCTTGACTTCCTGTTACATCGTAGCTTTCGTCCTTTATCACGTATACTATCTAATACGAGTAGGGTAAATATAATTAACTCAGTATTATATAGAAGAAGCATCAAAAATATTAATTAGTGTTAAAAACAAAAATGGTGACTCTTATGCAAAGCTATATATATTTTATTTGCAGCTTATGAAAATAGCTTCACTTATATAGTACAGTACAGGCTATCATAATTGAACCGTTTGTCTACTGTCATTAGAATGTTAATTTTAACTTAATTAATAGACGAGTTTATTTATAACAAAATGTACTGAATCTTTGTTCAGTTAAGTTCAATAATATGCAATTTATCATACACGTATCGACAATTCGCAAAATTTAAAATAATTTTAGCATAGAACAAAAACTCTATATTTAGTACCTCGAATTCACTTTTTCAAACAAAAGAACATATTTCCTATAGCAAAAATATATTGTGAAATAACTAGAACTTCTTTATCAGCATAATTAGCGTTATTGATAATCGCGGAGAAATGTTGCGGCCGTGCCAATTTTACCGAAAAAATGTAATCTTTTAAGATGTACACGATTTAGCGCATTCCGATCTAAATATACGTGTGACGGCGCGTGACGTTCTGCAGCTGACGCGGCGCCCACGTCAGCGGTTAGCACCCACTGAATCACGGGCCAAGATACCACCATCATCAACACATCGAAATCTATCTCAACTTAATTCAAATTTAAAAAAAATCCGCTTCACGCTTTATCCCGCACACAGCTGAATAGGTAATCTAGTATTAAGACACTCCGTTTCCTACTTTCCGCCGAATTTTGGAGTCATTGCGTGTTGAGTGGCTGAACTCAACGCTGCAGAAGAAATGAAAATATAAAATGTCAATAAATATTTCATTTAGGATCGAACCCACGGTTGTGACTGTAAACGCGACTAACCAGACTTTGCGCCCCTACACCAAGACTAGCCTCATTTTAATTCAATTTAAAATTTTGTACTTACTGAATTGTTTTCTTTACTTGTTTTGATTATTTATACAATACCTACTGTGATATCTTCAAAAATCTAGACAGATTTTTATGTAGATCGTGTTTGGTGAATTAATTATTATAACATTTTATGTATTCTATTTAATACTGCTCTTTTATTACTATTGACGTTTCAGTTTTTATAGAAGATTTTTTTATTATATTACCAAGAGAAAATTATGTAATTTATATATAAATACATATGTATAATCAGTTTCAGACGGCGCACTTGAGTAAGTTATCGAAGAGCAGGCTGCCTATCTTTATCTGATAACCTTTTCTATTCCACGAAGAAAGTTAATAATGTGATAACGGATTGAAAAAGATACACAGTCTATAGATTTATATATAATTTTTGTGGCTTTCCTTATTTAAAGTTTTTTGTCTCTCCAGTCGAGCCAGTAGTGCTGCAAAATCGACTGGTTATGACTTCGATCCCCACTCGAGGAATAGAAATATTTATTTAAATTCACAGAATTCAGAGGAAAATGGGGAAGGGAGTGTCTTAAAACGAGATAACTGCATACCCTATTGTGTGCTGGATAGAGCGTGAAGCCTAGAGTTAAGACATTCTGTTCCGCATTTTCAACCGAATTTTCGAGGATTTGTTTGTTGAGTAGCAGAACTCAACGAAGTCTGTTTTTGCCGAGTGGTAAACCACCCCAGAACCGTCGCGGACGCTCGTGGCCCTGCGGCACGACGACCTCAAAGCAGTATAATATTAAAGGATAATTCTTTAAATACAGTTTAGGAAGTTATTTTAGGCGTAGAATTATAAGTATGATGAATGAAATTTATGTTCATAAATAGCCTGCTTGTGCAGTTCTCTTGGATACCGGCAAACCGGCTCTGTGACTCATTCAATGCGAGCTTGGACCCTCCCCCTTACTGCCGATCTTCAAATAATTCTTGTATGAAATGAAATCTAAATAAACAAAAATATAAACATTTCTAAATAGTTTAAAATTATAACTTCAATTAGGTACTTTTGATTTTCTAAAATAAAGTAAAAGAATACATTATTATACTTTATACCTATATACCCATTATACATATAAAATATATAAAAGAGAGGAGAATATTTGAAAAAAACCCTATATACATAAATATATACCTAACTTCTGGAATATGTAAAGGATGACTAATCGTTTCTAGACATTAGCCCGACAAGTTTCAACTTGAAAGCAAGGCGAGCGCCCTTCGGACTTCGCACGATAACCTCTGCCCGCTTGTAAGGAATATAAGGCACCTCGGTGGTACTGCGTGTTGATACGAATTTATTTTACATTAAATATTTACTTTTGTGTAAATAATATAAATGATGTATTCGCACAGCAACGTCATATCCAACAAGTGATTTTTAATAATGTCTTTGTTTTGCACATTATATTGTAGCATACGCCATACAGATTACTTATTCATAATTATAAAGTAGTATCGAAATATCTTTAAACGATTTATTAAAATTAATTAGTAATTTTCATATTTGTACTTCCTTGCTCAGTTGCCGAAACATGGCATGTTGAGTAGTGGAACTCAACGCCGCGCTTTATCTCGTTACCGGAGCGAGGAAGTGAACAATAACAAATACTTGTACTTGTAGTAAACGTATAAAAACGTTACATTAACAACGAAAAAATAACTTACATTTTTTTTGAATTGAGAAAAATAAAATTGATAAGTGATTATTTCTACTAACGAATTTTATGTAGAGTCTGCTTATTTTCCTTAATCATAATTGAACAAAAATAAATCTCAACCACAGTGGGTGCCAAAGTTGACCCGCCTACAAACAAAATATACACAATCGTTGATTCCATTCTTGATTATCTAACAACATTGGAATGGAGTTTAATAGTTGTAAGGCTTAGATTCTTTTGTACCTAATCAAGGTACTTTTTCGTTTTGTATTATTTATTATAATAAGAATTACATAAATAGATTTACATATAAATACAAACGTCAGCAATAAAAATATAAGACAGTTCTATAAGCAAAAAACAAAGTTAAGGGGTTTTCCCGCTTAAATATCTAATTTCTGATATAAATTTCTCAAACAATCAAAAGATATATACTAAACAATATGTCTTATATTTATATGAGTTAATAATATACATTAAAAATTAAAGAGGTATTTATAATTGAGAAAAAAAAAGCGCTAAGACCGTATAATGACCTCAGGCAAAAGCAAACAAGTGTTGGGTGAAACAGGAATTGACATGTTTCTGAATCACTTAGTAAGGGAGAGCGGCGATGCAATTTCCAGCTGAAATTGACAATAGCGCATACTGGGAGCTCAGTTTAAATTTATTAAAGGAAATGATATTTACTCGTAAACAAAAAAAAACTAATATTTCAAAGTACTTTTTTACGTCTCATCTATGACTTTTTTCTTAATTTCAAAATAGCATTAATTTAATTATCTTTATTTTCACCATTCAGTAATTCTTAAAAACACATGTATATATTGAAAGTAAAAAGAAAATAGCTTATTATGTTATCTTTTTTGATAAGACATAAAGAACAGCCATTTTGAAATTTTATATTTATTTACAACTCATTCCTGAGTATTTATCTGCCTAGGATTTCTTAGTGTTATCAGAGACATTGTCTTGTCGTATAGTTCAGTGATCGCACGGCGTCGGCGACGGCGACAGTGGAGGCGCATGCCTTCTGACCTGCAATCGCGATTGACGTCACAAACATATTTTGATCCACTAAAATACCTAGATCTATTACCATTACAAATTTTTTTTATGCCGCCATTTAAAATTATTAAAATCGTACTTGACCTTAGAAAATATTTCACAGATAAACTCTACATGTCACTAACACGATTATAATTTATCAGTGTTGTAGAGAAATGTCAATAGGTTATAGCGCTGATTATTAAACAAGCGACTTATTACATAAAAGGTAAAAAATTATAATCTTTAAAATATTACTAATTGCATTTAAAAGTAATAATTTTTCAAGTTTAAATTTGTCACCACTTAATATGATAATGAATTAATTTTATTATCAGGTATAGAGACGGCAGTCACGGCGCGTGCGCGATGACGTGACGGATACATGTATAAGTTGCTAGCGCGACGGAAGATGCGCTTGCGTCAGAGGAAGCGCCTTTTTTAATGGTTGAGAGTGGAGACCAGGATGAGATGGAAAAAAGAGGAGCGGAAATACTCGTTCGTCTGTCAATGTGACGACAATGCGGTGCTATTTGTGTTAAACGAGCGATTTATTTCAGTCAGTCATGGCGTGAATGTCCGCAGCGGAATTTCGGCCGTGAGGAATCCGATGCCGTTAGATTGTTGTGCGAGAGAGCCGCTGGTACAGAGGAGCCGGCGCGAGCGGCCCGGGCGTCGCGGTGTGGCGACACACTAGATACTTGTTGCCGGGCAGACGTTGGAGCGCCAGCAGACAGCCCTCTCGAATGCCATTATTTGCACAAAAGGAAAATTCGAGATGCGGCTGACTCATTGCGCCTCACTGACGCTGATGTCATATTTCGCTTAGCAACACAATATATTTTCCAATTAAAGTGAATCAACTTTTCAACGCATTGAAAGTGTCGCTTCTAAAGGTGACGATGCACTTTCGTAGGTCTTACCTTGAAAGGTCAAGCACCAACGTGGAGCACCGCCACGATCAGCGATCCACACGGAGCTCACTCACTAGTTCGAACACGCAATATCCAATGGAGAACCACACAAGACCGACAGAGAGCTGGACGTCACGAGCGAGTGCGCTGCGCTGTGCCAGGCGTGCGTCATCAGCGTCGCCGCGCGCTCACGGAACTGACTGCGCTGGCGTCCCATTTGGGTCACTGTCATACGGTGGCCGGTGGAGGGGCGGCGCTCGGTGTGACGGCGCGCGAATATGTTTCATCGACGCGGGCGTTTTCCCTCCTTGACGCGCACCAATGTGCTTCGCGGCGCTATAATGCTCGTGATTTTTGGCGGTCGATGGTAATTTGCAAAAAGCCTCACGTCGTCATCTTAATGCTCTATAATAATTTATACACTCACAATTGTATGTAACAAACGTAATCAGCGCTTATTTATTATATATTTGTGTGTTTTTAAAGTTTCATTTACATATAGTTATACCTTAACAATAAATTTTAGAGTCGTTTTCAGAAAAATATTTATTATATTTCTTTGTATATTCTAAGGTGTTTGGTAACATTTGAATACATACCTGTAATCATTTTAATTTTGAATATTTTAAAAAAGTAATACCTATGCCTTATTATAAGGCAGCGTAGAGTCGAGCTCTACGGAGATCTATTGTTATATATCTATCTATACTATGATAAGACAGTAAGAAAATGTCTCTACATTGAATCTACGTCCGAAAAACTAATAAAGGAAATTGTGAAATCCTTATTTATATTATTAAATGAGAATTATATGATATTCTAATAATTTATGATTTTTTTTATTTGTTTGTACACGCTCATCTTCGGAACTAAATAATTTGACAACTGTCACATCTGTCGTAGAATTATTAGAGTCCCACTAATGTACAAGAAATAATGAAATGCTGTCATCTCCTTTAACAAAAACATGATCTTATTGGCTTTTACAGCGACACCGGGTTGGAAGGAAAAAGGGTACTCTATCCTCGAAAAAATTGCAAGCACTATATGGCTGCTTATGAGGAGGCCGACGGTCGTAAGGATCCCCTTACCCTTTACCCTTACCCTGTGGAACTCGAACCTCTGCTTTTATAAGAAAGCTTTCCTCGATACAGGAACTTTACGTCGTGACGTGAGGTTCCTGTGAAGTGAAGATGCCGAGGTGAAGGATGTATTGCATAACGTGTTCAAGTGTAAAATTTTTAATTAAGTAAAACTCAACAAAAGAAGAGAGAAAATGTTTTGGATTTTTATCTATTTCCATAGTCTTGACTTATGAGTCATAGTTATGACATACATACGTATGTACGTGCGTGTTTTATAAATGCTTCCTACTGACGCAGGCGACGACGTGGACAATAATAAATACGATTATGTTGTAACATTCTGAGATTCATTTAGTATAATTTATTTGTATAACGTAAGAATAACCAAATATTTTTAAAGATACTTTACGCTACAGCGCGGGGTAGCTGGTATGACTATGTACTGTAAAACTGAACTTACAAACACATACAAATAAATGTAAGTACAGTAGCATGCAGTTTGTCATTAGTCAGTCAGTAAACGTCAGAGCAACAAAAAAACACCAGCAAAAAATATGTTAAAAATAATAAATATTTAAGACGTTATTAATTCACCTCCGAAAAAGAAACTTGTTTGTCTCAAATCAATTCGATATTAATTTGTCTGGTCGTAGAAGAACTCTTCTGTCATTTTATCCGGAAATCAATGGTATGTTAATACAAAAAAAATCATGTTTTGGCCGAAAAAGGATGTTTTGAGATATCAAATATATCTATATATATATTTGAATAATATATCTATATTTATAATATATCTGGGTCATACTCATATGAGTGTTATGTTACAATAGCAATAATAAATAATTCTAAAGTTGACTATGCCTACCCTCTTATGATAAGTGCAAGTCTACACATCAAAATTTAAAAAAAAATGTAGAGAAAAAAAAATTAAATTCCTTCATTTGTCCCCTTCTGTGGACTATTCAGATTCGTAGTTCATAGTTTCAAAAATATGTAATTTATGTTATTACGCCCGTGTCGTCTCTCTCTAAATCACACATATTTTCAGCGTAGAAAATACTTGAGTTAATTTTTTGTTGATAATTTCCAAAATGTCCTTCAGCCTTTTTACTATAATTTCTAATAAACAAGACGTTACGCGTATATGACTTTTTTCTGTGATCCAAAAAATCTGCATTTAATAAATGTCTACTAAAGTTACCATAAATGTAATATCTTTTAATTTGGTAATATTAGACAGCTATTATTTGCTTACACCCATTACGCAAGACTATGGAAAATATGGAAATCTAAAATAGGACTATGGAATGGAATTTGGATGGACTGGCTACTGAGTTATTGGATGAGACTACCGGACGGCCGCCTTTACAATAGTCTCAAATTGAATGGTTGGTGGACGGTAACTCGCCTCCTACTAGATGGACCCCCACAAAGCGGCGTAGTGCCTCGGGCGCAACATCAGAGGAGCAGCAGCAGAGCTCACCATCACGAGGAGCTCGTGAGCGGGTTACCCCATTATTAGGCAGATTAAGCACTTCCACCCTTTCGAGCATATAGCTCTAGCGCTCCACTCTGCCGGCCAATAAAGGAAACCCAGAGGCGGGGGATAGATTACAATTCCCCTCCGGAGGACTCAGGCCCATGGGGGTCGCCACTCTCCAACAGCTCGCCACAAGCTGCCCTGCGGGTTTATTATTATTATTCTTTGAAAATTACTGTAGTAAATATGGATCAAAAGTTCAATCAATCTATTTTGGTGGATTAAAAATACAACTTTATTTACACACTTCCGTCTTTCTTTATTACTCGTTGATTATCTTAAGACGACATCTATCTGTTCTTTTTCTACAAATTTGAGACATGATCCTCTACTTAAAGATCTGATTAAAAAACAGAGATATTTTGAAAATGACGAAGAAAACTTAATTTTATCAATTTTGTTCGATATAATTGTTGGCCATTCATTATTGAGCAGATATTGTTTAGTTTGATAAGAACTCTTTCTTATTGTATTAACTAGCCTCTAGTATGTGTTACAGTATCATTATCGTTACGTTAACATTGTTTATAAATTTATTCATTGTTTAAATAAAGATTTTGAGTTTAGTTCTGTTGAGGTATGTAGAAAATAACTGAAACTATTATGAAAAAACAAATAATGATAAGAAAACATGGAATAATATGCTTGCTACTCAGTCATTGAAAGAATTATATTTTTCTTCTATTTATTACCTTATATTTTTAAGACTGACGGAATCTGCTGTATGAATCTGTAATTTACTAGATTTTTTTTCATTATTTCGTGACAATATTGATGTCATATCGTAATCAACGTTAATAACCAATACGATTAATATTAGAAGTAGGAAACCAAACAAATACATGTAGCACACTATACACGTAGCACAAATACATGTAGCACACTTTTCTGTAGAACTGTGTCCCTTCTGTGGTCATCAAAAAATTATGCATCGAATGTCTTTCTCGAAAACGAATAATGATCTGGTTTCATATTTTTTCTGTATTAGGTTAATGTATAAGAATTAAATGAGAGTGATTTTGAACCAAAATTTCACTTTTTTTTTCGTACACATTCAGGTCGCGATTTGTGTATGACCCATCTATACTATAGATATATTTTAGTTATACAATAGTACTAATGTGCTGAAACTAGTGGGAATTAGTCAATAAAATACTATATCATCACTCGCACAAATCTGAACATAAATAAAATTAATGGTATGCCTGTGATTTCAAAATAATCATATATTTACAAATTCAAATTCAAATTCAAAATTCAAAATTCAAAATTCAAAATTCAAAATTCAAAATATTCTTTATTCAAATAAACTTATTATAAGCACCTTTGAATCGTCGAATGAACATACAAACAAAAAGCTACCACCGGTTCGGTAGGCAGTTCTGCTAAGGAGAGCCGGCAAGAAACTCAACAGTTGCTCTTTTCAAAGTCAATGATACAATTTATTACATTTGCTGTGAGCTATCCTACATTACATTCAATAGACATTAATTCCATACATGTTTATATTCTAAATATTCTTGAACAGTGTAATAAGTTTAAAAATGTCTGTCTGTCCATTTGTCTGGGTTAATCTCTAGAACAGCTAAATTGATCTTTATAGGACTTACACTGTAATATAGACTATATAAGACACTCAATATAAAGTGCTCTGATATCATTTATTGTAGCAGCACTAACATCGCGCGTAGATGCGACCTCCATATAGAATGAAAAAAATATATTTTATTCCCAATTTTCAAAAAAAATAATGAGTCGAGGTTTCCCAGCCATAAAGAAAATCATAGTTGTCTTTGTCATACGTCCCATCATCACATGTTTGAGCGTAGACAAAGACGAATTCTATTGAGGCCTATTTGGCTCTGAAGCCGTAGTATTATGTGTTAAAATTTAATAAATATATAATTTAATATTGAGATTCCAGGACAAAAATAAAAATTAAGATAATATGAAATATATTGTCAATATTTATATTATTTTAAAAGATGAAACAAGAAACAACCGGACAAGAAACAAACGAACGGTAATCAAATGGATCGTCAATTAAATTAATTGATGTTTATTTGGCATAACTTATGATTGTTCTTCACCGATGAAGCTAAGAATTCAATTTTGAATATATTCATTCATAATCGATCCCCGGCGCCGCTTTGTCTATTAGAACTTAGAACGAGAAAGTTCTCGAGTCCAGTAAAAATGTGGAATGTTCTGGTGATTCATTTAGAATGATGACCTTCGTGTGAGGTCGCGAAGTGAACGGCTTAGAAAAGTTAAACGTGTATTTTGGTAGGTGTGTTTGTTTAAAATAAATATGAACGTTTTTTTTAAATATAAATCAATTTATATTTTATATAAAATTATATATATTTTTCTTATTTAATGTTTTATTTAAGTATTTTGTCCGATTATAATCAGATAAGTATGTTGTGTGCTTGTGATTTTATAAGTACGGTAAAAAAGAGTTTTTAGTCCTTTTTATCATTATAGCGAACGAAGCCTTCTTCTTTTATGCCTTAATTAATACACGGTTGTACACACACTGAGATCGAATTTTGGGGGCAACTCAACGCCGCGTTTTGCCTTGCTACTAGAGCGAGCAAAATGAAAATATCAAAACTTCATTGTATAACCATGCAGTTATTGGAATTTAGGTTGAATTATTTTTGACATAATTTTAATCAAATATTTAATTAAAATTACTATTGTAATATCACAAAAAAACTTGACGGGTTCGATACTTGGTAAAAAGTTAGAGATGACAACTGAATCATTGCTAGTTGTCGCGCAACATTCCAATATGTATTGAAAGTATAATATATGATGGGACATTCCTTCTTGTAGAAATTGGTAGTTAGTTTTATTTTATATAAACTAGAATATAAATTTACTTCTAGCAAAATAGGATAATATAGTTAGAGATTTATTAAAACTTCTTTATTTTAATTACGTATTTAATTGACAATGAATTTTTGACTATAATTTAGTTTTTACACCTCATAAAGCAAAACAATTATTTAATTTTAAAAATTCCATATTTATAATAGCTTTTGTTATGTAAATTATGGAAGCCTGTGGTGAATCCCTCTCCATTTCCTTATTCTTATTCAAGCTTTTAATTGTTATCTATATCTCTAAAACAATCTTGACTTAAGAAGGACTTGGTCCTCTTGACTCAAGAAATGAGGATACAGGCCCAATAGAGTAGGCCCCCGCATTGAATTAAACGAGAATTAAATATTTATAATTTAGACACTAAACTCATATAATTAATTCATCAGCTTCACGTTATATACCGCACACAGCAGGGTAGGCAGAGAGACACTCCGTTCTCCACTTTCTGCCGATTTTTAGAGGCATCGCGTATAATTCATTCAATACTTATAATTACTTTTTACTTTTTAAAATATAAGCACGTTAATATGTACAGTATACACTTATACATAGCCTACATAATGTCTCTAGTACCTCCCAAATGTCTTTCCCGATTGTATACATTTTCATTATAAAAATCAATATTTTTCATACAAATATATATTATATTTTATAAATACTAGTAAGGTTATTAATGCAATACTAATCAAGAGAGAAGATTTTCTGATTTGAGACGCAACAATATAAAACATAAATTAATAGGAAGAGATCGTGAAATGAAATAAAAATATTTAATACATTCAAATACTTACCTTATCAGTAACAAATATTGAAAATAATTTAATTATATACTTATTAATCTTGCTCTTTAGTTTTTATATTTGTAATGGAAGCAATAAGACAATTTCTTAAATATCTACTTATGAGATATAATTTATTGTGAAGAAAGTAAATATTTTAATAAACATTGAAAAGGAACCAAAAAAATAATATTATTCTGAATCGTAAAGTAAATGATTATAGCGTTACATAGATTATAAACTTTTCTGTCTCACTCAGTCGCTCCTCACGCTTATCAATAATAATGGATACATATCGCGAACGCCTTTTGTGGACATTCACATTGAGCTGTTGACCTAGCAACAACACAGATTATTTTGTTTTCTTTTTCTTTGCTCGAGTATTTTTTTAAACATTCGTTTCTCATTTTATACACAATTAAATGTAATGATAGAAACCTATATGACTGTTCTTTTATTATTCACTTGAAAAAAAATTTTAGCAATTTTTTTAATGCTTATAAAAAATTATAATTTTACTTACTGCTACAAAGAGACTAGTCAGTCGGCACGGCGATATAAACTTTCTAGCCCACGCCACGCAACAAACAACGCACAGCTTCAACGATATTGCCTAATAGCTAAAACAGGCTGAATAACAAACTGTATAAGTCATTCACACCACTATTTGACAACACACGAGGAGTGACGCAGGTAACTGATTGAAAAAAGCGCGGCAAAATAATGGCTGGCTGGGCGGGGCGAGGCAGAGGGCGTAGCGCCCTTAGCGCCGCCCCCTGACTCACCAGCGTCCGGTGCCTGCGCCTCCACCACGTGACCTCATCGAGTGCACAATCATTATGTATTTTTATTACGTTTTTTCTTTCTTTTATTACCTTTACTTTGTAAACTATGATCAGTTTCGTCATGGCTGTCAAAGCTTTTATTACAAACTAATTTTAATTACTCTTGGCAGAGCACTCTATCAGAGCATCTCGTTCGCCTGGACGTGGTATGTCATTGCACTGTTAGATATAATTAAGCTTGTCCAGTACAAAAAACGTGAATATTTTTTTCTATTATTGGCCCGCCAATATTCAATGTCGATAGATGAGTCATACATAGACTTGTGTACAAATCATGTTTTGAAGTTTTTCAACATCCGTGACCAATAAATGGTTTATAAACATTTTAAGAAATAGAATGTTCCTAAATGTATACGATATTTGAGGTTATTTCTATGTCGGGCCATTTCTTCCACATGAGGGCAGTTCCCACATGAGGGCAGTCGTGGCGCAGGGGCACAAAATGTGACTGTACAACCTACTGGTTGTGGACTCGATCCTAACTCGAGGAGATGAAATATTTATTTAAAATTATATTTCTATTTCTTCGCTCTGATGTCGAGGCAAAAGCGCGGTGTTGAATTCTGCCAGTCAACACGCAATGCCCCCAGAATTAGACAGAAAATGGGAAACGGAGTGTCTTAATACTAGGTTCCCTCTGTCTATCCTGCTGTGTGCGGGATACAGCGTGAAGCTGATTTTTAATTTATTCTTTTTAATTCGTCTATCCACATAAAGCTGATAGAATTTTTAAGTTTTTATTTATGGCTACTTAATAACATAATAGCATAATTAATAAAACATATCGGTTCGTTGTGCATATATTTCATAGTCAGTGGATATTTGTATACTTCACAAATGATAAGTCTAAATTATTACTAGAAATGTGATATCCTGATAAGGTGTACTGTTACAGGAAACATGTTAGCGATAAACAATAAGAACGTACTTTAGTTATGTCAAAATAGTATATTTTATGATTCACTATTATATATTTTCATATTAAGTAAATTCATAAATTGTAAGAATAGAAATTAAATATTTAATAGGAGCACAGAAGCCATGGCTAGATGTCGTAATACATAATTTGAAAGACATTGGACTTGCCACTGAGGATGTTGAAGACTGTGCAAAGTGGGTAAAGTTCTGTCTTAAGACAAAGCTGGGTGACGAATACCGAGACTAAAGCCAGGCAGAGAAACTCTTAAAAGAAAATTTCTTTTTAAACAAAAATATTTTAATAATATTTGCGTAGCAATATGTAGGTAGATACTTTTATAACAGCAGAGAAATAAATTTTACATTTTTAAATATAAAATTATTTAAAAAAAAAAAAACGTTTAAAATATAAAAAACTAGCTCACACTTTTTCGAGGGTGGGACAAAGTTCCAAGCCTTCGGTGGCTAGAGCCTCCAGAGAGAGGAAGCTCCTCACGATACGCGCCATCTCAAGTAAAACTGCGTATTTGGTATTCTAACTTTACCTTTTTAAGAACCAATGTTAACTTACATTATAGAGAACATTGTGGTGTAGTAGCTCAGCATCTGCCTAGGTATAAACGTAATGCTTGTGGGGACCTCCACTCGAGGAAATTAATTATTTTCGTTTCTCTCTATTACTATTACTCTAGCAGATAAAGCACAATTAACATGATATATTTCGAATTCAGCGGAGAGCCAAGCGGAGAATGGAATGTCTAGACACTAGACTGCATACTCTATTAGCTTTGGTTTTCGAGCAAAGTAAAGCATGATTGGTTGAAAAAACTGTTGTAAAATATATGTTGACAGTTTCCTTTGTTGAGAATGAAGTTAGCGGCTCAGATTATTGGGCACCGACGCTGCCAGCACCTTTTTTCTTAGTATTGACAGCGCATACTAATAATAAGGAGGAAAAAAGCTAATAATAATATGCAACATCATAGTATTATTTTAAACTGATACAACGATTAGTTACCACCTGTAATTATTATATAGAGAAATAAAAAGGTTCCATTGGATCTAAGATGCCATTGACTATATAAATAAAATATTTATTTGCCGGTAAAAATAAATTATATTCTTATTGCAAAAGATAAGATTTAGCAGTTAAATTTTGTGTTACTTAATATTGGTGATGAAGCTTTTCACGTAATTACAATGAATGTAATGAGCTTTTACAGAAATAGTTACATCTTTAGTTATAGAATAGATCGATATTTATTGCATAAAATTGAAAATTCATGCAATTTGTACGTTGTACTTAAACTTGGAATAGTCTTTTGAATAAATTAACGAAAAATTAAATTAAGTTAAAATTGAACTGCGTTTCGAAATCTATCAAAATGTATCAGGCAGGCTGTATTTTATCATTTATTTCTTCGCATTGAGATAGAGCTTTAGCTTTTTTATATATATGTATGTTATTTTAGCCATCATTCAAGATGTCTGTGAATAGGTATATTTACCAAAGGTATAAGTTAGTTGTTAAGACAGACATTCTTTTCGATATGCTCTACCGTAATCAATCCCCCACGACCAGTATTATCCCAAAGTTTCTATATATACAAAGGATGGCAACGCCTCTGCAAGGGACTTAAACAACACACTACTTCATATTCACGGCAAGAAGTAATATTTGATCAACTCTCTAATTTGTAAGAGGTTCAAGATCTGATGAAAAATATAAAAATTTAGAGACCATACTTTAGCGAGGCAAATATCAAAATGACTGGTTTTAATGTTAATCTTTACTATTTTCATATATGGATTGTAATTTTTCGAGAAATGAAAATATAAATTTAAATGAATATTTAAATTTATATTTTCATTTCTTCGCTCTGGTCGAGGCAAAGCGCGGCGTTAAGCTCCACCACTAAACACACAAAGACCCCGGAATTCGGCGGAAAGTGGGTAAGGGTGTGTCTTAAGAGGTAAAACCAGCTTCCCCCTGTCTATCCTGCCGTGTGAGGGATACAGCGTGAAGCTGATTTAATTGTAAATTTAAAATAAATCTCGGCACATATTACGTGCACTATTTAAAAATTAACAAAATGTAACGCGGCCGCATGCGATCCGAGCTCCGGCCGGGTGCGGGTCAACGACCGCCAAACTGCGAGCCCGCCATATTGGATTCGTCACGGCGCGCGCGCATTATGTCTTCTGCACCGATCCACAGCTCCAACATTCATATCTCCGCGTGGCTCTTCAAATATTTAATTAATAATATAATATGTTTATAAATGACGCTAATAGATAATAACATATACTTATATGGTATTATAAAAAGAAAAAGAAGCTGCCTGATTTAGTTTTATTGTTTGGTTTCCAGTCAGTTTTAAACAAGATATATAAATATTTTTTTGTAGGAATCGTCGTTGTTATCTTTAAAACATTGGTCCTATAAATTATTGTTTTTATTTTTTTATATTCTACGTATACATGACACACAAGTATAAACTAGTAGTTAACGTTTATATTAAAATTGACAATATTTAGTATATTGTTTTGTTCTTACTTACACCTATATTAGTCTAGGCCTATATAATACGAAATACCAATTGAAATATATCTACAAACATTAAAAAAAAAAGCAATAATTCAAGAAACATATTGATAATAAGATCAAAAGAAGCTCTACCATTTTGACCAGCAACGTGGGCGTGTAAAAATCGTCATTATTGGTCACTTAACATCCCTGACTTCCCTTAACTGGATAAATCATCTTGGAACACAATCTCTCTAAATAAACACAGGATGCAATCACTTTGACATTAAACGACATCTCACAATTTAGTACTGTTCCTACCTGGTCGCGTGCGAATAACTGAATAATATATCCATGAATTAAAATGTTTGACTGTAAACTCAAAAACAAGAATTGAAACGTGTAGACTACAACCATATATAATATCCAAAAAAAGGCGACATGATGTGACACTAGTGGTTTTGTTTCTTTAAAATATAATACAAAGGTTTTATGCACCATATTTTGTCTAGTAACAGTTTTTTTTAGCGTCACACTGTATCCTGCACATAGCAGGGTACTGAAGGGAACTTGGTGAAGACACTCTGTTCCTTATGTTCCTCCAAATTCTGGAGGCATTGCATGTAGAGTGGCGGAAGTTTCCTCGAGTGGGAATCGAATCCACAACCAGTCGTGTTTACAGACCTCTGCCTACCCTGCTGTGTGCGGGATAAAGCGTGAAGCTAATTTAATATATCGCATGTAGGTGACATTCCGCTTGCAAAGGAGAAACTAGTCGGACTGCATTCAGAGCCCGCCCTTAGCCGAGGCTGTGTACCGTTGTTGCTAGTGCGATTGCGGGGATTAGGGTTCCAACTAAACACTATTGGAAAATGGAATTTCGCTTATTTTACAAAGAAACCTACGAGTATTCTTAAAAACGAAAAAATTATTGGTTTTGTATTTTTAAAATGTCTGTCATGTAGGTTGTTCTTCGTATTGAAATCAGAAAAAAGTATTTTAATAATTGTTAAAATATAATTCAAAAAACCTAGATATTAAATTACAATAAATAGATAATTTTTTACTTTGACAGATAATAATAAAAATCAATACGTAGTATTTACTTAGAAATATGTTGTTATAATTTAGTACTTATAAATGTTCTAGAAAAAATCTGAAAGAAATTTGGTCGCGATTAGACAACCCTAATCGCACAATGGATCTAACGTTTATAAAAGCACGATTCGTCCGTAAGGCTTCTCTATATATTGGCTTAAAAGAATCTCAATATAATAAACATTTTTTTGATGCTGTAAGTTACTTTCTAAGCTTAAACACCTTGTTTTCTCAGAAGAAAAAAAATCATGAAACAATAAATTATTTTTACTTTTACGTATCTTGAAATTTTGCAGGTTGATAAAAATCGGTTTTCTACTTTCCGCCTCTTTAGGAACATTGCGTGTTTGGTGGCGGAACCAAGTGAAAAGCGTTTTGATTGATCAAACCGGGAAACCAATTATAAAAATAAAAAAAAACGCTTACTAAAGTTTGAAATATTACTTTCAGTTAGGCTAGGTCGTTCTTTACTGACCCCGTGGTCCCTCGAGTGGGATTCCAACTCACAGCCTGTCCCGTTAACAGTCGCACGCTTGACTCCTGTGCCACAGCTGCTGACCTCCGAGTGTCAAATTCTATTTTTAAAATATCATAAGTTATGTAAGCTTCTTATGTGGGTACTTTATAAATTATTTTCTATTTACTTGAGATATAATTTACGAGATAAATTAAATTATTTTATATAAATATGTGTTTATCTAAATATGGGTACACAAGCAATATATGATATATATCTTTACTTTATAAAACGGGTATATACTCGTACCTGCTAACATGATTTGTTGTCGTTTTCTTTGAACAAAAATTAATAATTTTATTTTGGGGAACAACCAATATAAATGTATACGGTACTTAAATCAAAATATATTCAAAATGAAACTAAATATAATATATTAATATATTTCTAACATCGCATTACTATGGTTATGAAATATAAGGAGGATATGAAATAGAGGTATGAATGACCGGCCTTGAGGAATGCCGTCGGTGTTCATTGTAATATTTGCCGTTGAGGTAGCGAGACTACTAGCTGTCGCCATCGTATCTAAAGTTTCATCTGCAGCTAGCATACGACACACTTTAATTGGATCTAGCTTTCGAAATATCTTCACGATGTTTCACTACGTTAAAAATATCATCTCATGTATATAGTTTCACGATGTATCACGCATGTAGCGGGGTAGGCAGAGGGAAACTAGTGTTAATACACTTCGGTAAATACGTGCTCCACTTAACACGCAATGCATCCAGAACTCAACGCCAGGAACTCAACGCCAAGCTTTGTCTTGACACCAGAGTGTAGAAATGAAAATATTAAATAATTCCTTGCCTCTAATGGGAATCAAACCCACAGTTACTCGCATTTACAGTCACGCTTGTTCTCCTGAACCACGACTGGCATCAATATTAAGATTTGAAATATATTTAATTGTTAATATATCCTGCCGCGTGCTTTTGTATCAAACATGCGTGACTAGGCTTACGTAGCGTGACCAAGTAACATTTAATTTAATATAGTCTTGTTTTTGAAGTAATGGAGAAATAAGGATTTAATAATAAGTACCTATATGTACGGGCAATCTTTAGGTATAATTATTAATTCGGTATTCCATACTTTACCGGCGCGTGCGCATTTGTGTGTGCGTGTGTTCCTAGGGAAAATATGAAATAAATAATATTTCTATTTCATACATA
This sequence comes from Heliconius nattereri, assembly GCA_013403645.1. NCBI lineage: Eukaryota > Metazoa > Arthropoda > Insecta > Lepidoptera > Nymphalidae > Heliconius > Heliconius nattereri. Next base: position 3,437,894 of record JAAIXI010000247.1, on the reverse strand, counting down.
ATATTTCATTGGTATTCTATACATTTTCCAGTTATTGTATAAAATACCGAACTTATACAAATTGCCGGTAAAATAATTATACATATAAAGAATGGTTTCTCATCACGATATTTATTTCAGAAAACCTGTATTGGATGTATTATATTGGATATTCTAGGTGTATTGTTCGGTTATTATAATTTCTACCAGAAGAGAATCCTTATTTGAATAATAAGCGAAAGCCACCCAATCTTGCCTCGTTTGCTCGCTGTAGGTTGTAATTTAATTTACAAGTCTCTCGATTTGTGCGCTGATAAAAAGTTACTCAGTGAGTATAATCGAATTTAAAGAAAACTTATTAACATTGATACTTGTTAACATATTTAATCGATAATCTGATATTTGAAGTTAAAAAATAAACAAATCAAATGTAGAACCTCCAGCGTTCTGAAGTCGGTTAAAAAAGATCTGCGTCACTGAAGCAAAGTTTCCTTAGTTCCACACTTTTAATATAGACAGAAATAGCAAAGCAATAAAATAGCAAATATCTTCTAGAGTAAAATTGAAAATATCTTCTAGATATGATGATAGATGATAGAGAAAATATCTTCTAGAGTAAAATTGAAAAATCACGAATTCTATATATTGTATTTAATATTTGTTAAATACCTTTTCAATCGCGCTACCTCTTGCACTGTCGTCATTTAAATCATAGAAAGGGTATGGGCGTATCTACAGATGGATAGATTTGTTAGCTTTGAACAGATACCATCGTGTGAATGTTGTTATTTTCATTTTCGGCGCCAATTTTTGTTAGTTAAATATCCGTGATGGGCACCAGAATATTCTGGTGTGGGCACGGACCATCTGGCCTTCCCTATTGCTACGCCTATGATCATAGATAGGTCCGTATATCATATTAATTTAGAGATATTACATTATTATAAGATATTCCTTTATACTTATCAATAAATTTCATAATTAAACACTTAATTTTTTTTCTACAGCCATAATAAAATCCCGATTATCCAAACGAAAGGAATTCTTAAGTCGTTTATAATAATGACGCGATTCCCAGATTGATTCACCCGTAAGAGTACGGTAATGAGTCAGTGTTGCTTGATGCGCTCATTTGCTGAGATATATATACATACATACATACATACATACATACATACATACATACATACATACATACATACATACATACATACATACATACATACATACAATACACATACACATACATATATAAATACATACAAACATCCATACATAAATACATACATACAAGGCGGTGTTGCTGATGTATTAACTTAATTGTATAGTCATTGCATTCGTAACTCATTCTTAGATATAGAAAGCGGTGTCTTAAATGTTTTCTATAAGTTTTTATAGTCGTATCTATATAGATATCTATATTTGGTAATTTTCTTTAATTTCTAAATCGTTTTTCTAATTAAATCATTAATATTTAAGATATTAGTCTAAAGCTGTTTTATTGACAAATACATATAGTTATATAATATATTTATTATTTTAAAAAATCGTTAAAAACACAATGCTATTCATTAAGTAAGATATTAATTTTTAAAGAAGCACGTGGCAAAACTTAATCAAATAGGCTCTACATACCTAATTGAATATGAAATATTTTTAACTTTCAATATAGAGAGTATTGTAAACACATGTCTTTAAACACAATATTGTTAAAATCTTTAATAGATCCGAAATATTGTTAAAGTAAATGAGTTGAGATTTGATTTCTCCAATAAACTGTAGGAAGAACAAAGCGTCAATGTCCCAGCCTCAGACCGTAACGAACGTGTAACGTTACATTCAATTTAAAATAATAATTCTTAATTTTATTAATTTGTGTTGCTTTAATTAGTTTTATACAATTAAATTTCCATTGCGGTAAAATAAAACAAGATAATAACCTCTCACAATAAGCCATCTTTGTAATTAAATTGTTTTTTGTACTATGATAAGTCCTAAAACTTATAGTTAAAATAAGTTAGTAAAGAAATAAGGAAGTTTAATTCAATTATAAGCTGTGATATGTCGGCAACAGAGAGACGCCGTATAAGGGCTTAATTAACTAAGGCGAATAGAGACGAGGCAATGAGATCAAAGAGGCAAGACGGCACAGACGGTGCGCCAGACGCGTGAAGGTGCATGTCCGGACACGGCGGGGGAGGAGGGCGGTGGGAGTGCAGACGGCGAGGGGGAAGGGGGGTGAAGGCTGCGTTACGTCACACTGTCGCATCCGGGTTCGCGGCCGCCGGCTGCGCACGCGCCGGCTTCTACTGCCCGAATACTGTTCTTTTACAGGTGGACCTTTCACTTAATTAATAAAGCGAAAAATCAAAGTTCTTAGTATTAGATATAAGTCATTTCAAAAGATATTATTATTATGCTTGAATTAAGAACTAATTGAAGGAAGAATTAAGTTGTTAAGTTAAGCTCCGTATTCAAGCTGAAAATTTTTGTTATAATCAATCCCACATAAGTTCCTCTCACACAGCCTGTCGGCCTGTTGCTAAGTCACCGATCGGTGGTCGCTGGCTGCTGCGGCAGTCGGAAATTGTCTAAATTCTAGGCCAACGTTCCGTAACCGTGCCTCGTCTCTCTCGCACAGCTTAAAAGCCTGCATTACGTTATATCTTTCATTTCCTTCTAAGTTTTTTATACATGCTGTTACTTAAGGCCGCAGCCTTGATTGTTTGTGAGGATGTAAATGTAAGGTTTTATTATGAGATTTATAGCATGAATATTTTTTTATTGTATTAATCAAATACTAAGTTAATGTATCTTTTTAAAGTAAAAAATATGCCTATTACATTTTTCTTTAGGGATTTGTGTAGAATTTAAAGAAAATTTTAGGACTTGTAAAATAGTATTCGTAAATGAAATCAAATTAAATCAGCTTCACGCTGTATCCCGCGCACAGCAGGGTAGGCAGAGGGAACATAGTGTTATACACATACACTCTGTTTCTCACTTTCCGCCGAATTCTTGAGGCATTGCCTGTTGAATGGCGGAGCTCAACGCCGCACTTTGCTACATTACCAAAGCGAGGAAAGGAAAATATTAAATACTTCATTTCCCCAGTAAGAATCAAACTCACAACCGTCGCACTTACAATCGCAATGCTTGTGCCCCTGCGCCACAATTGGCCTCAAATCAAAAGCTCTATTTATTTAGTTTAATCTTATAAATACTAATTACTGGTATTGCCATCCATCTCATGTCCACCTCACATGGTGCTGGTGGTAGCTGCTGTTTATCCAGTAGTGCATTTTTCGCGAACACAACCGGTTACCGAAAGTCGCGGCTAACGGCATAGTTGGTTCGCGCGGGATCGTGGGAAGAGCGAGTTCCGGCTGTGCCACTTGCCACGCCTTTCACCGCGCAAGGTCGCTGCGCGGCCGCGCCACTTTCTTTTATATAATCGTTTCGTTCAGAGGAATGCGACACCCGAATTTATGATGATGACGTCACTTGTGATTCATCATCATGGCTTAGCAATGGCTAGGACTTGCGAAGGAGCAGGGTGACGTCATAGTGCTCTGTATTTGGCGCTATTTGTGTGTGTTTTTTTTATATAATCCAGGATGGAAAGGCGATATTGTCAAATTCATTAAATCCATCCTAAAAGAATGAAATGCAATGCCTCTAGAATTCGGCGGATAATGGGGAACGGAGTGTCTTAACACTAGGTTACCTCTGTCTACCCTGCTGAGTTTGGGATACAACGTGTAAAGCCTAACCTAGAATAATTATAAATACCAATCTTTAAAGACGCTCTGTCTAAATATAGAAAAATGGCTATTTTTAAAGTTAGTAACATTATAAATTAGAACAAAGAATCTTTAAATATCGAAAAATATTTTTATATTAAGATAANTCTAGAATTCGGCGGATAATGGGAAACGGAGTGTCTTAACACTAGGTTACCTCTGTCTACCCTGCTGAGTTTGGGATACAACGTGTAAAGCCTAACCTAGAATAATTATAAATACCAATCTTTAAAGACGCTCTGTCTAAATATAGAAAAATGGCTATTTTTAAAGTTAGTAACATTATAAATTAGAACAAAGAATCTTTAAATATCGAAAAATATTTTTATATTAAGATAAATTATTATTAATAGAAAGTATCTATAATATTGACACATAGAAACTCATAGATAACTACATCCGGATCATTGCGGAACTGAGTGCGATATCTTACATCATCAAAGATCGGCTGTACAAGTGTAGACACGGCCAGCATACAAATTACTTCCGTAAACTTAATAAAATCAAATTTAATTAATCAATAAAAGTAAGTAAGCATTGCGTACAGCTTTAATTTTAAAATAAGCCTTTTAATTCTATTAATATATATTGATCATTGAATTCTACTACTCCAGACGCAATGTCTGAATTTCTGATAGAAGACATGCGGCGGAAAGTGGGGAACGGAGTATCTTAACACCAGGTTCCCTCCGCCTACCCTACTATGTGCGGTATACCTATAGCAAGAAGCTGATTTTTTAACGAAATAAATGATTACTATAAAGTACATGTTCTATTAAAACAAAAAGAATAAATAAAAGAATAGATCAGACATTAACAATTTTTTGAACTTAGCTCACGTTTATTTTTGTGGAACCAAAATCTGAGCAGATAATTAAATTAAATCACCCACTCTTCTTCAGAATTTTAGGAATTTGCGGCAATCGTACATGAACACCACGAATGAGGCAATCGGAAATTAATGACTGTAGCCTCTAGATTAAAAACAACAACAACTGAATAAACAGTTCAGTTCAGTTCTGCAAAATACGGTCGACGTGTCATGGTTGCCCTGAAGTTAGATTTTCTGGACTTTTGCGCATTGTACACTGGGGAAGAAAATAATCAAATGCAAGAAGCCTCCTAAAATAAAAGTCTAAACTATCTTAACTTTACCTAATTTTAGTAATTAATTCTCTCGAGTGGGGATCGGACCCACAATAGTCGCATTACAGTCACCTCCTTTTGCTCCTGCACCACGACGGCCTTAAAATCTTATAATAATTTGTATTATACATGTATCAACATAATTTTCAATTCTGAATATTTTTTGGAAAACTAAACATTGGTTCCATCCCCACTCGAGTAAATGAAATTTTTATTTAAATTTGTATTTATTTTCATTTCTTCACTCTGGCGTCAAGAAACAACAGTTAAATTTATAATAAATTAAATAGATACTCAAGATACTTACTTTTATTTCTCAAATCATAATATACACAAAACATACTCGTTATTTTCCTGCAATTACTGTCAAAATAGTTACTCCTAGTATTTTTTTCTATTCACCCCATATGTTATATCTATTGACTACACATTTACTTTAAATTGAAATTATCTATATTTTTGAATTCAATAATTTCTTATGGAGTAGGAAAATATTCACAAATAGTGACATACATCTTATTTTATTGTAATTTTTTTTCATATTTAATAGTCGGATTTTTAAAAAATTTAAAGCGCTTATAATTTGTTATCTGTACTTTAATCCATTGTCAAAAGTCAAAACTCAAAGTATTAAATGTCATTTAATGTCGTTAACGAACTGTGCAGCGAATTTATTTCTATAGTGTTATTTTTAATACTACCTGATGTTCGTCTAATAAAATTAACAAATGAAATTCACATTCAGTGTATCAATGTCTCAGTGATATTCACAACTGAATTGTAATTGTCTAGTATATTAACAATTTACGGCATTTGTAAAGGTTGTAACTTCAAAAAATATTTGTAAACATGGAAGAAGAATTTCCCATAAACCCCCAAAAAATATTGCGAAGTTCACAATTAAATAATAAGACATCCGTTACGTAAGTATTGACCTTAAATATACATATTTTTGTATTTTGTACACACATTTCATAGATTTTTTTTACACAGATGTACCAAAGTTCCAGAAGGATTATTTGATTCTAAAATTGTAGATAAACATTTTAGTAAGTTTGGAAAGGTTGTCGGGATTAAATTGTTACCTAAGAAACAAATGTGTATAGTGGAATATGACCAACAAAGCTCAGCTGAGCGGGCTGTTTTGAATGCAGGAGCTTTTGATGGTTTTATGTTTGATGTAACACGTACAAAGCCTAGGGTGTAAGTTTCGTATCATATTGGCTGTTTACAATTAAATAATATTATCCAACATGTGTATAAAACAATTGATGTTATTTTCAGAAGAAGAAAGAGTAAAAAAGATGATGATCCCGAGTGGTTACCAGATCCAGAGGTTGAGGAAGAATTAAATGCAATGAATGGTGCACCAACTTATCGACTTTCTAGACAAAAAAGTAAGTTGAAACTAACAAATGCTGTATTTGTACTTAATTAAAGCATTAGTGTCAAACCTGGCAGTATCTCAATGTAAGTTATATATACTTGGTCTCCATTCTAGGAGATTTTTAAACCAAAGTGAGAAACACCTCAAATAGATATCAATCAATAGATTGATACCTATAATATAACAAATAATGGCAAATAGTTGAGAATCAAGTAATAGAACTTGAAATGCATAGCAGCTTTACAAGATTTTTTTTAATTGCGCTTTCCACTGTTTCAGCAATGGATGTTGATACTACTAATGTTCAGTCAAAAATTAATAAACCACCCATTCGAAAGAAAACTTTAACAACAACTCCTAAAAGGGTCAAGCAAGTTGTTCAGTAAGTTAACTAACCAATAATTTATTCATGGATAATCAAAATTACATTAGAAATATAATTCAAGCTCTAAATTTGACTTGGCTATTGTTTAAAACCAGACACCAAACAAATTATCAACCTATTGGTATAGCTCCAGTATTAGCTGGCAGTATGTTAACTTGTACAAATATAATAAAATATGTATGAAAAACTGCTCAAGTAAAATTTAGAGCTCAAATTATTATCCCGAGTGCAACTATATAAATCTCTGATTCTTTTGTCTGTGCAGCAAGCAGAGAACAACATATAAGTCAACATTTTACTTGGCTTCCATTTCACATTTATGATTTTAATGGGATACCTTATAATTATACGTCTATTTGTATATTAGTATGAGAAGATAATATCCATATTCTTTGTTTTGAAATTTATGATGACAAAAGTGTATGAAATTGGCATATTTGTGGATGCTTACATCTATTTTCCCCACTCTTGGATATTTTTTTAAAAAATGCATTAGACATGCATGCAATTAATAAAATAACCATTTTTTACTGCAGAAAAGTATATTTCATATATAAACTTATTTCAATTTTTTTTTAGAAAACAACCCACAAGTGGTATTGAGTCCCCAGTGATAGTGACCACTGCTGCAACTAGTCTCAGTATTATGGAGGCAGCTGCGGAATTACACAAACTTAGATCAAGGATATCCACAACACCTGATGAAAAATGGAGGACATTAGACGCTAGAGATAGGTACATTTTGTGACTTAAATTGTCACATTATATTTGTTTATTTTTATGTTTTAGTTTTTGTTGGCAGTGTAAGCAGAATAATTTGTTTTCAGCTTCATGGTGTAGCTTATCAATAACTCTATTTATAGACTAGCCTGATTTCAAGACATTGAGTGTTAAGTAACAAACAACAAACTTTTTCTTACCAAAGTGAGGAAATTAAGCGCGACGGTTTTGGATTCGATTTTGGATCGTGAATGAAATATTTAATAGTTTTCATTTTCTCGCACGGGTAATAAGCCCCACTAATTCACATTCTGGCTTAGACCATTATATTCACACCCTTCTTTCCTATTTTTTTTTAAATGATGTACTTATTTTTTTATTATTTCAGAATTTTAAGAGCTTGGGGTGGTGCAGGGTCCAGAGTAAAAGTTGGTGGTGCCACAATAGGCACATGTCCAGACATGTGCCCTGAAAAAGAATTATTACACAGACAAGCTGAACACCAGGTAAATTTACATTTTTTTTCCCGTAACTTAGCACCATGCTTTCACGTACCAAAGTAAGGTAGTTGAGAGAAATCATTCTCTCAATTATTATTGTTACATCTTGTTAAATAATATATTTTTTCTTCACAAATCCAATTCTAAATTTTCTAACACCAGCAAAATTTTAATTGTAAATTGTTTTTACTTTTTAATAAATGATTGTTGAATGACATTTTTAGAAACTGACTGTAAACACAGTGAAATAGACTAAAGAAAGATTATATCTAATTTATTTTAATTATCTTTTCTGATAAGAGGAAGTGCGGCGTTAAGCTCTCCCACTCCACCAGATGGAAACAAAAAAATATCTTGACCCAAGGTACTCCTTACCTTCCTGCTATATGGGATAAAAACATATAACTTGTTTTTTTTAACTTCACACTATAACCAAATTATAGCAGGGCAAATAGGGTTAACCTATAATTAGAAGACTCTCAGTTCTATAGTTTTCAAATAGGTATAACTCTCAATGTCACAATAAGTATTTTAACCAGATTGAGAAAATGCTTCTTTCAATTGAACACATGCATGTTAACCTATTAGGATTGGGGATAGCATCTACAACCAGTTGGTTTTACGGTCACACCTTGTGACCCTGCTCCACAACTGGCCTCAAGAAAGAATATAAAGCATAGCACATTTCTTTATTGCAGGTTATGACATTAGAAACAATAATAGATTCAGACGGTCTCTTAGAACCGTGGCGTGCAGTGAAGCAGTACAGCCGGAGCTCTGCCGACCAGGAAATACCAATGTGCTATGAACTCAGACCAGCCACAGTGTTGATGAGAACCTGCGCTTATTTGTTACATGAAATTGCAGATACTAATCGACAGGTGATTATATGTTATTTGTTTGGAATGTTTATATATAAATACTAGCGACCCCCTCGCGGCTTCGCCCGCTTTAACTACTAAATTATTCATATAATGTATGTTTGCAAAGCACTTAAGATAATGTGAAAATTAATTAAACCCTAATGCAACCCGCATTTTCGTAGTTCCAATAAGGATTTTCCAATTGTTTTAAAATAAACACAAATAAATAACACAAACAACAGAAAACTTAAACGAAAGAAATTATAAACAACAGACTACCTACTATTCTCCTGTCTCTTATACACATCTGTGTTATCTCGTAAAAAATAATTTGTTATTAACTTTTTAATGTTTTCCGTTTCCTGAACATTTGGATTGTATTGAATATTTCTTTTATTTTTTTGTTCGCTCTTTTTTTGACTCGTGTCTGTAAGTTGCCCACTTTTCTTGAAATGCATAGTAATATTGGATTTGTTAACTTTCACATTTTGCCAAAAATTTAAAACGCTTTGTATGTCAGGTTGGCCTCCGACATAATCTATAACGCTTCTTGTAACATTTTCTTTTTTATCATTCGTTGCATTTTTATCATTCGTTGTATTTTTATCATTCGTTGCAATTTTATCATTCGGTTTAGTTTTGTCATTCGTTGCATTTTTATTATTTGTTTTATTAGATGTCATCTCTATATTATCGTCTTTTGTAAAATTTTCTACACAATAATTAAAATTAATGAAACTTTTAAAATTCGATATTAAAAAATATTATTTTATAATTAGGCTTACCTTTCACTGATTCAGTAGTTGTTTGTAAACTATTATTCTGCAAACTNTAATTAAGTATTTTAAAGGATAAGAATTTATACCATTATGGAAAAATTTCCCTCACAATAAAAAATATATTGAAATTACTATTTTTAGACAGAAATATGATCACTACACGTTATTCTTAAAAGATACGAATATGCTCTCGCGGACTTTTTTGTAGATCTTATTAAGAGGAACAATATTCCAGTACATTATTTTCATGTAGTACTTACCATTAGAGCAGCGCATGCGCGAAAGTGTCTCAACGGGTAGGACTTTATACACATTTATCTTATTTATGTTAATTTACCTAAGAATGTACAAATAATAAACTATATATAAACCTTCCCTGAGAAACACTCGACCTAATGGTGAAAACCGCAATTAAATCCGTTGGGTGGTTTAGAAGAAGAAGAGTTAGAAACAACAGACAGACACGAAAAGCGACTTTGTTTTATAAGATATAGGATAGGATATATATATAACAATTCTTTGATTCCTGGAGTTGTATGGTGTTAAGTTCCCCTAGTTAACATGCAATATCTTGAATTTGGGCGGAAAGCGGACAATACAGTTGCTTGACACTGTATTATCTCTGCTTATATTATGTATATGGAATAACACATGAATTATTTTATTATTTTTTTAATTACTATGAAAAATTTAATTCATAATAGATAATCTGAAAATGGTCTTTGCATTTAAGAACAGTGATATCAGTTTCATGTCTGTGTATTTTTTAAAATATAATTTTTAGGTCACCCTTGCTGATTGGTTTCATTTTATGTGGGATCGTTTTAGAGGAATCCGTAAAGATATTACGCAGCAAGCTCTGTGTTGTGCAGGTAAATGCATATATCAATAAGAATAAATTAGATTAATAACTTAGATCATATTACGAGAGGATGGCATGTGGCTGTGGGTTCGATCCTCATTCAGGGGAATGAATTATTTTTCTTTTGTTTGCTCTCACAAGACAGAACACGGCGTTGAGTTTCGTACTTTAATGTAATGTTACGAATTCGGGCATGGAGTGTCTCGATTAACTAAAAATTAGAACACGAATGTTCACTTTTTATATGTTTTAAGTATTTTTAAAGAATGAAAATTTTTACAAAACGAGGCCGTCGCGTCCCGGCGTCTGATTGCAAATGCGACGTGTGTGAAAGATTGAATTGTTTTCGTAACTTCGCCCTGAATACAAGACATAGTGCATTGAGTTCCGCCACTCTGCATGCAATGTCGAGACAAGAGTGTCTCGAGATTAGGACGGAAATTAAAGAAAAATATTATTATTTCAGAATCTATTCGGATGGTGGAAATATGCGCCAGGTTCCACGCTCACAGCGCGGCGCGCCTCGCCGACCTCGAACACACACAGTTTGACCAAAAACTTAACACTGACAACCTTACAAAATGTCTACAAACATTAAAACATATGTATGCCGATATCAGTTCAGAATTTAAGCCAAATGAAGCTGAATTCAGAGGATATGTAGCGTTGCTTAATCTTGGCGATGCCAATTTTTGGTGGGAGGTATGTTTCCATTTTTTAAAGTGTTATTCACACCTTAAAGCAAGAAAAATATTTTAAAAAATATATATAACAACTTGAATGTTGTAGGATTTGTACTAGAGTCTTTTGGAAACTTTCAAACCAAAAAATCCCTACATAAGTAACTACTAATAATAAAAAAACTATAACAATTGTAAAGAAATTTCTGCATAACTCGAAAACAACATATTGATAGAGCGCTTGGACGTGTAATAACCGCGGGCTTGTGCCTCGAGCTCTGTTAAAATTTTTAAACATTACATATTTTATCATATTTATTTTTTAAGTTATCATCTTTGTATTTTCACAATTTTCCATATTTTGTGCAGTAAACAGAGCAAACCTGTATATGATCGCCGCTATTATGACGATAAGGCCCGCCTTTGTACCGTTTCCATCCTGTATTTATTTTTTTTTGCTTTTGTAATTATTATTTTTTGAGGGGAATTAAAGAATGATTATTATCATTATTATTACAGAGCTTTATGCAAAATTTTCCTTTCTTTTCCAGATAAAGCAGCTACCGCAAAATATCCAAAAATCGGAATCTATTATATTTGCTATTCAAATATACACGGCCCTAGATAGTAACAATTATGTAAAATTTTTCCGTCTTGTCCGTAAAAGAGCAACATACTTACAAGCCTGTATACTATTAAGATATTTCAATGACGTCAGGGCTCGAGCTTTAGCAAGAATAGTAAAAGCTGCTCCAAGAGGTGGATCCAAGTACCCAGCAGAAACTTTACTCAATATTCTATCATTCGAATCAATGGAAGCCATGAAATCATTTATCAACCATTATGGAGTGAGATTTGCAAAAAATCAAGAAGAGGAACTTGCAATTATTTTGAACAGAAATATATTCATAGAAGATAGTGATCCATTTCCTCTTTCTAGAGCAATAAATACGATAGAATCGAAACGGACAAGTACTGTAGGTGAAGTTATATCTGGGGGAATACTTCCTCAATATGAATACACTAAATACCCAAGCTACAAGAGTTTTAACCAGGATGGAAGATTAAAAGAATCTGCTTTAACAGCTGAAGATGTTGGATATGATACTAAAAATGATAGCTACAAGGATGTTGCAGCTTTGAGATTAGAACTGCAAAAACTTGTACAAGGAAAGAGTTTTGGGATTATCGAAAGATCACAAGAACCTAAGAAACCAGTAGTACCTATGCCTGAAGTCAGTCAAAAAAGAAATACGGGAATGGATCTCTTTTCAAAACCAATAAGTGAAAACAGTCAAACTAAGTTGTTTCAATTTCAACCAGCCTTACAAGTTGCGCCAATCGAAGCTATTGATTATTCACCGGAAAAAGTTTTGGAAGAAAGTAGAAAAAATATTTTTACATTTTCTAACCCACAAAAAACAGAATCTAATATATTTTCAGCCAATCTTAGGGGAAATTTGTTTTCGACGACCACAGGTACACAATTTGCTTCAGAATCAAATAAAAAACAAAATATTTTTAGTAAAGAAATTGAAGCTAACAGAAATTCCAAACCACCAACTAATTTATTTAAAATTGATGATAAAAATGATGTATTTAAAAATTCTACTACAGCTATTAATAATTCTGTGTTTGGCCAGTCTTCCGGAAATCGACAAGACGATAAAAAAATATTTGTCGGTAGCAACACAAATATATTTGCCAAAAGTGATGGTGTAAATAGCAATAATTTGTTCACGCAGTCCAGCGGTAGCCTATTTAAAAATAGTACAGAAAGTTCAGAAAGTACAAGTATATTTGGAAAACCAGCACAACCCTCTAACTCTATTGGGCTTTTTGGAAAACCTCAAACGAGACCAGAAAATATATTTGGTAGTAAATCCGAGATTAATACTTTACCTAGTTATGAATCGCATCAGAATCATAATGGCAAATTGGAGGCAACGTCGCCGGGAAGTTTATTTAAAAATGCAAACCAACCATCTGATATAAAATATAACATATTTCAAAGCAAAAACAAAATACCATCCGTTGCAGATAATATTTTTAATTCAGTTAACGCTCCTAAGAGAATTTACGACTTTGATTCCAATGATGGTGTTTCAACAGAAAATATATCTAAAGTGGACGAACAGAATATTCTAGAAGAACAAAAAAGGCGGCAACAAGAAAAGATAAGAGAACAACAAAGAATCGAAGAAGCGAAACGCGCAGAAGAAATTAAAAGAATTGAGGAACTGAAGAAATTAGAGGAGAAGAGAAAGAAAGAGGAGGAGAAAAAACAGGAAGAGTTAAAAAAGAAGTTGGAACAAGAAAAGCTAATAGAATTGAAGAGGAAAGCAGAAGAAGAGCGAAAGTTAGAAATTAAACGCAAACAGGAGGAAGAGCGGCTATATAAACAAAGAGTTGAAAATGAATCTGTGGAGCTTGTACATCTATTGTTAAATGAAATTAGTAACGAAGAAACCAAAAATATTTTGAAAGATGAAAGCGATTTACTCAATAGTCTTGTAAAATATGCAATAAAAACAAATGAGGAAATTTGCGCTGAGGTAATCATGGATATGTGTAACTCTGAAGTGAAGGCTATTATATTTAGAAGGCAAAAGATAATGGCAAGGTGGTATCGCGTTTGGAGGCAACATTATATGAGAAACAATAAAAGGAGAAGCTTATTGGAAGATACTCCAGTGTGGCTTCCAGATAAGACCTGTCAAGAGGAGGCGTCCTATCTACATCGTTCGATAGAAGAGGCTGCATTGCAAAACATGAACGCTATCCACCGAGGATATAAATTCACGGGAGAGTTAAGATTTGCGCCTTCTCCGAAACCATACAATTTGTTAGATATTATTAGATCTCCTCTCCTCAAACGCATGAAGCAAATAGAATATCCATACGATAAATGTTTCTTTTGGAAGCTTGCTTTGGTGTCACCTGGTACTAATAAATATCTCCATAGAAAAGTTAACGTCGAAAATTGGCTGTGTGACGTTTTCAGTGACAAGAAACCACACAACATAAGCAATAGTCTCATATACGTCGACAAACATTCTTGGAATAATTTAATGGATTTTGCATTATCAGTGAGCTTGGTCAATCAAAATAAAATGAACATTGCCAACGAAGCGCTCAACGGCGCCAATGGATTGATATTCTATGTCACAGAAAAAGATAATAATTACATGAAGACAATAGAACAAATACTGAAACATAAATACAAATATCAAATTATACCAATTGCTGTTGTGGTAGCTGTAATCAATAACGACGCATTTCATCTCAAATATCTTAATGAAAAATTGATGGCTTACAAAAATAATGAAATTATATCTAATTACAAGATTTTCTACGTTAAGCGGCCGAATGTTGAAGATCTATTAAACACATGTACCAAAAATGCTATTAAATGGCTCGCAAAAAACTATCCCAAGCCTCCTCCTCTAGAAATAGATTATCTAAAATCTATATGTGAAAGATATCTCGGCAACGAAATATGGTGTGGATTGAAATCTCAGAATGATCCACGAACCGATGCAATCCTAAAAGATCTGCCAAAATTAGTGACATGCTACAATAGAGCTGTGGATGAACTGACTGCAGCAATAACAAATGAAGATCTTTTTAACTATGCCTCATTTCCATTAGAATTTACACAATATTTAGACAGCACCTCCCCATATCCTAAGCCATACGAATTTATAACAAGTAATGTTAAGCAATCTGACAATACCAGTGCCATAAAACTTATCATGCAAAAATTGAAGCTACCTAGTCCAGGATCAGGATTTTTACAAAATAGTGAAACCAACATCAAGAATGAAATCCGTAAATATTGCAAGCAAATTAGTTGGTTTTCAAATCCTGAACATGTCGCCTGTAAAGTAGTTGCCCTCTTGCCAAACGAAGTATCAGATGTTAATATGTCGTTCTCTGAATTTTATGAATGCTTTGAGGGCTATGACTTCACTGATTTGTTAAATGTTATTGTATATGAAAAAATAAATAGCTTAAACAACTTTGAAAATAAATATGCTATATATAAAAAATCAGTTTTAGATGAATATTGCAATATTTCCTGGATGTATGAAATAGATGTTTACTATAAATCTAAACATAAGGCTGTAGAATATGAAGATGATATGGATTATTTGATCAAAGCGAAACGACGAAAGATTGAATTTGATTCTATGGAACATTTAATGTTAGAAGATAAGGACTACACAATGGTTGAGGAAAATATAAATAATGCTGAACAAAGTATCTCCGCATATAATTCATGTAAGGATGCTATGTCGCAGTTGGAAATTAAATTAGATGAAGAGAAAAAGAAATCAGAGGAGCTTGATAATTTATTAAGATTAGCACTTTCTAATGTTTAGAAATATGTCATTTAAATATTTATTGTTTTAAAATTTGAATGCATGGTTTTCAAGAAATGTTTCTAATAAATAGAATGGCAAATAAATATATTTCTTGTAAAGGTTATCTTTTATTCCAAGTCATGTCTCTTATGCTATGCTACTATGAGGCCATTGTGGCAAAGGGGAACAAAGGTGTGAACGAATGCAACAGTTGTAAGTTTGACCCCTCTACAGTCTAATTATTTATTAATATCCATGCTTCATTTCTTTCAACTCTAGGGCCAGAGTTGAGTTCTGCCACTCAGCACACAATGCCTAGAAAAACTGCAGAAAGTGGGGAACACTGTCTAAACACTACATTCTCTCTGTCTACCCTGCTATATGTGGAATACAGGGTAAGGCCGATTTAATTTTGATACATGCCTCTTATTTATTTAAAACTTAATTACATAGTAGCTTTAAATATATACAATATTATCATTTACATAACATTTAATTTTCTTACAATATTTTTTTATTTTTCTGCAAATATTACATTGATTTAATAACTACAAAAAGGAGAAAATATTTTCTTGAATTAATAATAGTACAATATTTAGTAACTATCTTTTATCTTCAACAACTTTCAAACAGGCATCAACAAATTCAGTAAATATTGGTTCTTGCATATATTCATTAATTAATAATTCAGGTTCAGGTGCACCATCTAAAGTTTGTAATATTTCTCTTAGGCTAGGATTTTCTAAGCAATGTTTTAATTCTTTTGATTGCTCTGTAAAAAAATAAAAATAAACTAAATCAGATAAGGTTAAGGCATATTTCTTATTATCGTAAATTCGTAAAGACACAATTCATACTAAGTCTAGTGCAAATCAAGTTAGTCTAGTAAAATATGTCTACAGAAAAACATTGAGACTATTCATATAGTAATCATTGAACATTTTCATACCATCCTAATACATTTTGAATATTTTTTTAGCAAACCAAACGTTAGTTGTGTCTCATAGATATTTCATATAGGCTAAGAATGAAAGGCCTTTATTATAGATTGAGTTAAAATTCAAGACAACTAAACCTATTAAAACGACGTATTTTATATTAGAATCCTAAATTTATATATTTTAAAAAATCTATCTTTTATAATAATGAAATTTTAAGCAACTGCAACAACTGCCCTGTGCTGTTTTGAGTTATTTTTATATTATAAAATTCAAAGTAAACATTTGATTCTATCTAGATTACCTAATAATTTCAACTTTTTAGGATCTACAGTGTCATCTGTAGGATATTCATATTCTGAACTTGATTTTACTATTTTCTCTTCTACTTCTTTAGGCGGAGGTGAGCAAGGACTTTCCTTGTGAAGTTTGCAGCAAGCAACTGAACAACTTAAAGAAAAAATTAAATTTCATATACCATGTTTTAAAAAAAAAGATATATATAATATTCAATTAAAGTACTATAACATTTTTAAGCACTTACTATGGTTGTAAACACTTTGGGCATTTGTATTTCCCTTCTTCACCACATTGTGTACATTCCATATTATTAAATTAATAAATATTGTCTATCAGCTAAATTTTACTTTGTTTGGAGAACCAAGATTGTAAGTATATTTATTAAAGCTTCTTACGAAACACGTGTTTATTTCGCTGTGCTCACAGAACACATTTACTGTGGCTGTGCTTTAGCGGAAAAATATTGTTTATTTTCAACTTTGACAAATGACAGTTGTGAATTGATATAGCTAACTGTCAAAATATTATAAACTACATAGATCGTCTAGTGTCTATTTTAAAACTGAATGTCTCCCCACTGTACTTACAAAAGCGTACAAATTAGGTAATCAGATGATATACAATGACAATCAGTAAACCTAAAGTAACAAAGTAAAATGTAACATCAGCCAAAAATATAAAACAAATAATATATTTTTAAGTCACCGTCGAAAAGGAAACGACTTTGCCCGAAATTGACTTGAAATATTTTGACAATAGTATAGCATTTTGATTTATCTGCTCTTAGATGTTTTGTGGTCATTTCATCCATAATTGGTCCTTTGGAATACACTGCCGCGCGAACTACGCCAGTCTAAGCCTGCTCTTCACATTTTCAAGCGTCGAGATAAAAGCTATTTCTTATCGCTATAAATTATGTATATGTAATTGAAATTTATTTATTTATCTTCTTTTTCTTCCTGGCATTAATCCCGGCTATTACCAGAGTCTGCCTTCCTACTCAACCTACTCCACTTTGCAAGATTTTTTGCGTCCTCGGTGGATAGACCTCTCATATCCTGCATCACGACATCTAACCAGCGCTTCCTTGGGCGTCCGGGAGGTCGCGCCCCAGAAACTGGTATAGCAAGGCATCTGCGTCCGACATAGTTCTTAGGCCGGCGCGCAACGTGGCCAAACCATCTCAGGCGACGCTCTTGAAGCTTATCCGCTACGTCACGGACTACCTCGAATGAATGTGTTGCGTATGCGGTCAGACCGCGTTACGCCGCACATCCACCTCAGCATCTTCATTTCCGTGACGTGAAGCTCCTGAGTGTGCCGAGATAGTGCCGGCCAACATTCGCTGGCGTGTAAAAGAACTGGCCGGATGATCCTCTTGTATATCAACCCCTTGAGCTTGGGCGGTATTCTGCGGTCGCAGACCACGCCAGTGACCTCCCGCCATTCGGCCCAGGCAGCGCTTATCTGGCCATGCATATTGTGATCGATGCGTCCAGACCCGTGCATACCTGAACTTCTCCGACACAACGGCTGGCTCACGACCTATAAGGATGGTGCTCGAGTCCCGGCTCTCGCAGGCAATGTACTCTGTCTTCGACACATTTAGTTTAAGACCGCCGTTCTCAAGCGTACCCTTCCAGAGGTTTACTTTACGCTCCAGCGTTGGTCGGTTTTCGCCAATGAGTGCTATGTCGTCGGCATACATCATCAGCCATGGAGGGTGGTCCTGGATGTGAGCCGAGACAGTATCGAGCAATAAATTGAGCTACTTGATTCCACGCTTCGATCGGAATGTCGTCAGGTCCCACCGCTTTTCCGTTCTTCATGCGTCGAAGGCAATTACGTGTTTCGTCAAGGGTTATTGGGCCAAGAAGTCCGAGGTTAGGCGGTGGATCGTGATGAAGACTGCATGAGTGCTGAGTATCCAGCAACTCCTGGAAGTAGCTTCTCCACCTCCCCTTCACAGACTCATGATAACAGAGCAGCGTGCCCTGGGAATTTCTGACGCAAAGACATTTTGCGATATCTTGCGTCGCTTTATCCCGGGAACGTGCCAGTTTGTAAATGAGCTTCTGCCCCTCCACAGTTTCAAGTTTATCATACAATGGTGACAAACTCTTACTGCGGGCTCTGGCTACAGCTCTTTTACTGGCATGTTTAGCTACTGTAGACTCCAGTCTGTCTTCAGGAGAGTTGGATTCCTGCCACTTCTTGAAGGCAGCCTTCTTTTCACGAGTCACCTCCTGCACCTCGTCATTCCACCACCATGTCTCCTTGTCGATGAAACGTCCTCCCCTAGAAAGGCCAAGAACTCGCCTGCCCGCCGCAATGATTGCCGACTGAGCCCGATCCCAAGCATCCTGAGCAGTCTCGGTGTTAGTCGAAAGATCGTGACTTTTCACCTCTGCCAGGAAGTCGGTCTGCATCGGTCCATTCAGCAACCACCACTTGATCCGAGGCCTACGTTTCTCGGCTACTTTCTTCTTCGGAGTGACGTTAAAGTCCATGACAAGAAGACGATGTTGGGCCGTTAGGCTTTCGCCTGGAATGACCTTACAGTTAGTTACCCTGCCCATATGACACCGTCTGGTCAATAAGTAGTCAATTTGAGTTGAGTGGGACCCACTCTTATACGTGATAAGGTGCTGAGGATTCTTTTGGAAGAACGTATTCACGACGGCTAGATCAGACGCAATACAGGTTCTCAGAATATTTTCTCCCTCTGCATTGCGAAGACCGTGCCCAAAACCCCCGTAAACACGTTCATACGGCCCTTACCAACGCGACCGTTCAAGTCCCCCCCAACTAAGACCACTTCGGTATATATATATATATATATATATATATATATATATATGTGTGTGTGTGTGTGTGTGTGTGTGTGTGTGTGTGTGTGTGTGTGTGGGTGTGTGCGTGTGTGCGTGCGTGTGCGTGTGTGTGTGTGTGTGTGTGTGTGTGTAGTTCTATAAGTAAGTTTATTATTTTAACTTTTTTTTTACGTCAATAGTAGTACTTTTTTTAAGTTCAAGGTTGTCTGTGGTATAATAGATCACCTGTGGGTGATAAGGCCGCCTTTACACCATTTTCCATTTGTTTCTTTTTCTGTTCTTTGTTTAAGTTAATTTATGTTCGTTTTTTCGTTTTGTGTTTTAGTTAATTAATATCAATTATGGGGTATAAAGTTAATAAAATAAATAAATATTAAATAAATAGTTTCCTCAATAGGTTGTTAGCAAGTTTTAATTTATTGTAGCCTTAAGTTTAATCTTTTATATTATAACGATTAACATTTAAAAAGAAACAATCGATTACAATTTTTATTTGTACTTTAATAATATATTAAATATTTACAATTACAAATACGTCACACATTTCATTGATACAATTAAATATAATAACATACAAAGACAACGAATAACATCTACGTAACATACTTATTTAGAAAACGCGTAAAATTTGACTTCCAAGAGGCGCGGATTCAAATCCCGAAACGTTAAAACTTTTTTTTCCAAAGTGTGAAATAACACTTTAAAAATGTTAAAAATATCTACGTAACACAATCAAATCAAAAAATCTATTCTAAATAATATTATTTGATAGTACATAATTCATAGCATTTAAACCATGATTTTTATTTTATTTCTACAAACTTTTGTTGGTGGGTAGCACTTTATTGGCATTTCTCTATATACGAGATTTATGCTTATTAGAATAATAACGTAATACGCATATTATATAATAACATTAAATATAATGCGATATATTATTGTCTGTGGTGTAGTCGTATTTTCATTATATTAAAATTTTTACATTCATCATGAATTGGCAGTTTATTTTATTGAAAGTCGCAAAATTGGACGGAATACAAACAAAATTTTTGATCTAAATAAGAATTGTATGGATCTCGGCTTTCACTTGCCTAGTATAAAATATGTTTTTTTATACAATTAAAAATTATATGATTAAGTATAAGCTCTTTGATTCTATTGATGTAGATACTATATTTGATTATTATTGCATATTTGGTCAAAAATAATAATATTAAGTAATTAGGTACTTTTTGATTTTTAAATATAGAACATATTATGTTTCTTTTAATAAATTTATTGGAAATATAATGGATATTTGTCTGTGAGCATCTTCCTTTTACTACTTCATTAGGACATCTTGAAGCTAGCTATAACATCCAACTATTTCCAGTAATTCCAACTATAAATGCTTTCAGTACAAAAAAAACACTTGACAAAATTGAACAACACAACAAAAAACACAACATTAAATTAGTTTATAAGGAAAAAGCTATAGTAATTCAATAATAGTATCACAGTTCTTCGTGTGCAGCGGGCTTGTTGTCGCTGATATAGTATGGCAGTGCGGGTCGTGGCGCGCCGTCGTCGGCGGCGGCCAGCGCCAGGTAGCGCGCGCGCAGGTGGTGCGCGGACGACTTGGGCTGCCGGGAGCGGGTGAAAATACCCTTCTTGTTACCCCCCACCCTTATTATCGCTGTAAGGAAAGGAATTAGATTTATAAATTGTTTTTAAGTCAAGGTATGTAAGGGAATTTAGTGTAGGGATGAACTGTTAGCCCAATTTTCGAGTTATTGCGTGTTGTGTGGAAAACGTCAAAGGCGCAATTTGGCTTATTTTTTTGTGTCCGCAAATGAAAATACTTTATTCCAGCGAGTGGGATTCGAATCCATAACTATTGTACTTACAGTCAGACACCGACCCACTACGCGCCTTTAAATATATTTTATTTGCGTACTTTTTTTAGATATCTATCTTCTATCATGCAAATGATATTCATACCTCGTCCTTTCATAACAAGATTTTTAATATCTATT
Organism: Heliconius nattereri; assembly: GCA_013403645.1. Taxonomy (NCBI): domain Eukaryota; kingdom Metazoa; phylum Arthropoda; class Insecta; order Lepidoptera; family Nymphalidae; genus Heliconius; species Heliconius nattereri. The sequence continues at coordinate 3,416,339 of JAAIXI010000247.1, read as the reverse complement.
TGTACTGGCTCTCCAAGTATACAAACTACTATGCTAATAGGAACGCCACATTGATGATGTTTGAATTTTAATACTTAACGGAGCGATAAGAAAATATAAATATTTGTTTAGAATACATAGATTTAACATAAGATGTCTACAGTGTTGCAGTGAGAGGAAATCGATGCAATAATATAATAATTGGCGACCAAAGTATAGATTTTAGGTGCTCTTTAAAATATATATTAAGTTTCATCTCCACTACTCAAGCCGATCTCTACCTACCCAAATACGAAATTATCCTACTTAAACTTCTAGATACATTCCAGAAATGAATTGATGACAGTTTTAATCAGGATAGCATCTTTTATAAAATTAAAGAGTGTTTTCGATGTTGTAGTAATTATGTTAATACATCGTTAAACGTATTTTTATTATATGTCGGCGTGGGTGATAATTTACTTAAATATTGAGAATAAATTCATAATTAGTTAATTAATTACAAAAGATGTTTTAAGGAGTAAAATTAGAAATAACATTTAGAGTTACTAAAATGCTGTAAATATTGAATTGATGGTTTTGTATTTGTCAGTTTCCGGTGGCGCCACTTTGGGCGCGTCACCGTTATCAACGTCATTGTTACTTTATAAAAGGCCACGCGGGCGTTGTACGCTCAGTCGAGGCTCTGCCACGGCTCGGAGCACTAC